>QTSX02007205.1:252231-284056 GCA_014839935.2 Entomophthora muscae
GTCAAGCTAAACTTTGATGAATATATCTATGAAAGCATTCAACAATTCCTATTTACAAACATCAACAAATATAAAAAAAACTTAATAAAAACCAACTTTTAAATAGGAACTGAATATCTAAAAACTGAAATTTTTAATGAATTATTCAAGGCATTGTCAAATAAAGTTGGGGATGCAGTCCTTGTGAGCACATTTAAACCTTTATTTATTTTGTTTGCGGAGGCATGGGGGGCTGATACAAGTTGGGCGCCCCCAGAACCCTCTTCAAAACAATCAAACATCCTATATCAATAGATTAGTTCAAGTATTCAAAAAATTGTGCATGTTCTTGGAAAAATACACCTCACAAAGAATTCACGCCTGATATACCTGGGAATCCTCCTTCACTGCATATTAAAAACCAATGTCAAAAAGTTGGAGGATGTACCTATTCAAATGGACATATGCCTCTTAGCACTCAAACGCCAGAAGACACCACTGGGGTTTAGGACAGTTGAGCACGTCCTGTATGACTCCTTTGCATTGGCAACGTTGTATGGGTACTACATGCCCCCTGAAAAAAACCTATTAATTGATTCACTCACCTGGCTTCATTTTATCAAATGTTCAACAACCACTGGGGTACAGGGCGCCACCCCTCTAGCAACTGCATCCAGGGTTGTCCACCACGCACAGAAGAGTATGTGGATCCAATTGGACGCTCTAGCCAAAATTTTAATTTCAAAGTATAATTCCCCAGAATAATCACATTCCCCTTTGCAATTAGCATCCCCTTAATAAATATTTTTCCCTTGCAACTTAAATATTATTTTTTTTAAAAAATTTATTTTAATATTAAATATTTTCACTGAAATATGTAATAATAAAATTTTAATAGTAAAATTTTAAATATTTAAATATTAAAATTTTTGTATCTAAAAGTTAATATTAAAATTTTAATAATAAATATTTCAATATTAAATTTTTTAATAATAAATATTTCAATATTAAATTTTTTAATAAATAATATTTCAATATTAAATAAATCACAATTAAATAAAAATAGTTAAATTTTGAATATTTAAACTTTAATAGATAAATTTTAAGATTTATAATTATAATTTTACTTTTATTTTAAATTTTAGTAGGTAAATTATAATATTAATATATTTAAATATATTACAAGACATTAGTTATAGTTGCAACCACATCAAATAATAAAAACAAGTCAAAAATGTTTTTATTTACTAGCTCGTCAAGTACAGGTTCATTTATTACATATACAAACAACAAGAATTGAATTTATCCGCATCATGCATCCTGCTCCACTTATATTCTAAACAAGTGATTGTTTAGAAATTGAAGTACCTTTCCCTTGTTGTCAGGGATCCAGTCTTGGGCAGCTGGCCTGTCGTTTTCAGGTGTATCTTGGGCCAGGTTTTTTGCGGGCAATGCCCACCACAAGAAGGGAGCTAACTTAAAAAGGTAGGAGGCGGACTTCCCCACCCAAGACCATGGGCTGGCGGCCAGGAGTATAGTGTCAATCACCCCTGTGAGGGTGATGTACACAATCCCAAACAGCTTGCCAGAATTGTTGGTTGGGAGGTCAGGCAAGGAAGCAGGCATAGATTTTGGGGTCACAGGTGGTTCCATGGGCAGGTTGTAAGGAGGGAGATAGTTGAATTTCCCTCTGAACAACTTGGGTGTTGAAAATATCCACAGGCCTTGTTGGTTGTATCTAATTGCAGATTGGATGCAGGCCAAAGGATTGAGTTTGAGTATCTTTTCTGGGGTGTATTCCTTGTATTCAGATTTCAGAGGGTAGTTGGTAAAATGAACGGGTCCAAAGGGTACACCAGGAGGACAGAAAACTGCAGGTGGTGGAGCAGGGGGGCCAGGAGATCTCAAACTGAATTGGTAGATAGCAAATACAAAATAAGGCAATAGCTGTGTGAGCCAAAATAACATAACCTTTATTCAAAATGGCAATAAGGTTTGAGCGCAGAATCTATAGGCATATATAGCATCCTGCCTCCAAACTTAGTATTTTCCATAAGGGCTTCATCAAAATATCGGGAAAAATGTGGGTGGGTGGCCAGGAGGCCCGGGTGCAGGAGCGGCAAAATGGCACCTCAGCTGGATGTTCTCTCATTGGTCAGAACATCCAATATAGTCACTTGATTTCCTTGTTTTTTGCTGTGGTCACAGGGTCAGGCCCAAAGCCTGGGTTTTTCCTAAGCAGTTGAGTTTGATTGGTTACTCAAGAGGACTTCAAGCTCATGAAGTTCACAGGGGCACCTTCTCTGCCTCCATTAGGCAATTTGAGAAACTCCTCCCCGGGAACCATCATAATTAAACCTGTACTGGCTTTCTGACTTCAGGACTTAGCAGGGGCTTAAGCTTGCGGGGGCTCAATCTCAGAAAAACACAGACAGGTGGGCTCTTGGTCCATGGGGCCAGCAGCCTGCAGGAATTTAGGTTCAGGGTTCAATCCTGCCCTTGGGCCCAGGTTTTGAGGGGTAACAAATTGTCAATCCTGACACTGAACCCTTATATAGTGAACATGAAGATGATGAACAACATGAGTACTTTCCTGGTTTTCAACACACCCCTTCTGGGCCATGGGATGCACTAAAAGCCCACAATATTTGCAATTTTAAGTTCTCCTTTAGGATCCCAAAGTGATTCCCAAATATTTTTCCATTAATGCCAGTAAAAGGTGGCCCAAGCATGATCAGTGATAGCTATGTGTTTAACTGAAATAACCAAAAGCAAGGAAGCAAGCAAGAGCAAACATTAAACATGTGAAGACAGAAGCTGCCCAGCACGCCTAAACACCTAAGTTTGGGACAAAGTTACCTTGGAAAAGGGGGAATATACCTGAATGCCTCCCACCACTTTGATTGAGAAGCTGCTCAAACGGTACCTATTCCAAATGGTCCCATTATCAAAAGACATTAAAGCATCTCACCTGGCAGTAAAGGCCACCAAACGCTTGATCAAAGAGAGCCTTAAATTTGTCCCTGACTGTGAACAACTTGCTAAGTATATCTGTGATAGAGGCCAAGAGCTAAACCCAATTGGAAAAAGTGCAACCCAACTAAAAGTCTTGGTCCTTACTCCTGAGTTGCAGATGACCCAAGACAATGAACAGTTCCTTATTCATGATGACGGACCTGGTGCAAAAGAAAGGATCATATGCTATGCCACCTATAAGAATCAAGAGCAACTGTGTGACACTGAGACTTGACTCTGTGATGGGACATTTGAAGCATGTCCCAAGTTATTCTATCAGCTGTGGGTAGTGTATGCTCAGCTTGATGATAAAGTCCTCTCATTTGCATATTTTCTTCTTCCTGGAGCCTCAGAGGAGAGTTACCTAAGAGCATTCAAGATTCTACAGGAGGTCCTTAAAGCTATTCCCACTGAGGCTGGAAAAAACCCTGGTCCGTCAATAAGGGCCAATCCTAATGATGCTGATAAAGTTGAAGTCACCCTGACTGCTGAAGAGAAGGAACACAATAGAGCCCTTGGCCCCAAAATAATTATCATGTATTATGAGACAGCCCAATACAATGCCTTTGTAAAAACCTTCAATGGCAAGGTCCAAGGGTGTTTCTTTTACTACTGGCAAGCTATTAATAGACGCCTTAAGGGCAAAACCCTCCTCAGCTCTCTCACACAACAAGATACAACTGGTAAATGCAAGTTTCTGATCCAAAATTTTGTTGCTCTTGCATTTAATAAGCCTGAGCATGTTGGTCAAGGATTTGAGCTTCTCTGTAAGGAGCTTTATGCCTTGAGCCATGAAGCTGAGTTCCAACCCTTCTTTGACTACTATGAGTCACAATGGATGGGGAGTAAGGTGGTCAGCTTCAGGGGCAAGCCAACAGAAAAGGCATGCTGGAATTGCTATCAAGCTGTTCTCAGGGATGAAATGAAGACAACATTGGGCCTGGAAAACTGGCATAAACATCTTAAATTCTCCTTTGGTGTGAATCCAAGATACAACATCTTTTTTGAGCACCTTAAGTATGAACAGGGGAAGACTGTCTCCTCCCTTTTGGATATGAAAGTAAGGGCTCTAAAGAGGAGAAGACAGTGCAAGGCTAGCATTTATAAAGAGCAGATCAAGTCAGCTGTCAAGAATAAGTACAAGCTATCTGAGCTTGGGGAGCAGATAAGCAATATTTCCACTGTACTCTCTTGCAACAAACCTCCAAGTTAGTTTAAAATAAACATGTTTGGCTCTTTATGGTATCTTATTATATAATTTTAATCTAAAAAGCAATAATATTATTTAACAAGATAATTTAATTAAAAAGGTAGAAGCATTCATAGTTTTTATAAAAGATTTTTATGCCAGAGCCTGGATTATCAAGCTCAAATAGTTGTTTTAGCACTAAAGTATATGTAATTGTGGGTTGCTATTATATCAACTATTCTTAAAATAAGTGTTTACTTTTATTTTCTTTATTTAATATATTTTATTTTTATCAAGCTTTTTTTGAAATATAATTCATAAACTTTTTATATGGTAAATATAATTATTTTATAGATAAAACAGTTAATTTCATAGAAAATTATTTTTGAAGTATGTTTTCCTATATTTTTAGATAGCTTTGCATTATTTTTTATTTTATTTTTGAATTATAAATGATTATATTACTCTATAAAGTATTTTGGAGCTTAATTTTTATTAAGTAAAATGTTCAGGAAACAGGTTTTTGCTTGTTAAAAAAGGGTCAACTTCCAGTAGGCTACATGATAGGAAACTTTATATAGACTTTTCTAATGTGTCAACCTGGGTATAAAATTAATTTTGACAATCAAAATGTAGACAGTCAACATGCAGACAGTTTGAATGCCAACTGTTCCCCTTTTGAGTGGGGGATCCTTCCAAATGGGACATTGGCAAGGGAATGATTCTTGTGGGGGTTGGGTAACTTCATGTTACAGAGATTTGTCACCTCTTCTGAGGCTTTTGGCTTAAGAGGGGAATTAGGAGTGTCTGGGAACTTGGCGTGGTACTCTTATATCATCTGGGAGCAGTGGCCACATTCTTTGGCTGGGACCCAGCTGTAGTCAGATTCTGGAAAGCCCTTCCAGGCAACAAGGTAGCTTAGGGACTGTTTGTTATATTTTGAACTGACAATGGCTTCAACCTCATACTCAAGGTCTCCGTCAACTAATAGGGGTTCAGGGTGAGAGGGAGTTAGACCAGTGTAGCAGGTCAGAAAGGATTTATAAAAAACCGGGTAGATGGAGATGGTAATGGGTAAATTGAGGTGGTATGCTGTGGGGCCAACTTTCTATGTAACCTTGAATGGATCAATTCTTTTAGGACCTAGATTTTGGCATGGGACATTGAAGCAGATGTCCTGGGCATCTAGCATCACCCAGTCCCTATGTTGATAATATGGGCCTTCCCTTCTCTTAAAATCTGTGTATTCCTTGTAAACTCTCACATAAGAAGCCAAAGTAAGATTCAGCTCTGCCTGGACTTCCCTGTTTTGAGTAGCACAGTCATTTGCAGTCTGAGTAAGGGATGCAGGTCTAGAGCCCACATTGAATGAGGGGTTATAGCCATGTGATGCATAAAAGGGAAAGACTTCTGTTGAGGTGTGGGTTGAACTTTTATATACAAACTATTCTAAGGGGAGTAGGTCTGCCCAGATATTGTGGTGTGAAGTTGGGTAACACCTAAGGTAAGTCTCTAAAGTTTGGTTCACCCACTCTGTTTGTCCATCAGATTGAGGGTGTAACACAGTAGATTGACATGGTTGTATCCCTTAGTTGGGCGCTCCTTGTGGATACCCCCAACCTCCCCCAATAAAACAATTTGATTGGTTTAAAAAATGGTTGTATCCCTAAGTTTTCCATCAGCCCTTTAGAGAATTGAGCTGTGAACTGAGGACTGTAGTTGCTGATTATTTCTTGAGGAAGGCCATATAGAGCAAACACATTGTCAATGAATAGACAGAAAGTGTCTACTGTGGTCACTTTTGTATCACATGGAATGAAATGAGAGAACTTATTGAAACAATCAACCACCACCATGATGGCATCATATCCTCTAGAGGGGGTGTGGGGTTCCTGATCACCAGTCCCCAAAGTGTGTCCTGGGTCATAGACAGGGACTGGCTTGGAAGACTTGTCATTTTCTAGTAGTGGGAGGTGGCCTGCTAGAAGTTTGTACTTAGCCTGCATGACTGTAAACTCTTCCAGTACTTTTACAATTACTAGGCAAGCATTGCCACCATGCATCTGTACTTTAGCTGGCGCAAAACCTCTGTGGGCCTGTACCAGTCTTTTAAAAGCTTATTAAACTCATTTTCTATGAACTCTCTTCCCCTATCTGTCATCTCAAGATGCCTAGTTCATCTCTCCCACTTCTCCTTAGAAGACTTACTGATGGCAAATCTTCTACAACTTTGCTAATAGGTATCCTCCTCCCCTTGACTAGGGTAAAATATATGAGGTAACTCACTCATGAGGCTTGTATCTATTAGTGGGAAATCTGGGCAGGGGTCAAAATAGGCTTTTATTCACTTTCAGAAGGAAGATCTCCTTAGAAACCTTCTGATATATTTGCCTGGGTATGGGGCACAATATGGTTTTGTCAATACTTGGAGTCCTCCAACATCTCTTGGACTCTTTGTACTTGGTCTTGGACTCCTGCTCCTTTGTCTTGGGCTCCTGTACTTTACTCCAGTTCCAGTTCCTTATTCCCAGCTCCAGCTCCTTTATCTTGGGCTTCTTCACCATTATCTTGGTCTTCAGCTCCTTCTGTAGTCCTTGTGGCCTTTGTAATCCGCTTGATCCAGTTCCTAAAAAGCCTCAGATAGCTTCCCTTTTTATAGCTCCTTGTTTCAGTCCAAAATATCTCTCAGAACGCTGGGTTTCCAAAGATAAAACTATCCAGTTTTTTCTCTCTATATAATATATTAAACCTTTTAGCTTACTTCAGCCAATTAAAGCCCTGAATTTTCTGCTTCTGCTCCTTGTTTTTTAGGCTTTAACTCTTCAGTTAAAGCTCTCAAAACACTGATTAAATAAAATTCAACTTGCAGCCAGTCAGACGCCTCAATTCAACAGTTTTGCTGAAAAGTTCACCCAAACGGCTCACTCTTTACTATGGTCTGAACCTGAAGCTGTCTTGCTCCAGATAAACAACTGCTCTGTGTTTCAAACGGGTTTGCTGTAATTCCCATCACATTTCTCCGGCAAATCTTGAGTGCTTTTGCCTATGTTTCACATAGGGATTTTTGAGCCCTTGATTCTTCAACGTTTCTCCAAGTTTACCCGAATTTTCTTCAAAATTTTACAGTTTTGAACTTGCCTGTTGCTTGCCTTTCACCTCTCCTAGTTGTTCTTGGCAAAATTTGCTCATTTGCTTTCACAGTTTCCCTGTTCTGTTTACGGCCTCTTTACAGCTTCTTTCCATTCAATCAAATCCTAATAAACTTACAGTTTAAACACTGTAAAGTATTTCCTCTTCTTTTCTCTTTTAACATGATAGTTAATTCTCTCTTTCTATCATATTCTTGGCAGCATTAAATCATCATTTAACTGCTTCTTTCTAAATATTCTCTCTCTTAAGAAACCAAAACTAGCATTCTTGCTTCTGTATCCTATCTGGCTAGTCCTTCTAAGTCATTTTCCAACTCCATAGCTAGTCCTGCCCTATCATCTTTTGGTCCTTTAGCCAGTTCTTCAATCACATCTTCTAGCTCTTCAGCCCAGCCAGCAATCAGTCCATCTTAGTCAACAAACAGCCAATTTCAGTCTCCAGAACTGCCCATTTCAAACATCAGTTCTTCCGCTACTCCTGCATCCTGATCCTTTTGGTCCTCTGGCCATTTATGAATTATGATCAGCTACTCCTGCATCATGATCTCCTAGTCCTTCACCAATCCTGCCTCATTATTAGCTATTCCTGCATCATGATCAGCTAGTCCTTCACTTCAAAATGATCTAAAAGTCCCTCAACTAGTCTTCACTGTGATCATACAGTCCTTTTTACTAGTCTTCTTTGCTGATCCCACACTATGAACCACATCAGTCTCAATCTCAGTCCCTGTTACCAGAACCTGTAGACCCAGATATGAGTCTACATTAAACTGGCTTTTAACTGGGCCCTTGCAAGTGGCAATCACTTAGGCCATCTAACCATAGATCATTAAAGTCTATGCAGTTGTCTTTACTCACCCAGCTGATTAAGTCTGAGCCTTCAGTTGCAAAATTATCAGCTTTACTTCCCAGAGGCCTGATCACACAGAGTTCTGAAGCTGCTTCCCTGAGCAACCGCCTTGGTGATACCCCTGAGCATATCTATGCCCTTCAATGCTCACTTTGGGATCTTTCCAAAGCTTTCATAGGGACATAAACGAGGACACCCTACCAGTCTATTAGGTAGAGTGCTTGCTTATAGACCCCCTTTAAGCTTATCAGGGTACATAGAGCTCTCAAAGCCCATCCTCTCCCTGGCAGCCCATGTTACCCGCCAGGAGTCCAAAAATTTACAGCCCTGGTAGCCACTTCGCCTACCATTCTGGCATACTTTCCTACCCTGGCAGCCTGTGTTACCTGCCAGGGTCTAAACAACATCCAGCCTGAGTAGCACACACTACCCACCAGGCTGAATCACTCCCCACCCAGCAGGAGATATTGGCTGCTGTGGGATAGAGGTTCTCACCCCTAGCAGACAGTTTCCTGCTGTGTGAGGACCTCTAGCCCACAGCAGCCAATATATCCTGCTGGGTGGGGACAACATTTGCCTCTAGTAGTCTTTTTCCACCTACTAGCCAGGCCTTACCTTCCCTAGTAGCCATTATTCCCTACTAGGCCTCTACCTGCAACAAACCAATAACACACTGTCAATCTTCAGCATAGCGTCTTTATTTGAAGCAAATTAACCCTCACTTGCAAAACTGCTCACATGTGGACCATCACAGGGGGAGTTTTATAATGAAATCTACTGAGATTGACGTCCTTGGGCCATTGACCTCTTGCAGGGGAACTAAGAGGCCTGTCTTTTCCAATCTACTTGGTTTAGCTCTTTAACAGGTTAAGCAGTCTTTGGTGTAACTTTTCACATCAGCTGTGATCTCTTTTTGTCAATGACAGCATTTAAGTTGTCTATTTTTTAAAGGGTTTGCTGGCAGTTCTTTGCTGGTTTCTGGGTTTACAAGAATGTACTATTCCTTTCATTTGTCTTATACCATAACACATTTAATGAAGTAACAATTAAGAACAGGTATCCCCTGCCCCTGATTGACAACCTCTTTAACACTTTAGGAGGAGCACAGTTCTTCAAAAAGATTGACTTAACAGCAGTATACTATCAAATCTGTGTTAATTCTGAATACATCATAAAAAAAGCATTCAGAATTAAATGCAGCTTGTTTAAATGTGTAGTCCTTTGTTACAAAAGTAACAGATTTGAGGCCCTGGGCGGGAATCAAACCCGCTCCTAGCCACTAGGCGGGGCCAACGGGTGGGGGAAATTTGCCTGCACCTGGATTTTTTCTTTTCAAAGCAAATCCAGGTGCAGGGATTATTCCTGCCCTGGTGGCAGCTGAGGGGCCTGTTCTGGGCCCCAAAAGCTACGCCTAAGCCTTGGCGGGTTTGACTGGGCCTTGGTAGGCTATTTTTAGCTGCCCAGTAAACCCAGATCAAGTCCACTCTTCATTAAGTAATTTGGGGTCCCCAATTGGGGACCCCTTTTTTAATCAAGTTCCTTGGCCTCAGGATTGCCTGTCAAGCCAGTCCAAAAATGGTGATCAAATTGGGATAACCCCTAAAACCCCAGAAGCCAAACCTGCCAGAACCAATGGCCAGCCAAGCCAAGATGGACCACCAAAAAGCCAAATAACTGTTCCCAAAAACCCCAAAAATGACCATGAATCAGCCAACTAAACAGCAGAACCTGAGATGCCAACCCTTGCCACACAGATAGTACTAGAAGAATTCCAAGAGGCATCTGCATGTGAGTAATTATATAAATCAGAAGCACTTGAAAAAGTTCTGTATTGTCATCCTTACCAAATAAAGTTGGTATGAACCTTTGGTTCACCATTCTGTGTCCATACCTATTTTTGATACTCTTCCATCTGCATACACCCAAGCGTCAGTACCCACCCACTAGGATATATAGCCAGACTCCAGTTGACAAAAACAAAGCCTTTGACTACTAACATTCACCCAAGGCACCATTTGGCCCTGTGCATTTCACTGAGTATCCCCCAAATACTGACCACAAACCCTGGACCTTGGAAGACTTGCAGTGGTACACCTGCCCAAACGCACCCAAGGAACCCTACCAAATTGTCTGTGACAGCAAAGTAATTACCATCTACCCTTTGATCTTCAACAGGAATTGCAACAATTCTTCTGCCTACCTGGTCCCCATGGAACCGCTCCCTGCACCCAAACCAACCATTTCAACCCCCCCACTTCTGATGCCACTGGCCAGAGTAGTCAATTCCTTGGAGTTCTTTACCTGGCGCTCACAGGATTGATTGACTCTGCCTTGCCAGTGGCTGGACCTTGGACTATGTCTGGGAAGACCCTTTCCTATCTGATAAAGTTAGGTCCTATCATCTGGTGGGCCATGCCAGTACCTGATTTGACTCCTCCCTTACCTGCAGGAGCTCCACGGTACTCTTGGTATCCTGACATCCTTGGTTTTGGCATGAAAAACGCTCTCAGTACCTTTGTGACCTCAATGAACAAAGGGTTCAAGGACCACATTGGGAAAAGAGTCATACTCTACCTGTATGATATAATTATCTACAGTTTCACTAAAGAACAAATCTGGAAAGACATTTACATGGTACTCAACACACTCAAAGACAAACAGATAGTAGCCAAACCTTCAAAGTGTGAATTTTCTCACCAAACTCCTGTTCCTATGAAGTGTTATTAGTAAAGATGAGATTAAACCTGACCCAGAAAAGGTAAGAGCCGTCACAGACATGCCAACACCATGTAACAAGGTGAACTTTGGACATTATTGGGAATTTTAAGGTCTTGTTTTTATGAAACAAGATTGAAGACAAAAGCTTAAAGAGCTACTGGGTTTAAATTTAAGATATATAACAAGGTAGGTGCAGTTTGAAATAAAACCTAAGAGAAACTTTCAAGAGTTTACAATTTTTGAAATGAGGAGACAGTCTGTAAAACCCCTAAAATTATAAGGTAAGAGAGGGTATTCACTAAATTCCTAGTAGTTACAAGTGGTATATTGATATTTAGAAATCCACCATGCAAATTATAGGTCATAAATCTATATAAGTATCCTTAAAATTAAAGGAATTTGACAATAAGGCAGCAGTTTTCTGATTTAACATCTTTATGACAATATAAACTTACTTTTAAACTAACAAAATTAACTGTGTCAATTTTATAAAGAAATTTGAAGTAATTTTAGTAAAATTTTTAAAAACAATGGTTTAAGAGAACTGTAAAGTAGCTTAATTTCTAACTTAAAAATGATTTTGAAAGATTTAAGTTTAGAAAAAATTGAGAGTAAATTTGAAGTTAAAATTTAAGTAAAATTTAAAGTTTGAAACGTTTCAAAGAAAAAACAAAAGTAATTTGAAGTTGATTTCTTAGTTAAAACTTAAAAATGTTAAAAATTGAAAGAAATAACCTGAAGCATTGGAAATTTTTAGAATTTTGGCTTATGTTACTCTTCTTTGTATGCTCATTTATAGTAGATAAAAAGGAATTGATCATCCTGTTGCAACTTTCAAACAGGGAAAATATAGATATTTTTTTTAAAAAAAGGAACTGCAACATTTCAGTTTCAACATCAAATGTTTGACATTAGGGAAGAGGAGAAAGCCAGAGCTTTGTAACAAGCAAAAGCAAAAATGGATTTGCTTTTGAATTAAAGCAGATACAGAAAATGTAACAAAGGTAAATAACTAAAGAAAACTACTAACTTTAAATATTTTAAATTCTTACTTTTAGATTTCTAAAAAAATATAAAAAATAAGAATCAATACAATTCTAGAGAATGACAGAAATGGTTGTGTATGTCAGAAGGTTCATCCCAGATAGGGGGACCTTAAATGCCACCTGTCTATAATTACTGGCAAAATAACAAAATTTGTGTAGATGCCACTGAGAGAGCAGCATTTCTGATAACTAAAGGAAAAAATGGTTGCCACCCTTATCCTACAATACCCTAACCATGAAAGGGTCTATAAACTGGAAATAGATGTCTCAACTGTGCAATTGGAGGAGTACTTAGAACTCAAACCACAAAAAAGGACTTCCTGTAGCATATGAATCAAGAAAGCAGTTCAAAGGTGAACAAAGATATCCAATACATTAATAGGAACCAATATTCATTGCCCACTGCTTAATGAAGTGGTGTTGCTGTCTGGAAGGTTCACATATATTCAAAGTGCTAATCAACCACAAGTCATTTATATTCTTTAAAACACAAAAACACCTATCTAGACAATAAGCTGAATGGATGAACCTAATACAAAGGTATCCAATTATAATTGAGTATAAACCAGGAAATGAGCTACTTACTGCAGATGCCCTATCAAGACTATACTGTAAGCACCTAATCTACACTAACAAAGACTCCAATTAGCCCATGTTAATAACAGGGAATCTCCAAGAGGGGTTCCCATCTGGTAAACCAATAGACATCTAAGAGAAAGCTCTTAAGAACACAAATCTGTTCAAAAACGTATATGGTACTCTACACCACATATTATCAAGAGGCAATAAAGTATCCTACATACTGTCAACACAGAATATTGTCACAATCCTTTGCTACCACATAAATCTGGGCCACACATGTAGTAGTAATATTAATGAATACCTTAAGACACACTAATAGTGGCCTAACATGTTGGACAACACCAGAAAGATTCTCAAATAATGCAAAGTATGTGAAAAGTACATCCACTCCAAGACACCCCCAAGTAAGTGATGTCAGTGTCAATTACATAACCATGTAATGTGTGGATACTGGAAATTGTGGGTCCCACACCCAGAGATAACAAAGGCAAAGAGTAAATTATCACATCCATTAACTATGCAACTAGGCAGCCTGTGGCACAAACCACAAAAAACACAAAGAAAATGATATGAGACAGTTTATTGGCAAAGAAATCATAGCCAAGTTTGGAAAAACTGAACTCCTAATTTCATATGGTGAAACAAAACTTTCTTTCATCAATACCAACATCTATCTTGTTGAGAATAGAAAGCACACAGTTGCCATCCCTTATCATCCACAAGAAAATAGGGGATTTGAAAAATTGAATGGTTCCCTTGTAGAGGCACTTGGTAAATTTTCTGCCAAAAACCCATAACTTTGGGACAACATGATTCCAACAACACTAATTGTATGTAAAACTTAGTTAATTGTAATACAGGCAAAATCTTGTATGAACTTGTCTATGGGCATAAACCCCCCATTGTCAGTACTAAATTAGGACCTCATTTCCCCTTATCTAAGAAAGTACCATTTAACAATAATCCTGACGTAAAACATTCCAGAAAGGACCAAGAGACCAAAGAAAAGGAAAGAGTTGAGAGAGAAATAATCTCCATCCAACAGGAAAAGTTTCAAGTTGGGGGCAAGATTTGGGTTTTCAACCACAATTTACACAAGTTGGAACCAGGTTTAAGAGGACAAGGAATTATAATGAAGGTCAAACCTAATAATACCTACCTCATAAAAGGAATTGGTGCTTGTACTGAGTTAAAGCACATGCACTATGATTGAATCTGCCTATGTAAAACAAGGAATGCAAAATGCAACTAATTAATATCTGTCTCCAACACAAAACTGGATCAATATCAAGCCTGAATCCCTGACACTCTCAAGAAAATCCTAAGGCTCCACCTTCCAGTGCCCCAGGGGGATGTCACAATATCTTTGATTACTCTCTCTTGGAGAAGTAATTTCCCAAGAAATTCCCTGACTAATCATTAAGTTGGTGGCACTCTTATCAATTGCTTATCTAATAAGGGATCAAAATTTCCAAGACCTAAGCAGAAAATTACCTGGACAAGCCCCATGGCTGTCATGGCGTACATGGACAGTATGAGGCTTCTCATGATACTATATAATCCTCTAAATTCATATCAAATAAATCAGCATTCTCTTCTTAATTTTCTCCTTTATTTTTTTATTATACTTCTCAGAAGTATATACTCAACATCATGATACATCTAATTTCACACTCAGTATAAATAAAACAGCTAAAAGCACTGTATTTTTGTAAACACTAGACTAATCCTAATTTTAATAGCTGATTAAAAGCTTCAGATCAGCCCAATAATTTGATGGAATTTAGAAATTGATTATGTTGTAACATCTTCAATTAAGCCCTCTTGGGGAATTAATGCCCCAAGTGACTAACCAAATGATTCACCAAATGGCTCATCAAATGGTTTACCAATTGACCATTAAGCCAATGGCACTACTATCATTTGGCCATCTATTACAGGGATCAAACATTCCAGATCCTAAGCAGAACATAACTTGAACAAGCCTTGTGACTTAAGAGGAACACTACTCAGATAAGCCCCATGACTATCATGGCGTACATGGACAGTATGTGGCTTCTCATGATATTATATATTATCCTATATTAATATCCAATAAAGTATCATTCTCTTCTTAATATCCCCCTTTATCTTGTTTATTATACTTCCCATAAGTATATACTCAACAGTGATAGCACAGGTAGGTTATCCACACCTACACAACTTTAAGGAAAAATTCCTCCTAAGAAAAGGATCCAACAAATGGTCCTCCCTGCAAGCTGGAGAGATTACAAAGAAGGGAAAGCTGTCCCTGCAGGCTTCTTCATCTTTGACAACATCCTTGTACCCACCAAAAATTAAAATCTTCTCAAAGCCTGTAAACTCTTGAGCCTGCCTTTAACTTCTAAAGACCCACAGCAACCTGAAATACCCAGTATTATATTCCAACACCTACACTCAGCAGAAATTGAGATGTTCACATGATTACACTGGAAAACGCCAACCTCTGGATCAACAGCACACAAAGCAAGCTTACAAAAGTGGGCTATCCCTGCAAACTCTGGGCCAGTAAAATTGCCCTTTGTGTCACAGTGACTTCATTACTCTTTGTAAGCAAATGGCTCAAACAACACCCTGATCAAAATAAAAGCTGTGATATGTTAAAGCCACCCTCCTTGAAAATTTTTCCATGGAAGAATCTGACGTGGTGATCATGACAAAGCTCAGAACCTTCAAGATGACAGGAACAATTAAGGAGTACATTGCAGTGTATGAAGACTTACGTGACCAAGCCCTCAACACCATTAACTTTGACAAAGCTGGGCCACAATTAGACTTCTACAATGGCCTCCCCATACACACTAAATTTCAGTTTGACATGACCTGCTGCAAGAATTTCAAAGATGTATTCTTGGAAGGAAAACACACAGTGAGAAGTCTGATAATCTACACACAACAAACAAACTAAGGAGAGCCCCACAGTAAAAAAAGACCCTCATCTAACAAGAAGAATAACCAAAGTAATAACATCCATCCTCAACACGTGAATTGCACTGCTCAAGCTAACCAAGAAAGCACTGAAGACACCAACAAGGAGTGAAAGCTCATAGGGGTGCTTAGGAAAACCGCCCTCCCCCAATTTACAAGACTTGTACAGGGATCAAGATGTGGATTCAATCATCATGATCCAAGTACCCTCCAGAAATCCTCTACTGTTTGCTGCCCAAACAGGAAATAAACTCCTCTCTTATACTTTCTGATTTTGCAGATATCAGGGCATAACATTATTTGAAACTGGAGCAGGCCAGTCCCTTGTTGACAAGAAATTTGCCAGCCTCATGAAACTATCCACAGTCTAAAGCAACATCAAGTGTCATGATTGTTGCTTCAGACATTCTTGATAACAATTTACTCTTCATCAAAGAGAGAGATTTATGTCCCTCTGCATCTTCTTTTGAATTTGCTAAAGAGAATGGGTTAGTAAGTAGTATCTGTTCTTTATTACCTTATGGTTTAGGCCCAGAAATGGCTTCCAAGCTATTGTTTTCATCAACGGGTTTCAAACCTGGGTTGTCTTTTGGTTCAGCTAATACAGATCTATTGAAAAAAAGTGTTAATGTGAATTCAAGCCAATCATTACCTTCTGCGCAGGTCTCCAGCCAATTGCTGTTCAAAAACGTCAATTCAAACAGCCTAGGAGTTACGCTAGGTGATGTTGGCAACATTGGGGAAGCAGGAAACATCTTTTTATTTTGGGTCCGTTATTTGCTGCTCCTGCTGTTATTGAGGCCAACCCAACCTCCTGGTCCCCACCTTATGTGGGGTTATTTACAGACTATCCAAGCTATGAATGAGAAGATGGTTAAGGAATATATGATATTTTTGTTCAGAGAATTTTAAAAACACAAAGGAATTAATTTAACTCCCCCAGTTTGAAGATTCTAACTGTCAAATCTCCAATTTAATCCCCAAATTTCCTAACCTCCTCTTCTATATTATTTTCTGCTACCATGCTATAAAAAGCTGGTAGATTCTATTTCAGAATTTTTTCAATCAATAAAGTCTACATTCACCCAAGTGAATTGTTTTTGCTTATATTTTATTTTGACTTAAACCTCTGAATTCCAAACCATGAAATTACCCAAGACTCCTCTTATGGAGTCTCTTGGGTATAAATGGTTATTCTGGATAGTCCTGGAGACAATGGTGTTTACCAGCGCTTCTATGGGTTCACATGCCAATTTGGGTACACCGCCAGAGGCCCAATTTCTTGACAGCTCCTGGCGCCGTGGGATTCTGGGGGTCTGGTATACTGAAACTCCTCTATCAAACAACCCACCTGTCTGAGAAGAAACCAAGATCTATGGTTCCACCACCCAGGTTACCAAGCCCCAAGTTTTTGCCCCTTGGCTTTGGCCTTTTTATTGTGTTATCTGGGAGCGTAATTCTTCTTGGGGCGCTTTAACCCCCTGCTAGGCAGGTACCAAATATTTGGAGAATTATTCCATTTAGGGATGGTCTCCTTGCCTGTGGGATCTCTGGTCACAGGATTAAATCCCTCTGCAATCATTCACCACCTAGGGAGATTACTTCCTAGTGGGTGGGTGCCTGACATCAAGATAGTTGTCATGGCAGATAACAGAAGCATGCCAGTCAACAGAGAAACAAAACCTTTCTGTGCCCAAATTAGAGACGTACAGACTACACTCAGCAGACCAATCATACCAATCCCCAAGTATGATGTTATACTTGGTCTTGATTGGATGGCAAATACCAAACCTCACATTGACTGGGACAGCGCTACTCTCACCATACAACAAGATAAGGTGCACCACCATGTTTATTCAACTCATCTTGACACGCTCATGAAAGACCACATGTTTTTAAAGATCATAAATAAAGTAGAGGAAAAGGACCCCAGCAAAATCAATTGGAACTCCTGCATGCATGAGATTATTCACTTCAAGAGTACAGAAACCAGACTTGAGAGAGATCTAATCCAAGCACAGCTGACCATTGAATTCCCCTCTATCTTAAAGAAACTTTACCAGGGTTACCACCTGACTGAGGCATACAACATGAAATTGAACTCAAGGGAAGTGTACCAAAGACACAACCCATATACTTTCTAACACCACAAGAAGATGACGCCCTAAAGGCTTACCTTGGCAAAGTCCTTGAGAAAGGCCTCATTTGACCCTCAAAATCACCTTTTGGTGCTGCTGTCTTCTTTGTAGCAAAAAAGATGGTGGAGTCCATCTAGTCACAGACTACAGAGCGCTCAAAGAGGTTACAATTAAGAACAGGTATCCCCTGTCCCTGATAAATGATTTTTGACTTCCTGGGGGTCCCAAGTTTTTCACAAAAATTGACTTGACAGCAGGATATCACCAAATTTGTGTAAAACCAGAGGATATACCTAAAACTGCATTCAGAACCAAATATGGATCCTTTGAATGTGTGGTTCTCAACTTTGATATGATAAACTCTCCCAGTACCTGTGTGACATTCATGAACAAGGTCTTCAAAGAACACATCATAAAATAAGCAATAATCTACCTAGACAGCATTATTATCTAAATTCCAAATGTAACATAACACTGGAAAAACGTTTGCATGTCCTCCAAACCCTCAAAAAAATTAACTCATTACCAAGCCTTCCAAATGCAACTTTTCTTGTCTGAACTCCCATTTCTAGGCCACATTATCAGCAAAGACGGAATAAAACCAGACCAATAAAAGATATGTGTCATAACCAACATGCCAGCGCCGCAGAACAAGAGTGAACTCTAAACATTCCTCAGTATGATGGCCTATGTCAGAAGATTTATCCCTGATGGGGTGCCTTAACCGCCCTGCAATACGCAAATCACAGGCAAAACAACCAAGTTTGTATGGACACCACTAAGAGACTAACATATCCAACAACTCAAAGAACGCATGGTCACTGCCCCTATCCTACAATATCCAAACCATAAAGGAATATACAAACTGGAAACTGATGCTTCCAACTATGTAATTGGAGGTGTACTCTGTATCCAGACTGCAGAAAAGGACTTCCTCCCTGTAGCATATGAATTAAGAAAGTTGTCTGATGGTAAACAAAGATATCCAATACACAACAAGGAACTGGTAGCTATTGTACACTGCCTCATGAAGTGGCAATGCTACCTAGAAGGTGCAAAAATGTTCAAAGTTCTAACCAATCACAAGTTGCTGATATTCTTTAAAGCCAACAAAATCTATCACAAAGACAAGCAGAATAGATTAACCTTATTCAAAGGTATTCCATGTCAATTGAATATAAGCCAGGAAAGGAAATGCTTACCGCAGACGCCTTATCAAGGTTGTAAAGTAAACATATCCTATGTGCTGATGGGGACCCCAATTGGACCATGTTAATCATGGGGAATCTCCAAGAAGGGTTCCCACTTGGCACACCAGTGGGCATCCAAGAGAAAGTCCTCAAGAACAAACATCTGTTTAAAAACATGTATGGCACACTACACCAAATACTTCCAAATGGTGACACTGTACCCTACTTCCTGTCAACACAAAAGATTGACATAATCCTCCAATATCACAGAGACTTGGGACACACCTGTAGCCACAACCTACATGAGTACCTCAAGACGCGCTACTGGTGGCCCAACATGCTGGACAATATCAAAGAGGTACTGGACCAATGCAAAGTCTATGAAAAGTACGCCTGATCCAAGGCTCTGCCCAAATCAGTACTACCAGTATCAATCAAACAATCTTTCAAGGTGTGGTCACTGGATATTGTGGGATTAATTCCTGGAAATAACAAAGGCAAAAGGTACATCATAACAACTATCAACTATGCAACCAGGTGGCCTGTAGCCCAAGCTATAAAAAAACACAAATGCAATGATTTGAGAAGATATATTGACACTGAGATCATTACTAAGTTTGGGAAACCTGACCTCCTGATCACATATTGAGGGACCAAACTTAAAGCTATTGACACCAATATATACCTTGCCAAGAATGTAATAAACACACCATAGCCAGTTCCTATCACCTGCAAGCCAATGGAAGAGTAGAACAACTAAACTGCTTGCTAGTAGAAACCCTCATTAAGTTATCTGCCAAAAATCCAAAAGCCTGGGTTGACATGTTACCAACAGCACTCATGGTGTTCAGAACTCAATTCAACCATAATACAGACAAAAGCCCATACAAACTTGTCTACAGGCACAAGTCTGCTGTCATGAAGTGATTGTTTAAAACTAGCCTTCACTGTAACAGACATTTGATCCATTAAACTTGGTAACTGAGAG
Source organism: Entomophthora muscae (assembly GCA_014839935.2). NCBI lineage: Eukaryota > Fungi > Entomophthoromycota > Entomophthoromycetes > Entomophthorales > Entomophthoraceae > Entomophthora > Entomophthora muscae. Next base: position 272,043 of record QTSX02007205.1, read on the forward strand.
AGCAATAGTACTCTTGCACTGTGGCAGAAATTGCAAGATATTAAGAAGCTGTCTCCATGTGGTGAGGAATCACCCACCAAATCCACATAGAGCTAATAATTAACCATCAATGCAGCTTCAGATACTTTTTTGTGAAATTTCCAAATGAGATACTAGGGTTAAGTAAAATAATTAACCCCAACCAAAATATCCCTAGATAAATGGCCTGAAAGAGAATCAAAGTGTCTTCAGCATAAAATTCAGGACATTGAAATAGCACCAGAGTTTCAGCTTTAACGGTAGGAGGGATAGTTCCAAGATTGACAGTCATTGAATTAACACTTGGTGGAGACAACAACAAAGTACCAACAGCAGGCCCCCATCTTCCCATAATAATATGGCTAAGGATTAAATTGTAGGTAATACAGTGCAAAAGGCCAACTACAGGATGCATTTAAAATACAGATTAGACCAATGGATAATTGATTTTATTGAGTAAATTCTTGGGAGTACTCAACTCTTAAGAGTTAGAACAGTGAAAATTATTCAATATATATCAAAAATTGACTAAGCAATACCTCCTGAATCCTGAGCTCCTATTCCTTCCACATTGTCAAGTGAGTATCTAGTCTAGTTTGCAAAGAAAACATTAGTGGCTAACTTCTGATGACCATGCTGATTAATAAGCTCATATCTGGTGACCCTAAAATTATTTCAATTTATTAATGCCGGTTTGCAAGGGGGAATCAGATTCAGCTGACAGACTGGAGCAGCTTTAACCCATTTTAAATCAACTGTTTGATTTAAATCTGGTAAATAAGTCAATATTGTTAAAGGTTTCCCAGCTTTTTGAGCCTTCCTACTTGGCTGAATAATTCCCGGCATTATGGAATCTACCGTGACATGAACTGGATGAATGGTGTTCCTACCAATCAACTAATTTGCTCTTTGAATCCATATTAACTAATGATTGTCCAATCATTAGGGTAATAATGGACCAGGTTGGTAGAGGGATTTGGCTATGGAGCATAGGATCCTGGCGTTCTGCGGCTCCTGTTAATCTTCCAAACATCTATATAACTCTCTTCTTGATTTATAAATAAAGGATTGATATTTACTACTACATTTATTATACACACTAAGTTGAAGAAACCTTCTTAACTTAGTCTTTGGTAATTAAGATTTGTGATTCAAGTTGAGCAAAATAAGCAACTACACAACCATACCCACAAATACAAAATTTGGTGCTCACTCTGTAATGCAGCATAATGATAGCTCTTGTTGCCCCGCTGGAAACTTGTCCTTAGCTGAGGGAGAGTTTGGAGACAAACTTCTCCAAGCATTTCTTTGCCACTTGTGGGAACATCCCAATGGCCTCTTCACAGAACTAAATTTTCTTGCAGGCACAAGATATGGCCTTCCAAGCAACACTGTTGCTTTCACCCAGTACATGGCAGTACTACACCATCCTCAACATATTGAGGACCAATTGGCCCTCCATCTGGACGTTCCCACCCTACTTGAAGTGGACAGTAACACCAAAACCACCCAGCAGCAGCTGGAGCTGGCTATAACCAGCATGGATTGGGGAGCTTATCAGAATGGGGAGGCCCACAAAAGCTTGCAGTACTACCTTCCTATAGAGCAACTGCCAAATATAAATTACACAAATTCAACTGTATTACTCCCAATCAGCTCCATTTTCAAGTTCAAACCATGGAGCAGGCAAAGAAATACCTCCATAGTTTTGCACACTCAGCAATATACTACAACCAGATTCATTTGAGATACCAGTTGTCTCTTATCTCTCACCAAGGAAACCTCATTGATAGCCATCAGGCTTTCCTCTGTTACCTCTATAACAAGCTCTCAGGATCTATGGCTAATATTAGTCACCAGATCAACAGCTTGGTGAGTCATCAGAATCACACATCTTCTTGGGAAGCTCAACTAGAGGAACACCTGACAAACTATTTTGTTGCCATAATTGGATCTATACTGGAGCATAGGGAGTTAACAATAACTGGCTTTGTACAGTTACACACCACATTAAAGGAGACAAAGCTACCTTCTGTCACCTCAGCAAAGAGGTCAAGTTGCTCAGTTGTTATGTAGGTAGGATTTAATACAGACCTTCCCTGGTACAGAATGGGGAGGACATGGCCATTATTCAGAGAGACATGGAGGAGCTCTCTGGAAATATGATCAAGATTAACAAAGGCCTTTGCCAATCTCTTGCAGATTTTTGCATTTCTATGTTGATTTAGCTAAGCATATAAAGCTAATTAACAACAACCATTCACATACTGAAGAGAACCATGAAAACCTGGAACATCTGAGAAAAAATCATCATGCTGCCCAGGAAAATGCAGGCATGCAGTTTGACTGGCAAGACTCCAGAATTAAGAATCTTGCAGAAGAATTACAGGCCGCCAATTGAACCATCTGGGACCTCTCACAAGAGGTTCAGTTGCAACATAGCAACATTCAGTTGCTTCAAGAGCAGATGAAGCAACTCCTTGCAGTGAATCTCTGGCAGCCAATAATGGAGCCAGAAGTACAAAAAACCACAGAAAGAATCCCCAGTGCTCTCTATCCACAGTCAGGCTATGACTGACAACCATAGATCTTTCCATAGCTATGAGAGCAATGAGGACAACATAGGCCGCAATACAAGGAAGATTTATGTAGCTGGGCCTGTTTTAGATAGAAGTGAAACGCCTTTTCCTGGAGCAGCTGTGTCCAAATCAAGAGCCAACAACAACACAAGAGATGCTTCTTCTGAAGCATAATATCACACATCAAACTTGATATCTTTGCCCCCTCTGCCTAGGAGAAGTTACAATTACAGTACGTCTACTGGGATTCAAAACTTCAAGCCAACAAAACTGCCAAAATTTGACAAAAAAATCCAATGTACATATGTTTTTGAGACTCTACAACAACTCTATGTATGGCGCGGACAACACCATGAAAAATGCAGCCATCTTTAATTGCCTTTATTCAAAAACTCAGACCATTATCATGCCCAGACTACCAGAGCAAGGTTAGACCTATGAGAATGCGTCTAGGGCCCTCATTGCTGAGTTTGATAGCAAGGAAACTTTATTTTGCCACAAAATGGAGTTTACTGAAGGAAAGATTAAGAAGGGGGAGAGCCTAATGGAGTTCTCTGAGCGGCTCTATCAAGAAGCACACACACTAGTTTTTATTGGAGCAGCTAATTTTTGTTGACATAAAAGGAGCACTTCTTAACTATGTGTGTCCTAATAGAGAACTCTCCATTGCCCTCAAATCAGGAATTTATGGTGCAAGAACAGTCCCTGAACTTATGCGCCATCTGGGTTCTTTTAAAGAACAATTTGAGGTCTCATTCTATGACTACAAGAAGACTAACACATCTCTCAACTGATTACAAAGGGGAAACCATGGAAAAAGACATGGCAAAGAAATCAGCAACTGGTCTAATCCCCGTGGGTAATGGCCTCAACAACAACTAAACATGCTACAAGTGTGGTCAGCTTGGCCATCTATCCCAAGATTGCAAACAACCAAAGGCTAATATACGTCATGTAGGCCCAGATGACAGCAAAGAAGACAATGAGCCTACAGAAAACAACAAGAAAGAAGATGAAGAGGAGTCAAAAAACTGCTAAGCAGTCAGGTTACGGAGAAAACTCTGATTGCTAGTATTAACAACACCTCTCCAACACTTAATCCAGACCACTCCCAAGGAACTTCCTGATGAAGAAGACAGTCTGATGGACCTGGATGCAAGCCCTGAACGCTACCTGAATGACAAAGAGGAAATGAACAAGGACCTGCAATACCAAGGTCTGGCTGTAAACGCTTTCATAAGAAGACAACTATAAGGACTGAAGCTTTACCTTTGCATGAAGCAATAGAAACTGTATCAATTCCTTACACTGAACAACTGTCACATTTTTCTAATGAAGTTACTCATGAAAGTGATAGTGTTAAAAAACTGACACAGATACTATGTTCAGTACAAGTCTTGACTACACTAGAGACGTTAAAAGCCCTAAAACCTGAACTGACCTCCGCTCTAGAAGCATTTTTTGCGCAGTTCAAAGGTCTAGATATACAAAAAGTAACAAAAAACTTGTCTCCATACTATGAAGGTTGACATGACTGCATGTGACAGATTCAGGCCTAACAAGTCTATCCTACCATTATCCTGCCCTTGACTCTTATTGCTGTTACCTTCCTGGGACAAAGCTTTGAGGAGCTTTGCCTCTAGGGAGGCAATTTTCTCGGATAACACTTTATTGTCATCCCGCCAACAAGCCATGATTTCAACACTTTTTTCCTCTTGTGCTCTCAACGCCTCAATTTCACAATTTGCCATCTCTTTTACTTGTTGCAAGATTTCATCCCATCCTACCAACAAGTTCCAAGCATCCCAAGCATAAATTTGGTTCCCTTGGACGGGAGTCCCTTCCTTTGCAAAGTAATCAGAATACAGCTCTTCAAACGCAGCCTTTACTTCTACTAAAGATTTGGCAGGAACAGTCTTAGTGACCTTCAGGCTGGTCCAAGCTTCTTCCAATGTACTTGTAGGAACCTCCTTTCTTGCAGCAGTGGTTTCCACACAAAGGACACCAAACTTGGCTCTCTCAAATTTTAACAAAGAAGGCATGACAATTGAAAAATAGGTGAGTGGAAAGCGTCAAAACCAACAATGAATATATTTTATTAATGTTTAACTGTTTTTGCTTATATACCATTTGGGGCATACACAGCTGAAAACTCCTCTGGTTCCTGAATCAACCAATGATTTGTGTCACGTGGCCTATGACATTCAAGTCATCCAACATAGATCTTTACCTGAAAGATCACCAACAATTCTCAACCTATGAGAATTGACCTACAATGGGCAGAAGTCACCTGACTCCATTCAACCCAATGTATCAATTTGGCATGGAGCTTCCCCAGCTCCCAGTGCACAAAACCCTGTGGATTGCACATCCTAAACTCAGCTATTAGTGTTCCAACTGGGAACCAGCTGATCAAACCTGAATTCCTAGGCATACTTGCCTTTATTTAGTTATTTTTGCATTTAATGGTTTTTTGCCTTTAAAACCCATTAAACTGCTTTGAAACTGAAACCAGGCGCCACCTCGGCGCCCAGCAATTTTCCCAGGCGGCGCCCCAGCGCCTGAGAAAATTTGATAGCGGCGCCTCAGCGCATCTCAAATTCATTAGGCGGCGCGGCGGCGCCTCTAACCCAATAAATTTGCCAACGCGGCGCTTTTAACCCAAATTCCGGGGGTTTTCCCATGGTTAACCTTAACCAAACTTCTTGACAAAGTCAAGACCATTTTAATATAATTAAATCCTCATTAATTATATCCTGTATTTATTAATTAATCTTCTTGATTAAAAACCCATTTTGAGATGCCTAGTCTCCATGATTGATTCGGCCAATCTTGCCTCCATTCTTTTAGTTAGCCTAACCTAACTAACCATTCATATTCTGTTCTTTTATTAAACATAGATTTCCAGTTTCTAGGAACCTTTCCCTCAAGAATTCCACACAAACCAATCTATATGAAATAAACAGCAAAAACAGAACATCTTTATATTTTGGAGCATTTATTTGGCTAAACGCTCAGCAGTGACTGTAGTACGGTCACACTGCACCTATATCAACCTTGTTGTCCACAAACTCAGAGTATGGGCAATTTTAGACTCAGGAGCTCCAGGAAACATAGTTTCCATCAGACTGGTGAAGAAACTCAAGTTGTCTCCTGACTTGGACTACAAAAAAGAGTTTGGCGCTGCTGGTCCCAATAAAACCAAGGCTTTGGGTACTTATTCTTCTCTCCTGCTTTGATTTGGTAAGCTAATAGTGACTTTTATGGCTATAGTTCTCCAAAATAACATCTACAATATACTCATTGGAACAAGTTTATGGCTACTTACAGTACAATTATAAACCATAAGGACATCACTTTTAGCATCTTGGGCCACTCTGTTCCCATTTTTATCACAGAGATGGACCCAAAGATTCACCAACCAAGAAGATCCACCACATCAATATGGAATACACTGATGATGACCTTCCTGTAGCCTATACTCTATGCCAGAGGAAACTGAAGAATCTTCCCTTGGCCACTAAGGAGTATAAAGGGATATCTCTGTATGTAGCCAAGGATTTTGTGATCCCAAAATGTTTGCAGGTTATTCAAAACACTGGACTTAGTTTGGGTTTTCCAAAAGGAATACATGGCAAAGTTCAAAGACTCCATAATGAATCACACTTCAAACCTTGGATCTCTCCTGGGATTGTAAGGCCTTCTAACAAAGAGATCTTGGTCCTTCTGGGTAACCTTTTCAATATCTCCCTAAAGGTCAAGAAGGACCAACTTTTGGGTCATCTTCAACTTAAAGAAAACTTAGCTTTGATGGATGTCATTCCCTTTGGGGAATTCAGTGAATTAGAGCTCCTGTGCAACATTCCCAAAGTCCTGTTATTAATTCTAAGGGAAGCACTCCAAGGATTATCCAAGCCGCAGAAGAATCAGGCCTTGCATCTTTTTGGTAAATAAAAAGCTGTCTTTGCAAAGCACAACCATGACCTGTGGAAAGCTCTAGGAGTGAAACATGTGCTGGACATGCAAGGCACATCTTCCATATGTTCCCGTTCAATCCAGAAAAGCCAGGCTCAAAAAGCAATTGTCAACAAGAAACTACAGAAGCTCCTTACAGCTGGACTTCTTGTTCCTAGTAAAAGACCTTGGTCCTCTTCTCTTCTAATAGTAAAGAAGAAAGAATTATTCAACCGAGTGGTAATGGATTATTGTAATTTTAATTCTATTACAAAAAAGGATTCATATCCACTTACAAATTTACAACACACTTGACAAGCTAGGCAGAGCCCAATACTTTAGCACTATGGACTTAATTAGCGGTTATTGGCAAATTGGCCTTCCAAAGGCAGACCAAGAGAAATACACAATCATCACAGAGCAGGGCCTTTTCCAACCTACTCAAATGCTGCAAGGGTTGACCAACACCCCTGCCACTTTCCAATGCACAATGGACTCTGTGATGAGTGATCTGAAGCTTTCTTGTGTTCTGGTTTATTTAGATGACATCAATGTCTTCTTAAGAACTTTTGGTCAACACTTGGAACACCTGGAGGCTATATTTCAATGGTTGGTTACGGCTAATCTAAAGCTTAAACCTAGGAAATATAATTTCTTTAAAGAGGATTTGGAATTCCTAGGGTACATTATAAGTAAGGATGGACTTGGACTGGTTCCTGAAAAAGTGGAAGCAATTAAAAAGATGCAGCAACCAATAAGCAAAAGTAATGCTCAAGTATTCTTAGGGATTATAGGATACTACAGACGTTTCATTACTAATTTTGCTGGCTTGGGAGGACCTCTATTCTATCTCTTGAAGAACATGGTTGAATACTCATGGACTCTGGGTTATCAACAAGCTTTTGATGACTTAAAGAATACTCTTTTCACCAAGCATTCCCTGGTGTATCCTTATTTTGATTGACCCTTTGCTGTTCATACAGACGCTAGTCTCACTGCAATAGGCGCAGTTTTATCCCAAATGAACAACAAAGGTCAGGAACACCCTGTAGGCTACTTCCCAAGAGCCTTTAATTGACATGGGCACAACTAAACAGTCACAGAACATGAATGCCTGGCAGTTATATACACCTACCAACAGCTTAGAGTGTACCTACATGGCGCTCATTTTACTGTGGTGACAGACCACACGTCTCTTAAATGGCTCAAGACCCTGAAGGATCTTGAAGGCTGTTTGTTATGTTGGGCCATCAAACTCCAAGCATTTGATTACAAGATTGGGCATTGTGCTGGAGCTTCTCAACAGAATGTAGATTGTCTATCTAAGCTTCCAACTGTGGCATTAGTTTCACCAGCATCAGACAAGCTTTATGACAAATCTACTTCTGAACCAGTCTTTGTGGGAGGAGGAGACACCCAAGATTCAGAAAAATCTGAAAAATCTTGTTGTGGATACTAAAGTCAAAAATAAGCAGCTGTTCAAAATCCACAAGGACCAATGATTACTGTGCATTAGACCTTCACTACGTACAGACGCAATTGTATCAGCCCATAAGCCTGTAGACCATGTAGACATTCAGAAGACACTGAACATTCTGCAGCAACACTGATACTGGGAAGGGATTCATTCATATGTAGCATAAATATTGGCCGCCTGCCATGATTGCAATATAGAGCAACCAAAAGTCTTGTGCTACCAACACTGTTTAATCCAACCCAGTTTTGTGTTCCATACTGTTGATATAGACGTAGTTGGGCCTCTTCCACTGACCACTAGCAAAAACAAGTTTGAAATTATAGCAGTAAATAAAATGATCAAATGGGTGGAAGCAAAGGCAATCCCAAATCAGTTGGCGCTGACTACAGCCAAGTTCATCTTAGAGAATATTCTCTATAGGCACAACTGTCCACAAATACTGCTGACAGATAACTGGGCAAACTTTACAAGCTATATGATACCTAAGCTAAACAAGCTTATTGGTATTTTTGATACTCTGTAAACACCCTACCATCCTCAAACCAATGGTATGATAGAACAAATAAATGGAAGCCTGGTCCAAATCTTGCAAAAGCTAAAACACCAGCATAAATTGGAATGGATACCTGTCTTACAGCTGTAGTCTTTGCTTATAACATTGGCTTCCACAGAGCAACTGGGAATTTTTCTTTTCAGTTGCTATACAGCAAACAACCTATCCTGCCACCACACTTATATAGCTTAGTAAATTCCAGTGAAGCTATATCTCCAGATACATACCTTCAAAGGTTATCCCAGATACTGATCAAGCTACAATCAGAAGCATACTTGACCAACCTGGCCGCCAAAATCAAGGACATTTATTGAGAGTAACAACACTTCCCAGCTCTCCCAGTATACAAGATAGGCAACAAGGTGTATTTATACATTAATTGAGGATACATTTGTGAAAGTAAGCTTGCACCGTTATGGCAAGGACCAGTGAAGGTAGTCCAGAAAGTAGGTGTAGACAGTTACACCTTGAAGGACCTGAAGACTGGACAATTGATTACCCAAGTACATGTGCAAGGCTTCTGGGGATCAAGAATGAGCCCCATTAAGGGTATCAACTTGGAAAAAGAAACAACCTAATATAAAAGTCCATATGTTGTTATCCTATTCACATCAAGAAAGAGATAAAGCTTATAGAAAGGAAAACAATAGGATAGCTTATGCAAAAGTACTTAATTAAGATGCTATTGCTTCTAAACCCAAATGCAACTGAATGAGGAATTTTGCTACTGCTGCGTATATTATCCAGACATTGGGTAACCAGTGGAATGCAAATGGAAGAAAAGGGGATTTGTCTATGGGAAGGAAGTTTGCGCAATTTATGCCAATGAAATAGGGGAACACAAGTCTGAGCAGAATGCACTCCCACAGAAGGCTCTTTTGTTGTGCATATTCCTCTGGTATCTTACCTCCAACAGAGTACATGACCCCAAGGAGTCACTCAATGTAATTAGGCATATGGTGTAGTCTCTGGTGATAGACAACTTTAGAGCTGCTAAGCACCAGATTTCCACCCAGCGTCATTGACTGGCAACTTCTTTCCCTACCGTATCTGAAGCTCTAAAGTAGCAACCATAGCCTGTTGTAACTAATACTTGTGGCTATCCAAACTATGCCACAAGGGCACAGGACCTGTAGCAGAACAAGGATTGATCCACACAGTAAACACCAGTTCAAGTAGTTCAAGGGCTAAAGAGATCTGATTGTCTGTCAGAAATATCCCATCAAAGGAGAAGTCCTGAAGACACAGCTGAGAATACCTTACAAGTTTTGCCCTAGGAATACGCCAGTGCACTGTATTCCCTACTTCAAGTTTTTTTTTGGTGGAAATCACATAAGGGTTTTCCAAGGCTAGCATCAGTGTTGACCACATGACTACTGGCCCACAAAAGTGCACGGTAGAATTTTTCTTCTAACAAAGAAAGGCAATAATTTTGATGAAGGAACCCTGAATGTCTTCTTTTGTTACCACAGGAGCTGATTGCCTTTTGTCCTTGTTCAACTCTCAAAGAAGGTTGCTTAAACTGGGTACAGATTCATCAGATCTTGTAGTGGACACATGTGTAGGAGTCTTATTCTTGCCAGTATGGTTCCTCTTCTTGGCAATAGTTGATAGTTGCAAGGAAGTAGGCATGATGTAGTCTATTGCTACAGAACTACTAGATGGAGTATTTGGTTTATAAGAACTGTGCTAGAGGAGCTATGGAATTATGCGTCTATTTCACTGCCCAATATTTTGGTGAATTCAGCTTCTTCTGATGCCAGTACGGGTGAGTTGAAAAGGGCATTGTTAACAGGAATATTGGATTTTCTCCTTTGGGCTTTACCAATTTTCCATTTGGGCACATCAGTATAGCAGACAACTGGCTTTCTGTTACTTTTTGGGCAATTCATTATTCTGAAAGAGGTGTTTACCTTTTACAGTAATGTCTAGTTTAGTGGGGGAAAACGTTGTGAAGTGATTGTTTAAAACTAGTCTTCACTGTAACAGACGTTTGATCCATTAAGCTTGATAACTGAGAAAGCAATAGTACTATTGCACTGGATGAAAGGTGTTCCTACCAATCAACTAAGTTGCTCTTTAAAGCCATATTAACTAATGATTGTCTGATTATTAGGGTATTAGTGGGCCAAGTCAGCAGAGTGATCTGGCTGTAGAGCAGAGGATCCTGACGCTCAGCGGCTCCTATTAATCTCCCAATATCTATATGGCTCTCTTTCTTGATTTATAATAAAGAATTTATATTTGGTACTACTACATTTATTATATGTAATAAGTTGAAAAAACCATTTAACTTAGTCTTTGATAATTAAAGAAGTTGTGATTTGAGGTAAGTGTATTAAGCAACCACTCCACCATACCCACAAATACAACACCCGCCCTTGTTATCACTACCACAGGTCCACACTTACCTCTGCCTAAGAAGGTATCAGACAACAATGAACCTGACGTATGGTGTGCCAGAAAAAACCAGGAAGACATGGAAAAGAAAAGGGTTGAGAGAGTCAATCCCGCTATAGCAAGAGAGATTCCAAGTCAGAGATGAGATTTGGGTTATCAACCACAATCAGCACAAACTGGATTCAGGGTTGAGGGGACCTGGCATTTTCATGGAAGTTAAACCCAACAATACCTACTTAATAAAAGGTATCAGCGCTCAAACAGAACTCAAGCGCATGCACCATGACCGCCTTTTCCTATGCAAAGCAAGAAGGGCATAGCACAAGTCTGGCTCCCTGTACTCAACGCCAAACTGGATCAATACCAAGCCCACATCCCCAACACTCTCAAGAAAGTTCCCAAAGTCCCACCTTCCAGCACCCCAGGGGGAAATGTTGCAATATCTTTTATTACTCCCTTTTGGGGAATTAATGTCCCAAGTTACTCACCAAATGGTTCACCAATTGATCATTAAGTTGATGGCACTACTATCATTTGGCCATATATTGCGGGGATCAAACATTCCAGATCCTAAGCATAACACTACTCAGATAAGCCTCATGACCATCATGATGTACATGGACATTATGTGGCTTCTCATGATACTATGTATTTTCCTATATTCATATCCAATAAAGTATCATTATCTTCTTAATTTTCACCTTTATCTGGTTTATTATAATTTCCAGAAGTATATGTTCAATAGCATGATATATTTAAATTCACACTCAGTATATATAAAACAGCTAAAAGCACTGTATCTTTGTAAGCACTTATTTCAAATGAATCAATTAGAGTTCAGTATTTGATTAGGGAAGACAACAGTCCAATAGAAAGGATAAGAATGAATATAATAAGATTTTTTTATTGTATATTATGATTATATACTATATGGGGAAAGCCACAGGCTACAGGGGGTGGCATAGTGGCATGTTCCAAGTAGGGTTTGAAGCCAAGGAATAACTCATGCGGGGATCATCAGGTCAAGTTGGTA
>QTSX02007206.1:0-282663 GCA_014839935.2 Entomophthora muscae
GCCTTCTTTTATAGTGGAGCCACTATTAAATCTTGCTTAAATTATGTCATTGTGTTTATGGACTTATTCCATTTTTCTCACTTTTGCTTTTGTTGGTTTTCCTTTGTGTCAATTTAAAATGACACTTTATAAATCCTAAGTTTAACCTATACAATCTGGCTTAAATCCAATGTTTAGGCTTAGCAGGTACTTCCAGTGGTTTAAAGCTATAATAAACCACTAATATAATGTACAACAAAGCTTGAAAATTTTACCCACTATATCTCAAACAATTATGAAACAAAGGGCCAAATATAAATATACATAAATAACTTTGTTATAGCGAAGAGCATTCCAGAGTCATATGTATATTTTATTAAGAAAATATAAGGATCTGTTAATTTATGTCAGCATTGTGTAGATTCATTATTGAAGTTGAGTTTAAATTAAAATTATACAGTAATTTGGTATTTTTAATAGTAATTTCCTTCCTTATTTTGCAATTAAAAACTAAGCCTATTCTTAATTGATGTTAACATTGGCTTTGTTTGCTCATTGATTATCAATTCTGACTATGGGATACAATATAAAAATTAGTTTATTTGTGCAATTGGCTAGTAGGCTTTGGCCTAAGCTGGAAGACTGTGTATACTATTGGGGTGATCCTCACCAGGTAGTTGGCAGCAGTTGCTCAGGGATGCCAATTTCCAGTGTGGGGTATAACCTGATTGGCTAACCCCAGCACTGTAATGTAGATGAATGTCAGGGCCCAGAATGCCCTAGACAATCAGCTAGCCTGCCTGGGGATAAAACAGCCAACAGTGTGGAAGCATTGCCAACAGCCTTCAGGAACAGTTGGAATTTATCTGACTGCATGTTGACACTTTGTTGACATGCAGACAGTTGACTTCAATTTGGCACTTAGGCCAAAGCCTATAAGCTGTGTGCTAAATAAACTAATTTTTATATTGCATCTCATAGTTGAAATTAATAATCAATGATAAAACAAAGCCAATGTCAACATCAACTAGGAATAGGCGTAATTTTTATTACAAAATAAGAAGGAAATTACTGTTAAGAATACCAAATTATTATAATTTTAATTTAAGCCTGACTTCAACAATGAATCTACGCAGTGTCAACATAAATTAACAGTTTATTATATTTTTTAATAAAAATACATGTAATCTGGAATATCTTCACCCATAATAAGTTATTTATATTTATATTTGGTCAATTGCTTTATAGTTCTTTTAGATATAGTGGGTAAAAATTCCAAGCTTTGTTGTATATTATATTAGTGGTTTATTATAGCTTTGAAACCACTGGACCTGTTCTGGTTAACCCTTAAACATTGGATTAAGCCAGATTATATAGGGTAGAACTAGGATTTATATAGTATCATTTAAAGTTGACACAAAAGAAACCTGGCACTAAAGCAAAAGTGGGACAAGGGGAATAAGTTAAGCACCCACAATGATATAATTTAAGCAAGATTTAATAGTAGCTCCACTATAAAAGAAGGCCAACTCCGGCAAAGTTGTCACCTTCACCAATCTAATAAAGCAAAAAACGTGGCTTAACAATTTCAACTTATAGAATGGTAAGCTTAGGACCCCAAAACTTCACATAGTAATAATAGAACTACTTATTACAATATGTAGTACTTAGTTTTTAAAATTTATATGATTATAACTTTATTATAGTCCAAACCCCAAATAGCATAATTTCAGTCTAGATTATGAAACCAATCTTAATTTAATTAAGATTTATATGTTTTTTAAATAGTGATTTACCTCAATAATGCTGACTGTCTGCAAGTTGGCTGTCAGAATTAACACAGTATTTTGGGCCAACTGTCTAGAATCAAAATTTTAATACATGTCAACACTTAAAATTTCAACACTAAACATTTAAATGTAGCTTTGTCCAACTTTTTTCTTAATAAAAGGCCTCAATACTGCATATACTAATAACAAGGAAGGTTTTTTTGCATGGTCTATATAATAGTTCTCCAGGACTTGATATATTTTCAGCTTTAAATTTCATTCTTCTATACTTTACTCACAGTTATTTCTCTAACCCTTTTTCTTTATAGAATAAATCAAAGAAACCCCAGCCTAATAAAAAACCCAATAAAAAACTGCCAAGGACACTGTTAAGCCTAAGGATTTTTCTTCTACAAAAAAGTGCTTAAGAGACAGCTTAAAAAAGATGAACAAAAAAGAAGCCCTCACACTTTCAGCTTCTGAGAAGGACTCTGATGATGGTTTCACCTCCCATAGCTAGTATGAGTCTAGGAGAGATGAAGATCCCATCAACAAGAAGAAAAGGAAGGCAAAATTCAAGTCCTCTCCTGAACTCTCCCCTGGTGAACATGAAGATGATGAGCAACATGAGTACTTCCCTGGTTTTCAACACACTCCTCCTGGGCCATGGGATACAATAAAAGCCCACAATATTTGCAATGTTAAGGGCTCATTCAGGATCCTAAAGAGATTCCCAAAATTCTTTTCATTAAGGTCAGTCAAAGGTTCAAGCATGGTCAGTGATGGCTATGTGTTTAGCTGTAATAATCAGAAGCAAGTAAGCAAGAGCAAAAATTTCACATGTGAAGACAGAAGCTGCCCAGCACGCCTAAACACCCAAGGTTGGGACAAAGTTACCTTGGAGAAGGGGGAACATACCTGCATGCCTCCCACCACTTTGATTGAGAAGCTGCTCAAATGGCACCTATTCCAAATGGTATCAGTATCAAAAGATATCAAAGCAACTCACATGGCAGTAAAGGCCACCAAACACTTGAGCAAAGAGAATCTTAAAATTGTTCCTGACCGTGAGCAACTTGTTAAGTATATCTGTGATAGACACATAGAGCTAAACCCGATTGGAAAAAACGCAACCCAACTAAAAGACCTGGTCCTTACTCCTGAGTTACAGATGAAACAAGACAATGAACAGCCCCTTCTTTGTGACAATGGACCTGGTGCAAAAGAAAGGATCATATGTTATGCTACCTATAAGAATCTAGATCAACTACGTGCTACTGAGACTTGGCTCAGTGATGGTAAATTTGCAACATTTCCTAAGTTATTCTATCAGCTGTGGGTAGTGCATGCTCAGCTTGATTATAAAGTCCTCCCCTTTGCATATTTTCTTCTTCCTGGAGCCTCAGAGGAGATTCACCTAAGAGAATTCAAGATTCTACAGGAGGGCCTTAAAGCTATTCCCACTGAGAATAGAAAGAGTCCTGTTCTGTCAACAAGGACCAATCCTGATGACACTGATAAAGATGAAGTCATTCTAGCTGCTGAAGAGAAGGAGCAAGATAGAGCCCTTGGCCCCAAAATAATTATTGTGGATTACAAGACAGCCCAATAAAATGCCTTTGTAAAAACCTTCAATGGCAAGGTACAAGGGTGTTTCTTTCATTATCAACAGGCTATTAATAGACGCCTTAAGGGCAAGACCCTCCTCAGCTCTCTCACACAACAAGATACAACTGGTAAAAGCAAGTTTCTGATCCAGAAGTTTGTTGCACTTTCATTTATTAATCCTGAACATGTTGGTCAAGTATTTGAGCTTCTCTTTAATGACTCTTATGCCTTGAGCCATGAAGCTGAGTTCCAACCCTTCTTTGACTACTATGAGCCACAATGAATGAGGCGCAAGGTGGTCAGCTGCAGGGGTAAGCCAACAGCAAAGGCAAGCTGGAATCGCTATCAGGCTGTTCTCAATGATGAAATAAAAACAAAATTGTGCATATAAAACAGGCATAAACATCTAAAGTCCTCCTTTGGGGTGAATCCCAGATACAACACCTTCTTTGAGCACCTTAAGGCTGAACAGGGGAAGACTGTCTCCTTCCTTAAGGATATGGAAGTAAGGGCTCCAAAGAGGAGAAAACAGTGCAGGGCTAGCATTTACAAAGAGCATATTAAGACAGCTGCAAAGAATAAATACAAGCTATCTGAGCTTGGGGAGCAGATAGGAAAGATTGCCACTATACTCTCTAGCAACAAACCTCCAACTTAGCTTATAATAAACATTTTTGGCTCTTTCTGATATTTTATTATATATTTTTAATGTCAAAACTAATGCTATTATTTAACAAGATAATTTAATTTAAAATGGTAGAAAGAATTAATAGTTTTTATAAAAGTTTTATATGCTAGAGCCTGGATTATCTAGCTTAAATAGTTGTTTTAGTACTAAAGTATATGTAATTTTAGGTTGCTATTATATCAACTATTCTTAAAATAAGTGTTTATCTTTAGTTTCTTTATTTAATAAATTTTATTTTTCTAAAGATTTTTTTTGAAAAATAATTTAAGAACTTTTTGTATGGTAAATAAAAAAATATAGTAAAAACAGTTAATTTCATAGTAGATTATCTTTGAAGTGTACTTTATTATTTTTTTGATTACTGTGCAAAATTTTTATTTTATTTTTGAGTTCTGCATGATCATATTACCCTAAAAAACTCCTTGGAGCTTAATTTTCACTAATTAAAATGTTCAGCATTTGATTTTTTGCTTTTTGAAAAAGTGTTGATTTCCAGTAGGCTACATGATAATAAACTTTATCTAGACTTTTCTAATGTGTCAACCTGGGTATATAATTAATTTTGAAAGTAATATGCAGACAGTTTAAATGCCAACTTTTCCATCTTATTCACCCTTATAAATAAAGAAAGCTAATATAAAAGCTCTTAAACATTTGGGCCTGTTGGCCATAGTGGTCAATAACTTTACTACAGCTGTTGCACTACTGGTAGTAGACTCTTTGTGTCAGGAATGACATTTTTTCCCTCTCAAAACCCAAGTTTTAGAACAGGACTTGAACCCTGGTTGAGACTTCCTGTGGGCTGCCAGCCCATGTTTTTTTGCAATTAAATGACCTCTGATTTGAGCCACAGATGCTATTACAACAGAAGGATTTGATGCTGACCTGCCAATGGTGGTGCTCACCAAAGAACACAACCACTACCTAATGGAGGCAAAGAAGCCCACATCATTAGTCTGATGAGTCTGATGTCTTCCACAGTACTTAATCAGAACCCTGCTGCTGCAGGAAGCGTAGACCAGAAGGCCCCCTCAAGAATTTTACTCCAGAACAGAAGGGTTGTGCTATCCTTCTAAAAGATTCAGCCTAAAATTCCCTTTCTGCGCCAGTGCTATTTTGCTGCCCCAAAACCTGGGTGACCTGCCTATCTGAATTCACATTTTCTTACTAACTGAATACCAATCATTAGGATTAAAATCTGGTAGTGGGTGTCATGGTCCATACCAGAGTCCAGCTGGACTCCCACAGGGGAGGTGGGCCGGGTCTGAAAGGCCATGTAAACAATCGGTGCTATCCTGACAAAGTAATTCACTGCTGTAGCCAGAGGACACTAACTTCCAGTATGGGGAACAACATGATTGGCCAGCCCCAATACTTTGATGTAAATGAACCCCAATTTTCTGAAGTCCTGGGCAGGGGGCACATTGAGCAGGGGAGAGTAATAGGAATATCCTTCATGGTAGGCAGAATGGTCACTCTAGGGTGGCCAGGAGAGAGATCCAGGTGATGAGGATGGAAGAACTCCAAGTCAAAGGCGCAAGGTGGCTTAACCAAAGTGACAGGAGCCAAACCAGGAGAGAACAGATAGATGTGGTTGTATTGTGTAGTGGATTCAAAAATAGATGCAAACAGAATGATTATATTGGTGAAAAAATAAATAATTCCTGCAAGAAAATAATGAGTCTTGGGCATAAAGTTATTTATTTTAAGATGTCAACAGTGAGGAAGGCTTCTCCTCCTCACTATTTATACTTACTGGGGGAAACTTAACCTTTTGTGCCACCAGAGGCCTGGTGGCATAATTATCAGCGATACTTATGATTTGGCCCAGAAGTTGCGCAATTGGGCCTGGGGGTGTAAGGGCATTGGCTGCTATAAAATGAACCTTGGTTTGGCTGCAGCATGCCAAGGTGCCATAGCTATATTTAGAACCTGCAAGAAATTGAGCGCCCAATTGTGCAATAAAACAATCAACCTCCTGATTTACCATTTCCTGATAGTAAATGGGCCCAAATTTGTGTTTGGACTCAATGTCAGGGTTTTGTGGCATGTGGGCCTTGCAAACCCTAGGCCATTTTTGATCAGAAATGAAGTTTTCTCCCAGTGAGGCAGTTGGCAACGTTTCCCATGCTGTTGGTTGATTTATCTCTAGGAAGGCTAGCTGACTTTCTAGGGCATTCTGGGCCCTGACAGTGAGGCACTATTGAACCCATATGCCCTGCACCAGACTTTATTGCCATTTTTAAATAAAAGTTATGAGATATTGCCAGAATCACTACTGACATAGCTCTGAATGAGGATCAAAGCAAAATTAAGCACAGTCTAGTGCAAAAGGTGAGAATTGTGAAATTCCAGATTGGGATACCAATGCTTAATTAAGCATGATGTCATGGCTGCATAGATTGTTGTGCCCTGCCCCAAAGGGAAGGCGCTTTAGAAGCTATATATTTAAATTTGAACTTTAGTTTGATTTAGATAATATTAGTTTTTAATTTAATCAGGATCTTACCTTGATCTCTTTGATTTCTGCTTTTGCTCTTTGCTTGCAGTTGTGCATTCTAATTTTACTCCTTTTATAAATCCTATTTTAAAATAGGGGTTTTCTTTTTTTACTTACGCTGCTTACGCAACCGCTGCTCTTCTGCCACTCCAGTTGCAGATATTTTGGGCTGCTTGTTTCAAGACTATCCTTCCCCAACCACTATGTGTTTCCCCTGGTACATCAGTTCTATCTGCCAAGGTCTCCTCACACTCCCTTGAAGATCTTCCCAGGGCTCATGTTTTTTTATCTATAAATAAAAGACTTAGAAGAGTAAGCTTCTAAGCTGAAATTCTAAGTGGCTTTTACAAATCACTGTTACAGGTTTTTCCTTCAATCTTTTTAAATTTTACTTTTCAATCTTAGATTTGAAATTCTATTTTCTTTTAGTCATAGTTTTTAAAATTTACTTTTAAGGTTATAGTAAGTACATTTCTTATATGATCTCAATTTTTTCTAAATTTAATAGTGTTTTGATTAGCTAGGATAATTAGAATGGAGATAGCCTGATAACAAGCAATTGGCTTGTTGTCATCATTTTTTATATGAGAGATAACCTCTCTACTTTCATGTTAAGGTACTCCCACGGGCAATATCCCAACGTAGATATCCCTTTAGTCACAAATGAATCTTTTTTTAACACATTGTTTTATATAGTTTGTTTAGGTTTAGTAAATTTGATGTCTTGTTTTGTGTCAAACTACAAGTTTTTAGCCGGCCTCATAAAGGTCCTTTTACAAACAGTACCTACTTTCCTTTACTTGTTAAATTCAAATCCAAACACTTTATATGATATAGTATAAAATATTGCACCCTATTGGGCAAGATTTCAGGATTGACAATTCATTATCCCTGGAAACCCGGGCCAAGGGCAAGATTTGAACCCTGAACCTGAATTCCTGCAGGCCGCTGGCCCCATGGACCAAGAGCCTGTCCGCCCGTGTTTTTCTGAGATTGAGCCTCCGCAAGCAAAAGCCCCTGCTAAGTCCCAAAGCCAGAATACCAGTGCAGGTTCAATTATGAAGGTGCCTGAGAAGGAGCTCCTCAAATTGCCTAATGGAGGCAGAGAAAGTGCCTCTGTGAACTTCATGAACTTGAAGTCCTCTTGGGTAACCAATCAAACTCAACTGCCAAAGAAAAACCCGGGCTTTGGGCCCAACTCTGTGACCACAACCAAAAATCAAGTGATCAATTTGGACAGTCTGACTAATGATAGAACACACAGCCAAGGTGCCATTTTGCCGCTCCCACACCTGGGCCTCCTGGCCACCCGCCCACATTTTCCCTGATATTTTGATGAAGCCCTTATGGAAAATACCAAGTTTGGAGGCAGGATGCTATATATGCCTATAGATTTTGCACTCAAACCTTATTGCCATTTTTGAATAAAGGTTATGTTATTTTAGCTCACACAGCTATTGCCTTATTTTGTATTTGCTATCTACCAATTCAGTACAAGATCCCCTGCCCCACCGCCTGCAGTTTTTTGTCCTCCTGGTGTACCCTTTGGCCCCGTCCATTTACCAACTATCCTCTGAAACCCAAATCCAAGGACTACACCCTGGAAAAGATACTCAAACTCAATCCTTTGGCCTGCATACAATCTGCAGTTAGATACAACTGTCAAGGCCTGTGGATATTCTCAACACCCAAGTTGTTCAGAGGAAAAACAACTATCTTCCTGCTTACGACCTTTCCATGAAACTGCCTGTGACCCCAAACCCTATGCCTGCTTCATCACCCAACCTTCCAACCAACCACACTGGTAAGCTGTTTGGGATTGTGTACATCACCCTCACAGGGGTGATTGAGACTATAATCCTGGATGCCAGCCCATAGTCCTGGGTGGAAAAGTCCTTCTCCTACCTCTTTAAGTAAAGTTCTTCTCTTGTGTCGGGCTTTACCCGCAAAAAGCCTGGCCCAAGTGATCCCCAAAACCAACAGGCCAGCCACCCAAGACTGGATCCCTGACATTTCTAAAGGTTTAGCAGCTTTTTGACGCCAGTTTTGAGTGTAGTGAGAACGCGTAATTCCCTACATATGGGTCATTATTTGTTAGATTAATCTGTTTCCTATTAACTGTGCTACTTAAAACTTTAAAATTTTGTTTTAATTTTCTTATCAATAAATTTAAATAATTACAACAATTTTATCAAAATAAATCTTATTTAATCCTTATAATATAAAAACCTATATTAAATTAATCATTTTCTACTTACAGCTAGGTTAAACTGTATTAAAAGCTAGTAACAATCTTATTTCATATACCATTATTTCTTGAAAGCTGATTAGTACAAAATGTCATCATTCTAAAAAGAGCAACATAAAAATACAATAAAAACTGATATGATGCTTTTTGTTGGAAATCAAATTTTTGCCTAAAATCTTAGCTTTTTTAAAATATTTAATTTAAAATGTAATAATTTTTGAATCCCTCTTTTTAAAAAGAGGGCAGATAGCTTTTTTGCATATTTAATAAATATTAAATAATTTTGGATTTTTTTAAAAAAAATCTAGTAAAAAGTTAAAAAAAAACTAAAACTAAAATTAAAACTGAACTTTTATTGAAATTTCAGTGATCTCATTTAGCATAAGTAATTTATTCTTAAGTTAGATTTTATAGAAAATATATAATAAGAACTTATAAGAGAGTAAAAGTTTTTCTTTTCAAAATTTTAAGTATTTAATATTGATAAAATAGCTTTATACAACTATTTAATAAAATTATATTTTTATACTGTATGCTAGAGATAATATGTATAAAAAATTCAAACATAAAAAAGAATGT
The DNA here is from genome assembly GCA_014839935.2 of Entomophthora muscae. Taxonomy (NCBI): domain Eukaryota; kingdom Fungi; phylum Entomophthoromycota; class Entomophthoromycetes; order Entomophthorales; family Entomophthoraceae; genus Entomophthora; species Entomophthora muscae. The sequence goes on from QTSX02007206.1 coordinate 9,372, forward strand.
ATCAAAGTCTTGCTTTATTTAATTAAATTTTATAAAGGTTAAAATTTATTTGAACTAAATGGAAAATGATCTTAGTCATTGTATCTATAAAAATAAGATACAAATTTAATTATACAAGCAAATATTTATATGTGATTAGAAAAACATTTTTATTTTGATAGATTTAAAATATATAAAGTTCATTTTTTAAGAACTGTTAAAGGTTATAATAAACTTAAGTTTATTTAAAAAAAGGTTTTTGAGTTGGTTACTAAAAGTAAGCTAAATAATGATTTATACTTTAAATTTAGTTTACTGATTAAAATATCATACTTTAAGAGTTAATTAGCATATTTTATTTCAAATAATAATTTTATAAGCTTACATTCAAAGCCACTTCAAGATACTAAATTGGTATTGAAATATAAAGTTGCAGCACAATTCCGAAAGCTGAGATTAAGGGCTTTCTAATGATACTAGTTTGAGCGAGATTGAAGTACTATTTGCTGAGATATCAACAGTTAACCAGAATATAAAAAGGGGTAAATAAACAATGATATCAGAATTCAGGGGTGATATTGATAAATTAAGGAGATCAGTTGGGGGTCAGTTGGGGATTTATGCCTGTAGTGCAAAAGCTCAGCTAACATGGTATTTAAACAGCTCAACTTTACAGAAATTTACTTTACAATCTACACCTTTACTCCTCTCTGATAACTGCACATCTATTTCCAAGCAAGAGCTGCCTGAACCAAGCCAAGGAACCCAACCACTATCATTATGGAACCTATCAAGTTTGCACCTCAGATGACACCCTTCTTCTCACTGGGGGCTTCTACTAAGAGAGAAAGAATCTCTATGCTTAAACAAGCATTCCTTTTTACTGCTGGTAGTGATCTTAACAGCTTTGTTGAGCATTTCTTATTAAAAACAGAGTTTGGAAAAAGTACCTTCTTACCTGTCATACAAAATTCTAAGACAGATGATTTCCTTAACAATCTAAAGGAATTGATGTCAGAGTCCCCTGCCAAGCATCTTCCTTCCCTAAGAGCATTGGTTACATCAAGCTACAGCCTGAAAGAGCTTTGGGATTGTGGATTTAAAATGATAAAAAATGAGTATTCATATTCTAAAAAAATAAAAAATGCTAAAAAAGCATCATTAAATTCAAAAAATAAAAAAGGAAAAAATGATTCAGTAAAGAAAGAAAACATACAAAATATTTTAAAATATATATTAAAAAATTCATTTCCAACTAGCCAATTCACTAAAAAATCCCCTGGATTGATTTATGAAGAATTACAAATAGAGTTGAGTGAATACTCAACTAAAATAAAATACTCATTATTGAAAACAAAAAAAGAAATTTACAAAGATATGAAAATAAAAAACAATATTTCTATTTCACTTTCAACTTTTTATAAGCTTATTCCTAATAATATAATTAAAAGCAAAAAGCAAACTGATATGTGTAACATTTGCAACTTAAAAAAGTCATTAGAAATGAAGAAAAAGGATTTGAGTATAAAGAAGTTGCCATTGCCTAAATCTATTAAAGAAAATTTGGAATCTATTGACCTAAATGAAAAGTTTTATAAGCATCAAAATAAAGAATATATTAGTGATATAAATAATCTTGATAATAATTCATGTGTTATAGTAATAGACTATAAAGAAAACTTTAAAATAGGTGGGGGTCCTATAGAGACAAATAATTGTTTTTATGAGAAAATACCTATTTCTTTATTAGGATTTGCAATTGCTTTTAAAGAAAATGAGAAAATTAAATATGAGTATCATGACTTTTTATCTGAAATTTTATCTCATCACTCTTTGTTTTCAGGTCAGTGTTTGATAAGTCTGCTTAAAAATAATAAATTTAAGAATATTAAAAATATTAAAGTTTGGACTGATAATGGCAATCATTTCAGATCTTATGAATTATTATATTATCTTTTTAAAGAGGTACCTAAAATTATAAAAGAAACAATTAAGTTTAATAGATTTTTTGAGTGTCATGGCAAAATTATTGTTGATGGTCATTTTGGTGTATTATCTAAAATATTTAAACAAAAGGAAAATGAGATGTATATAAAAAATATAAATGATCTCAAAATGGTTTTTGAGAGAGAGGAAGAAAGAAAGGGTCTATATGAGACACTTGTAAATAATTAAGATGTTTCCCAAAAAATCTTTTTTCACATCTATGATAGAAAATCTAGGCCTAAAAAAGCTGGCTTGAAGTCAAAGCATTTTATGTTAATCTTTCATATTTAATGAAAGATGGTGAGCTGTATGTTTCACCTTTGACATTTGAGGATGTTAAGGAGTACTCCAAAATAAATTATTGTGCAAAGTTCTGCACAGATGACAGAGAAACAAAGAGAGCTGATACTACTAAAGGATTAGTAGGACATGTTCATGAAGTTGGACGCATAACAAAAACTTATATTTCACATAGGGTAAATAGTCTTTTAAATACAACAACTTTTTTTCTAAAAATAACTAAGAAATTAATTATATGAGCCAAAGATAGGGTAATAGCAATTATAGCTTTGGGGCTGCTATTACTCTCCCATACAACTCATATATTTAATTCTTGGCTTATTAAAATAGAAAAAAGGGTTTTGGCAAAAAATACAGCTAATAGAAATAAGATTTATTTCTATTATTTGTATAATTTACACTCTTAAACTTTTCTTCAGTAAACTAAGCATTATACTAATGTTCAAAAAACATAAGTTTATGACTTAAATGATACCAAAGAAGTTAAAAGGCTTTGAAATGCTTAAGCTGGCGCCTTGGCTTAATCTAACAAATAATGACCCATATGTCTTTCTACCGTAACAGCCAGGTCAAAAAGCCAATAAAGAGCTGAATTGAGCAAAAGCAATCCCTCTTACATGAACTCCTGCTGCACAAAATGATGTCATCCATGCAAGTGCATATCAGCAAATAAGAAAACAAAATGATTTATCAACCACTCCTTTTAAAGCTCTTTGTATTTCTAGCATCATTTAATAATGAATGAGTACCTGTTAAGAGCCCACATCATAGATAAAATTAACTGGAACACAAGAACTTGTAATTAGTGAGCTGCAAGCTCATTGATACACTATGCACCCATAGTTCACCTTAAATTCCTCCTCATTATTGATTTTACTATAAATAAACACCCTTTGAATATTTGATAGCTTAAGCTATCATTGAAGTTCTACCCAAGCTAGCTGTCTATTTTCCTCAATCCATTATAGAAAGTAAGTTCTGCTGTGTCTACCACAGATGGGCTTTACATATCATGGTTTCCCCAATTATTGCTGTATTTTATTCTTGTCATCTTTCTGTTCAACTCTAATTTTTCCTGACTGCCTGCCCCACTGCCTGAAAGTTTATATTCTCCAGTTGATTCCTTTGGTCCTGCCCACTTCACAAAGTGCCCATGAAGTCTGAGTATCAGGGGTACATCACCAAGAACATAATAGCAAGCAAACCCTTGGCCCACACTAAAGAGTTGAGCAGATATAATAGAAGGGCCCCTTGGTTTACCACTGAACCCAAATTATTTAAAAGGATGAATACAACTTCCTCCCTGCCTACCAAGTAGACATGAAGCCGCCTCTCACCCCCAAACTGATGCCCATGTCCACCTCCAAGCTGCCCCTAAACAGCTCTAATAAGCTGTTTGGAATAGTTTACATCACCCTCCCTGGGGTAATTGATACTATAATCCTGGCTTATGACCAGTGGTCTTGGTTAGATAAATCAATGTTGTACCTCTTTAAGTTAGCACTGATCCTATGGTGGGCTCTGCCCATCCAATCCCAGAAAATGACAGGCCAGCTGACCAGGCTTGGTTCCCTGACACTTCAGCTGTCTCTTGGCCAGCCTTTTGTACTTCTTCTATCTCATTATACTATCCTGATTTTCTCCTTAGAATGATTCTCTTAGCTTCAACCTTGACTACTCTTTTCTATACCTCTGGCAGATCTTGAATGTAGTACCCCCATCCTAATTTGGCTTGCTGCTCCTCAGGCAATTGATGGCTTGTCTCTTGTACTCCAACTGCTTCTTCTTGAATAGTGCCACCTGCCACTTGACTTCATCATAGTTGTTGCCCTATTATCCTACCATCTAAGTGCAACCCTGTCAAGCCCAGTTGCGCCTCTAAATAGTTGTCAGGGATTCACTCATCAGGGATTCTTTCTCCAACAGAAATTAGTAAGGCTCCCAAGTTAAATTTTACCAGAGTAGATCTGACTGGAATCCCTATCATCAACATGTTTAAGAGATGTCCCAATAAGCAAAACCTCCCCAAAAGGGAGTGAAGCAGTTCAGGAGATAATAGATACCAGTGTATCCTAACACATACCAGGGGGTAAGGATGTACAATTGAAGGGAACTAAGCATTTTCAGCATAAGGAGCATGCAGTGGTGGGGGCTAAACTGGTACTGTTGCAACATCTTTGATCACTCCCTCTCGGGAAAGTGATTCCTGGAGGGATTCATTGACTAATCATTTAATTGGTGGCACTTGTATCAATTGCCCATCTATTACGGGGATCAAACATTTTAATTCCTAAGTGGAACACTACTTGGACAAACTGTATGGCTGCCATGACATACATGGACGATATGTGGCTTCTCATGATACTATATGATCCTCAACAATTATATCAATAAAGTATCATTCTCTTCCTGATTTCCCCTTTATTTTGTTTATTATACTTCTCAAAAGTATATACTGTTGTAACTGTGCTGTTTTAGCAGAGTTACAAGGGAAAAATATTTAGAAACTAGATAATATTCTTTATTGAGAGGTAAGTATTATATAGTCATTGTGAGTTGTGGATAGTAGGAACATGATAGTGTTGATCACACGGTGGGATGGTGAAGGGGGTGGCTTGATCCTTGTAATGAGTTAAGTGCCAAAATGAGTCATCCACCAGGAGTGATCAGCTTCTGTTCATGTTATTGTATTTGGAAATCTGAGTCCCCTTCCTAACTTGGCTTCAGTGACTGGATAATCAGATCGCAGGTCCCGAACCCGCTTACTTAGAACCTTGCTGGCGGGTTGAGCCTGCTGTTTTGACAATACTTGACACTACTATAACTTTGTACTCATCAAGTAGTGATGATATTTCAGCTAAATTACTCCCCCCTCTGTAACTTGGCTAGGAGGAGCATAGTCATGACAATATCAAATTGGTAACTTATTCCACCTACCTCTTTTTAAATGATATCATCAACTGGTTAAAATCCAGGGGTACTTTACACCTCCAATCTTTAAAGGCCTCAACAAGATTCCTTACTACAACCGATCTTTTACGAGGAGTGGATCGTTTCAGTTCAACTTCTTTTTGGAATTGACAAGTTAGTTGCCGTAAGCTGTTTGAGTGGTTATCCTTTAAAAAAAACTCACATCCCCTCCAACTTTTTTGAGTGATGCACTAAACCCATTGACTCCACAGAAACATGGATTCAATCCCTTGAACCAAATTTGTTTATCACAGCATACTCTTGTGGTTTATCTTACACCGGAACACTCAGCATAACCTCCATTGTATATACAGTGTATGTTTATTATATGATCCTTGATGGATTCAGATTACATTTAATAAGAATATGGCAATATAGGCTTTAAAAGTTGACTACCCTTGTAGAATACCAGACAAGCAGCTTGCTTTATATCACGCGATGGTAGTTTAAAAATCCAGGGCTCTTTAAAGTCACTGGATTGAGATATTATATAAATTTACCTGTCTGCTATGACATAAATGATGTGCAATAATCTGCCGAAATAAGTTACCCTTGCACTAGATCTGGTTTATTTATGATATACGCAAAGACCTAAATGTACAAGAGTCAAGAAACAGGATTAGTGGAATTTAGGTAGGGTTGTCTTTGAACTGGACATAGATACATGTTGAGGCAGCATGGAATGTTTTCATGGATCAAGAGGCTCTGGATTCGATTTGGGGGTGATGAAGGCACGGCATGGGATGTTTCCTGTGGGTATCTTCTCGGCTTCAGCGAGAGCCTCTTCCCAAGCTTGTAGGTTCTATTAAAGTTAGCCAAGCAAAAAGGGTTACTTACGGCACGACAATAATCCATGTGCAGGCGTGCCAGATCTGCCAAGGCCTTGTTAAGATCGTTTTGTTTTTGAGTCTGGAAGCGATCAAGATCACGCTGCAGCGCAGCCGATGTTAACTCCAGTCCATTGGTCATGCTTTCAACTAGACTTTCTAGGCCAAGAATCTGCTCTTTCGTTTTTGTAATAGAACTGCGCCGAGATCCCTCGGGATCAACGTCAATCAGACCATGCAGGGTGTAACTCAATAGGTTGAGAAGGTGACCTCCTCCGCTGCTATTCAAAGTCTGAGTCACATCTCCAGTAGAATATGATCGGCCGGACTCTCGCCTTTCCTCTGGATCATTTTCTTCGGCCTGGCCAGAAACTTGAGGAGCTGCAGAGCGAGACCTTCGGATCTCGTCATCGGGATACAAAGATTCATCATCAGAGTATGGATCTCTAGCTTCAGTCTCTCTCTGGAGAGCAGCTGCTAGTCGCTTGCTCTCCTGTTCGGCCAACTCAAGACGCTCTAACCCGGATTTTTTAGCTTCAAGCAGCTCGCTGGCTCGCTCAAGTTGCAAATGCTTCGAGGTTCGATGCTTCAAAGCACGTTGTGCAATCACAGAGTATTTGACGTACTCCTCAAATGGCTCCGAGATAGCTTCTTCTAACCCCGCACTGAGATTGCCAAGTGCCATGTATGAAATGTCAACTGCCTGCCCTGTCTTTTCTATTGCCTCAGCAAGGCCCTCCTTCTCGATTAAACTGAATCCATTATAAATTGCTCCGAGATCTCCTAAATCCTTGGAGCTTTCTATTGGAATTAATATTTGTTAAAGACAAAGTATACCCAATAAACGGCGGTGTAGTCCTTTGTGTGATTTGGTGATAGGGCCTGCTAAAAGGTTCTGGAATTTGAGCGTGAATTCTTCAGCGCGTAAGAACTGGGGGTCGGGATTTTTAAGTGTTGCTAAAGGGCTTGGTTTGATAATTGGAGTACCGATTATGGAAGAGCTTGAGGAAAGATGTGAGTCGCTTCCTGAGTTGAGAACAGGAGTGGCTAGAGGGTTCTTAGGTAAGGTTGATAGTGGCGGGCTGTTGAGCACTTCACTCTTTGGATATGGTTATTAAATCCCTTCAATTAAATTACCCAATTCGTATCACGTTCAAGAAACCTGTGGAAGACATGCTCAGAAGCAAGGATTGGGTGGGCGACGATTCTGTTGAGAAAGGATTGAAGCTATGCGCTTCCGTTTCTCTATGATGTGCATGTCCTCTTTAGCTCTGGTATGCTTGGTAGCATATTGTGCTGCAGCAGGATTAGTCATAGTAATACTTCTTCAAACGAAGCATTTACCTATAGAGTGTTTATCGGGAATAGGAGGTACTAGTACTGTAGGATAAAGCTTGGCCAAAGCATCCCTAAGGGATTCAAATTCGGAATATCTTCGACGAGCTTCGTAGGTCTAAAACCCAATTAAAACATGAAACAGGATAAGGATTTTAGAGAAAGAATGTAAAGTTTCAAGTAGTATTTATGAAATACTAAAAAGCAAATACATAAGCTCTACTCGTACGACTAAGCGAAAAAAGACCTGCACTAAAGAATAAATTTAAAAAATAAGTACCGAAAAATGAATGTGATAAGCAATATAATAGGATGATCCATCTCAGAGTTTTTTCGGCACTGACAATTGAGATGGGCTGCTCAAGGTTGAGAAGAACGTCATCATATGTACAACAGAACTGATTCTGTGGCGTCTCGTGAGTACTGGCAGACATTCCAGGTGTAGAGTAGTTTGCACTGTATATATCAGGCATACTTATAAGATTTCTTTTTGGTATTAAGCTTGATAGAGAAGGCTGGCTGGTGACAATGCTTTGGTGGAAGGTCTGGTAGAGCTGAATCAAATAGGACAAGATGTTCCACTGAGTTTAAGGAATTCTATTTGTTCGAATGATCAAATGCGCCTCAGCGATAGGTCCTGGAGGGATTAGTCCGTGAATTCGTAAATTGGTGTGGCCACTTGACTATGCTTCCAAACTCAGGTTTAAAATTCACTTTTGATTTAAGAATAAATATTTGAACTTTACCAGGTTTGTAAAAGAATCCGACAACTGAATTGAGGTTTAAAATCCGAGTTTAAAACCCGTTTGAAAAGGCGAAATTTAACTTGTCAACAAGGCCCTTCCTAATACTGCGGTTTATTCCGCACCATGTAACCTTAATACTCACACACGATATACAATTAAACTGTGACTACTCCCCTCTAGTGATTACATGATTAGGAAGAAGTGATTATTAGATCATCACATAGACTTTGCCATTCTTTTAATTTTAGTTTGGAACCATTGATTTAGACCGACATTGCATAATTCAAATAATGGATTGAATAAAAGAAATCCATACTAGACTTTGGAAGCAGCATCCTTAATTTCCTTGTATAGGGATCAACCCATTTTTACTTGAATTTTAAAATACACAAGGTGGATTAACTAAAGATGGATATTTGTTGCAACATCTTCAATTACTTCCTGTCAGAAATTCATCTCTCTAAGAAATGACTCAACTGCCAAGTGAAGGATCACTGTCAGGATATCAAGAGTACTGTGATGCCCCTTCAGGTGAGAGAGGGGCAATGCAGGTGCAGGCATGGCCTACCAGATGATGGGACCTAACTTTACCAGGTAGGAGAGGGCCTTCCCAGCCATGGCCCAAGTTCTAGCCGCTGGCAAGGCAGAATCAATCAACCCTGTGAGTGCCGGGTATAGCACTCCCAGGAATTGACTACTCTGGCCAGTGGCATCAGAAGTAAGTGAGGTTGAGATGGTCAGTTTAGGCATCAGTGTTGATTCCATTGGGACCAAGTAGGCGGCAGGATTATTGTATTTTCTGTTGAAGATCAAAGGGTATATAGTGATTTTTCTGCCATCACAGATTATTTGATATGGATTCTTGGGAGCGTCTGGGCGGGTGTACCACTGCAAGTCTTCCAAGGACCAGGGTTTGTGATCAGGATTTGGGGGATACTCAGTGAAATGCACAGGGCCAAATGGAGCGTTGGGTGGGTGGTAGTAGTCAAAGGCTTTGGTTTTGTCAACTGGAGTCTGACTATCTATCCCTGTGAATAAGTACTGACACTTGGGTGTATGCAGATGGAGGAGTATCAAAAATATGTATGAAAACAGATTGGTGAATCAAAGGTTCATAACAACTTTAATTGGGTAAGGATACAATAAAGAACTTTTTCAGGTGCTTCTGATTTATATACTTACTCACATGCAAGTGCCTCTGGGCATTCTTCTGATGTTATCTGTGTGGCAAGGCTTGGAATCTCAGGTTCTACTGTTTGGTTGGCTGCTTCATGATCATTTTGGGGGTTTCAGGAACATTTGTTTGGCTTTTTGGTGGTACATCTTGGCTTGGCTGGCCATTGGTTCTGGCAGATTTGGCCTCTGGGGTTATGGGGTTTTCCCCAATTTGATCATCATTTTGGGACTGGCTTGACAGGCTCTCCTGAGCCCAAGGAACTTGATTAAAAAAGGGGTTCCTAATTGGGAACCCCAAATTACTTAATGGAGGGTGGGCTTGAACTGGGTTTACTGGGCAGCTAAAATTAGCCTGCCCAGGCCCAGCCAAACCCACCAAGGCTTGGGAGTAGCTTTTGGGGCCAGAATGGGCCCCACAGCTGTTGCCAGGGCAGGAATGGTTCCCGCACCTGGATTTTTGCTTTTTGAAGCAAATCCAGGTGCAGGCAAATCCCTGTCACCCGCTTGCCCCGCCTGGTGGCATGGCACAGGTTCAATTCCCACCTGGGGCTTTGAAACTGTTACTTTTATAACAACCCTACTGGAATTCCTATCCTTAGCAAATGTAAAAGGTGGCCAATTAATCAAAATCTTCCCAGAATGTCATGAATGACATTTCAATACTTGTATTGAAAACCCAAGAGTCAAACCCCAGTCCCCTGAAGGTGGATTGGACCCCCCAGGACGGTCCAGGACCCGCCAATTTATTAGGTCACATACTCAAATTGTTTTGTTGCCCCGCGACCCGCCGGCCTAATACTGAGGATTCCCCAAATGGTTGCCAGATTGCCGCCAAACCGGTGCCACTGGAGACCCATACCTACGCAGGAAATGTGGTCTGCCTAAAGGAGGTTGGGAAAAGACCTGCTACTAGCCCTGCCAACAAACATCAGCTTTTGCCAGTCTCCAGTCCAGAAAAGGCATTGCAATTGGCCAGCTCAGGTGACATGGTGAACAACGGCGGCAAAACAAAACACTGCCAATCTGTTCCCTAGAGCCAGTCCAGCCAAGAACCGCCAAACTGGTGCTACTAAGGGCCCAGACCTACACAGAAGCTGTGGCTTGGGCGAGGTCCACTACTAGCCCTGCCAATAAGCACCAACTGCTGCCAGTCCCCAGTCCAGAAAGAGGAATGCAATTAGACCGCTCAAGTGACATGGTGAACCAAAGCGGCGAAATTAAGCATTGCCACTTCTGTTTGCCAGAGTGTACCCAACCAGAACCTGATGCCCCCCAGACCCTAAGCCAAGATCCATGCCCTACCGGCAAACCACCCATGGACCTGAAGCCTGCAAAAAGCAAAAAAGCAAAAGCACATGGTATAAAAATGCTGGCAGCGTGATGATGATCGCATCGTCATTTTTGATAATAAAGTTTATGAACCTTTGGTTCAAACAAATTCTACCCTATCTAATCTTAGTGATCTTTCACCTTAATTCCGGCCAAGTAGACAACCAGGCCGCGCGCTCCTCCAGAGACCAACCTGCCAAACTGCCCCAGGCATTATACCGTCCCCCAGGAGCCCCCTTTGAACCTGTGCACTTTACTGAATACCCGCCCAACCTGGCCTATTTGAAGTATAACTTGGAAACCATTCTCATTGCCAACCCATTGGCAAGGACTAGCAGAACCAAATACATAGGACACAAAGGAAAGAGGATCAAGATACCACCCTTATTGTTCAAGGGCAAGTACAACTACCTACCAGCGTACTTTGTTCCCATGACTCCACCATTAACCCCAAGACCGGACTGCTCACTGGAACCTACCACCGCAGCCAAGACCACCTCTACCTAACTTTTTGGAGTACTCTACATTACTTTGACAGGGTTGGTGAATTCTATGATCCCCAACTCCAGACCCTGGTCCTTGCTCGGGCGATCTGTATCTTACATTATCAAGTTAGCACCCATTCTATGGTGGGCCTTACCTGCTGGCTCAGCCGCACCTCACCCCAAGCTACCCAATGCCTCTACCTATGACTGGCTTCCTGACATAGAAAGGAAGTAAAGTGGTTTAACAAGTAGTAGATGCTGGTATATCCCAAAACCAACCAGGGGGCCTTGGGGTATATAATTGGAGAGAATCAAGTGGTTTCAATGTAGGGGGCATGTGGGGTTCCTGTCCACCAGTTCTCAAATGTGTCCTGGATTGTAGCCAGGGACCAGCTGGAAGGGGTTGTCATTCTCTATTAAGTGGAAATGTATCTCAGAAATATGTATAGGGGTCAAAATGGGCTTTTATTCACTCTCAGAAGGAAGATCCCCTTAGAAACCTTCTGGTATATGGCCCAGGGGGTTAAGGAAACAATATGGATTTGCCAATACTTGGAGTCCTCCAACAATATCTTGGACTCCTTGTACTTGGTCTTCAGCTCCTGCTTCTTAGTCTTGGGCTCCTGCACCTTGGTCTTGGGCTCCTGTGTTCCTATCTCAGGCTCCTGCGGTCTGTTCCTAGCTCTGGCTTCCTACTCTTGATCCTTTGCTCCTTCTGTAGCTCTTTTGGCCTTTGTAATCTACTTCATTCCATCCCTGAAGAGTCTCAGATAGTTTTACTTTAGCCAATAAAAGCCCTGAATTTTCTGCTTCTGCTCCTCATTTTTTAGGCTTTAACTCTTAAGTTAAAGCCCTTAAAACACTGATCAAATAGACTCTGGCTTGCAGCCAATCACACACCTCAATTCAACAGTTTCACCAAAAAGGTTTCCCAGGATGACCCGTCCTTGACACTGGTTTAAACTTGAGGCTGTCTTGCTCTGGGTAAACAACTGCTCCGCGTTTTGAACAGTTTTGCCGTAATTCCTGTCACGTTTCCCCGGCAAATCTCGAGCGCTTCCACATATGTTTTACTTAGGCAAATATTGACCCCTTGATTTTTCAATGTTTCTCCGTGTTTCTTTCAGCGTTTCACGACTTTGAGCCTGCTTGCGGCTTGTCCTTTTGCCTCTCCTAGTTGTTCTTGGCAAAATTTGCTCTTTTGCCCTTACAGTTTCTCCGTTCTTCTTCCAGCTTCTTTCTAGCTTATTTCCTCTTCAGTTCTTCTTTTTAAAATAACATATAGTTCTAATAAACTATATGTTATTTTTCCTTCTCTTTCTTTTTTATTCTATAATTTTCAATCCTTTTTTAATCATAATCAGGCAGTATTTAATTATTCTTTAACTGCTTCTTTTTATTTATATTTCCTCTCAAAAGTCACTAAAATCAGCTCTTCCAGCCTCTGCATCCAGTCAACTTCTGGTCCCTTGGCCATCCTTCTTTTTGATCAGCTAGTCCTGCATCCAAAATCTTCCTGTCCTTCAACTTCTCTTCAACAAGTTCCTCAACAAATCCTCACTAGGAACCTCCTTAGTTCCCTCTGCACACTGAACCATATTGGTTCCCACAATTCAATATGAATTAACAGTCCGTCAACTAGCCTTCACTGTGATCAAACAGTCCCTCTTGCTAGTCTTCTCTGTTAATTCTGTGAACCACCTTGGTTCTTTATCTCAGTCTCCATTACCAGAACTTGTAGACCCAGGCATGAGTCTACATTGAACTGGCGTTTGACTGGGCCCTCACAAGTGGCAATCCACTTAGGCCATTCAACCATAGATCAATGTCTATGTGTTGTCTTTACTCACCCAGGTTATTAAGTCTGGGATTTCAGTTGCAGAGTAATCAACTCTAATTCCCAGAGGCCTGATCACACCAAGTTCTGCAGCCTGCTTCCCCAAGCAAGCTGCCTTGGTGACACCTCTGAGCAAATCTATACCCTCCAATGCTCACTTTGGGTTCCCCCAAAGCTCCCATAGGGGTATAAATGAGGACACCCTATCAGTCTGTTAGGTAGGGTGCTTTCTCACAGACCTCCTGCAAGTGTATTAGGGTACGTAGAGCTCTCAAAGCTCTTCCCCTCCCTGGCAGCCCGCATTACCCGCCAGGGGTCCAAAATCCACTCCCCCCCAGGCAGACAAAGCTCCCTGCTTTCTATTTCAGTCTTCACCCTTCTGCAGCCACATTTCCCTGTGAGGTGAAGCACTATAGCCCAAAGCAGCCAGTTTCTTCTGCTGGGTGGAGGCAACATCTGCCCCTGGTAGTCCTATGTTACCTACCAGGCAGGCCTTACTTACCCTAGTAGACCATGTTACCTACTAGGCTCACTTTACTTACCCTAGTAGACCATGTTACCTACTAGGCTCACTTTACTTACCCTAGTAGACCATGTTACCTACTAGGCTCACCTTAATTACCCTAGTAGACCACTGTTACCTACTAGGCTCACCTTCAACAAACAACCAAACTTTTGCTTGGCCAACATTAGCCCCATCTGAAAAACCACCAAACATATGGATCATCACAGGGAATGTTGGCTGTGTGGACCAAAACAGTACCAAATGAAGCCTTCAGTCTTATTTGTGGGTGTGGGTTTGGGAGTTTTGAAGTTCACATTTGCCTGGCCATAACTGATTAACACACAGAAAGCCCAAACCAGGGGAATGGGCTTTATTTTGTTGTTAGAAGAGGCTTAATTTATCTACTAATCAATTTTAAAAGTTGAAAATATAAATTTATTGAATTGTAGAGAGGAATAAAATTGTTAGAGAAATTTGCTCAGTAGGAAATGCTCAGCTTAAATACTGAGTGAAATGTGGGGATAGACAAGGTGGTTTACCAGAGGCTGATGTAATAGTTGGTGGTGAAGTATTTCTTTGCAGGACTGCAGCAGGCTGCATGTAAGGTCTTTCCCAATAAGGCGCAAGATTATAAACTATATTGTGTAAAGCGTTTGGATTTAAGTTTAAAATATATAAAAAAAGTAGGCACAGTCTGTAGAAGTACCTTCAAAAGACCTGCCAAAACTTATGATTAGACACAAAACGTGTCATAGAGTTAACTAGTCCTAAACAAACTATATAAAATAAAGTGTTAAATAAGGATTTTTTTGTAATAAAAGATATATCTACGTCAGGATATTCCCAGTGAGAATATCTCAATATAAAACTAGTCAACTTATCCCTAATGTTAAAAAATGATGACAACAAGCTAATTTCTTGTTGTCTAGCTATCTCCATTCTAATTATGTTAGCTGTTTTATCTCTGGAAGCAAATTTAGACCTAACAAAGTATTAATTTACTATAAACCTAAGTTTGCTTAAAAAAGATGATAACCTAAGTAAATTTTGAAGTTGGAATTTGAAGATTTGAAAAGATAAATATAAGATTGAAGTAAAAACCTGTGAAGTGATTGGGGGAAACCACTTAGAATTTCAGCTTAAAAAGCTTATTCTTCTAGTGTCTTTATTTATAAGCACAAAAAGCCAAGCCTTGGGTAAGATCTGCAGAAGAAAAAAGGGGATCTTCATGAACAGACTGGTGTAATTAGGCAGGAGAAGAGCACATGGTGGTGGGGAAGCTGCTGGTAACAAGCCAAAGATCTGCGTAACAAGGAGGAGAACAGCAGTTGCGTAATCAAGGTGAAAATAAAGAAAGAAAACCTATTTTAAAATAGGAATTTAAAAAGAAACTGAATAAAACCACTCAAATGTAGGATCAAAAGCAAAAGCAAATCCAGCGGCAAAAGAGAAAACAGACCAAAAGCAAGCAAAATCAAGGTAAGTTTTTGATTTAAACAGACTAATAAAATCTAATTCAAAATATTAATTTGAACTTCAAATTTTAAAGTTGTTTTGAAGCCAGCCCTCTGGGGCAGGGCACGACACTGCATCCTACAATGCAAGTAGAGTCAAGATTAATTCCTGAAATTGTAATTGACTTTTGGGTCCTTGGTTTGGGCTGGGGTGATTGCTAGGCTGGGATGAATGATATTCCTTTTGTTTGGGCCATTTAATTGTTTTAATTGGCTATTTAGTGCCCCTGGGGGTAGTTCAGAGTCTGTGGTGTATTTATTATTGTTCTTATTGGGTGGTTCTGTTAGTTGCTGTCTCTGAAGCTCATTGTCAGTTAATTTGATATGTTTATTGTTGATGGCGGACTTGATCTGAGCCTGGGAACCTGTATTTAAACTAGAGTTTATATGAAAATCTAGTTTTTAGCTCTTGCTTTGGTTTTTGTTTCAAATTTCATAAATTGATTTGTTTAAGAAATTTGAATATGGATTTAAATTGCTTTTATTAATTAATCTATTTATGATAGCTGTTTCTGAAACAACATTTAAAGAGGTTAATTCTTTTCCAAACTTTGATTATCAAAAATAAGGTTTGATTGATCTGGTAATTTTTTCCTTTGTGTAAGGAAGGTAATTCTTACAGATACACTATAAATAAATAATCCACCCACAATTATGAGTTGTGCTACTTTTGAGATGTTTACCCTGCAATCAGAATAGCACACAAATCAACCTCTTACTCACAAACTAGGAGCAGGTAACATGCTTTAGTTACCCTAACTCAGAAAAGAAGATGACTATCTTCCTTTCTCAGCTGTGCCAACAGACTGCCTAGTGGTTGGGGGATACTAAAAGGAGTCTCCAGCGGTTTGACCCACACCACAGGGAGCTAAAGGGGTGTATTTTGAGGAGCTGGCACACACCAACCCTCAATACACTTCCCTGTGGCCCCCTGGTGTCACCCTGGCCCACCGCACCCCTGGCAGTTTGCACTTCCACATACCATGCTGAGCCATACTTTGAAGAAGTTCTGGCTGCCACAACACCCACTTCAAGGTGGCTAAGTGGCTGATGGCTGGCTATCCCACTACATCATCTCTGGCAGGATTCAGGTTGCCACCCTGTTTCTACATCTGATCCAGCTGAATCTGACCAGCCTGGGTACTTCACTATTGCCTGGTATTTCTGTTTGCTTGACTACAAGGCTTTGAGATCAAGCTTGGAGGGCAACTAGGGGAATCCAGGTACAGGCCAGTGCCCAGCTGTGGCTATCCAGCTCCAACTTACCTCAGTAAATGCTGTACAGGCTTGCTGCAGCAGAAGTTGGAGGGGTGTGGGTTCATCCCAGCCCGCTCTCCAGGGTCTGTCTTGGTGGGTTGCTGGATCAACTAAACCAGGGAAGGCTAGATCTGTGACAGGTTATTGCTGATAAGATGCCTCAAGTCCTTTCACATCCAGTGAAGGTAGTGACTAAGTGGGATAAGATGTATACCAAGCAGGTACATGTATGAAACTGTATGTTTATTGGGGTAGGGGTATTATCAAGGCCTTTGGCTTCACAATGAATGAGAGGGTGTTATTTGCCCCTGGTTGCTGTTGAAGGCATGCTGCCATTCTCTGGGATTGGCACTGGGACCTGCATTTACCTTCTTGCTGTGTGTGGCAATTTGTACACCCGGCAGGGGAGGGGATGTATGGTATCTGTGTGAGATGTATGCTGTGAAGCTTCTTGTTTGGGTAGTAGCTGCTTGTCTCTGAACCTGATTCATGGTCAGTACAACATCTTGGCTAGAGTACTTCTACATTAATTATTGGATCTTTCACCAATCCTGCTTGTTCCAACGTAACTGTAAGCTCAAACAGAGGCTTATATCAAAGTCAGGATTGTTCATATATCCCCTATGGTCATTCACATATGATTTGATTTACAGCAGGAGGTAAGCTAAAGGGTGTGAAAACAGTATCTTGAAGAGACAGGTAGATAAGATATCAATCAATTGGGGAGTTAATTCCACTTTGACTCCACCATCTACCTAAGGGTATGGGTAGAAGAGGGGCTGGTGGTACCCTAATTCACTGGCATTGGCCTAATGCTTAAGCTTATAAGCAGTTGTACATACTCCTCACTGAAATTTAAGGATACCACTACCATTTAGTGGGATTTTGAGGAGAGTTTACAGAAGACATGTGTTACAGTAGAAAACCAAATACTGGAGATAACATGGCCTTGTAAGACTAGAAACCAACGCCAAAAAGCTACTAAACCCTTAAAAATGTTGGACAGTTTAAGTGTTGTCATCAAAAAAATGGGTTAAAGCTGGAATTGCTCAGATGCCCCTCAAAATTCTAGACCTACCTCTTTTCCTACCAGTTAACTACAAAAAATTAGTTATGTGTTACTCATTGCCAAAAGAGTGTGGCACTTGACCCACTGACTGTGGGATTTTTAATTATGACACCATTGAGTCAAATTCAACAGTAGGTCCCCAAAATGATGAAAATAATCTCCCCAGCCAATCATATTCTGCCAATCCTCTATCCTCCCAACCCAAGTTCCCTTAAAACTCTCCTAACCTCCACACTAGAAACTTGTTTATAGATAGTGTCAAGGGTCTGGATATACAAGCATTCTGGCTACCACAAACCTACTTAACATCCAGCTATTGCCTGATTTAGTCCCCTTCCAATATACCGTTTGACATACTGAGAATAGTAACCAAGCAATATCACCTGACTGTCCAAGTATCCAGTGTCTCAAACCCATCTAGCACATGATCAACTCCTAGGTTCAATCCAACTAAATCCCCGCCACAGCTAAGTCTATATAAGTCTAAAGTATTATCCAATAAAATATACTTCTCTTCTTTCTTAATTACATATTTGAAGCTTCCCCAAAAGGTGCTCCTTATCACTGGTAGCAGCTACAGTTTTTTGACCACGCCCACGAGAGAGAAAATGACTGACAAAAACCCACCCACCTTTGCTCACGTACTCAACCAGGCCACATCCCAGGATACCTGAAAAACGTACTTCCGCGCCCACAACATTGACAAAGATATACCTAGTGGATGCACCATATTCAAAGGTCTTGTCATGCCCAAAGCATGCGCCAAGATTATTCAATACAGTTGCTCTCTTCAACCACAAACAAACACAATACCACCTATCACAGGTGAAGTGACCAACACCAAATACATTGGTATCAACAAGTTCTTTGATAAAAACAAAGAAAACATCATCAACTGGCTAGACCATGAGGCTGCTAAACTCCGCGCCAGCTGCATTCCCCACAAAAAATGGGTCCAGGAAGCCAGAAAACGCCTATACAAGGCCGCAGCTAACTGGTTTACTACTTAGGTTGGCTCAGAAACTGACAACCAGATTGAAAAATGGGAAGAGTTCAAAGCTGATATCACCCATAACTTCTGACTCACTGAATCCCTCCAAGACATTGCAATACAGCTCAGCAATCTTCCTCAGAAGACCACTGTCACAGCTTACACCAATGAATTTGAAAAGATTCATTGTAAGATCCAGAACCCAGAACAAGCTGACAATGTGCACACAAGAGCCTCATTCATCAACAGAATGAAACCCTTGGTCACTGCCCTCATCCTTCCAGAAGCCAACACCTCCATGCCCGTGCTCATTGCTGAAGCCAAGCACGCAGAAAAACATGCCAACATGGAATATGCTGCACGCAACAGCAACCGCGCCTCAAACGGCAATGGCAGAGAAAACTCCAATGGCAATAAACGCCAAAACACCAATAATAGCAATGGCAACTCCAATTGCAACAATGGCAATCACAGCCAAAGCGCAAACTGCTCCCATCCCAAGAAAGAGGACACTGCTGAAGTTAACAACACTGAAGTAGCAACTTGCTATGAATCTGACCCCACATTCTCTGACCTCAAAGGTCTTGAAACAGAGGAACAGGGAAAAGAGGAGGGGGAACAGGCTTAAGTGCCCCTGTCTCCCCCCAACTTGACAAGAAATTGTACCAAGGCACAAACTTTGCTACTTGCATTTCCCATGTCCTGCAGTCCTCCATTTTTATGAACTTAAAAATTAAAGATCACTCACAACTTCTTATCTACCCATGCACTTACAAATCTCATACACATAAAATTTTATTCAACTCTGATGCACAACACACTATGGTTAGCAAAACTTTTGTAACCAAGTACAAAATACCAGTTGTCAAATCCAACTTCAAATACGCCAGAATGGCAGATAAATCAAAGGTTCTACTCAAAGGCAAAACAACTCCCTTCAGAATTGACCTCCAAGGCATACAAACGTCCATCAAAGGACTTGTCATGAACAACATAAACTACAACATTGTAGCAGGAATAGACTGGTTTACCCAAGTGAACCCCAGCATATGTTGGAAAACAAAAACCATGACCATCAAACACAACAGAGTCAAGTTCAACATCCTCAAAGAACCAAATGACCTCATTCTAAGAGACACAGTATTTGTCCAGGTCATAAACCAAGATGACTCAGAACATATAACCAAAGATAGTACCCTCCACATAATGAGGTACACTGATTTTAATAACATACAAACACAAAAGATCTAATGCCCAGAACTCGCGGCACTCCTAAATAAATACACTCACATATTCAAAGAAGAACTCACAGAGTTACCCCCCAAACGGGAGGTCAAACATGGCATTGACTTATGCAAGGCCATGCCTAAACCTGCACCCCTCTACAGACTCTCCTCCATGGAGACCCAAACCCTCAAAATACACATTGAGGACAACCTAGCTAAAGGCTTCATCTGCCTGTCTGAATCCCCATGGGGGCAGCAGTATTCTTTGTAAAGAAAAAGGAAGGCACTCTACGTCTAGTAACTGACTACAGAGCACTAAATGCAAGCACAGTAAAGAACAAATACCCTCTTCCACTTATAGAGGACCTGTTTGCAAGACTCTCAAGAGCCAAATTTTTCTCCAAAATTGACCTCACCACAGGTTACAACAAAGTTGAAGTAAAGGAAAAGGACATACCAAAGAACACATTCCTTACGCAATTTGGATCCTTTGAATGTAGAGTAATGAACTTTGGGATGACCAACGCTCCTGTGACGTTTGTCACCATGATAAACCAAGCACTAAACGGTCTCTCAAATACATTATGCTACCTTGACAATATCATCATATTCTCAAAAACAAAAAAGGAACACCTCATGCATGTCCGCAAGACACTCAACCAACTTGCAAAGCACAAACTTTATGCAAAACCAAGTAAGTGCCAATTTATGGAAAAGGAACTCCTGTTATTGGGCCACAATGTCTCTGAAAGTGGTATCAAAGCAGACCCAGATAAAATAAAAGCTATAAATAACATGTAATGCCCCACCTCTGTTAAACAACTTAGATGCTTTCTTGGTATGGTAGCTTATCTAAGGAAATACATCAAAGACTGCGTAAAATTAACCGCATCATTCAATGACTTAACCAAGGGTAATGCCAAAAAGAAATTCATCTGGACTCCAGAATGTGACAAGAATTTCTATTTATTAAAACAAGCTCTGATCAAAGCACCAATCTTGCAATACCCTAATAATAATGGGTGCTACAAGCTTGAGTCAGATGCCAGTGACACTGCCATTGGCGCAGTCCTGCACATCTGCCAGCCAGGGCAGCAAGACTTCCTGCCAGTGTGTTATAAAAGCAGAAAACTAACTAATGCTGAGTAGAGATACCCAATATATGATAAGGAATTGCTAGCAATATACCACACATGCAAGAAATTAAGATGTTATCTGGAAGGACATTTAAACGTCCAAGTACTAACTGACCATAAATCCTTAATCTATTTCAAAACTCAGAACGCACTTGCACAGCAACAAGCCAAATGGATGTCCTTGCTGGAACAGCTTAATTTGGACATCCAATACAAAAAGGGGCAGAGCTGGTCATGGCTGATGCTCTCTCTAGACTATGTCAGCCTAGAGAGGATCACCCTGACCACCTGGACCCTGACTGGTCAAACCTGTACAACACTGAGTATAAAACCAAAGGGAAAGACCCCTTAACACATCAACTGACCCATAATACATTAGTAAGAAACAAAAAGTATTTCCATGTATCAAATGGCACAGTATACCAAATTATCAATGACAAACACGTCCTGTACATTCCACTCTCACAAAGAGTTGACACCATACTAAGACATCACTGCCTACTAGGCCACACAAAGGCTAACAACCTATACCTCACACATTAAAGAGATAGTATGGTGGACCAACCTCAAACAGGATATAGTTGATGTTCTGAAAAAGTGCATAGTGTGCAAGAAATATACCAGTACAAAGGCTCCTCAGCCAACAGTCAACCCAGTACCAGACCCTGAACCATTCAAGGTTTGGGGACTGGATGTAGTGGGTCCCTTCCCAGAAACAAAAACAAAGCAACATTTATTAATTGTAGCCATCAACTTTGCCACACGCTGGCCCATCTGCTGGGCAACAAAGGACCATAAAGCAGAAACCATCAACTGTTTCATTAACAAAGCAATCATAGCCAACTAAAGTACGTCAGACTACATCATAACTGATAGAGCAACTGAGTTATCAGGCCACGTAGTAAATGACAACTTAAAGTCCAAAAACATTAAACACTCCACAACCTCTCCATACAGGCCACAGGCCAACAGTAGAGTGGAACGACTCAACGGCAGCCTTATCAGGACCCTAGAGAAAATAATGGATGGCAAAGTCAAAGACACATGGTCACTATACGTGAAACATGCATTATTAGTATCCTGAGTCTGCACCAACCAATGAACAGGCTATTCACCGTTTGAGCTAACTTACGGGTACAAACTGAAAGTAATCACCCGCAACAAACAGCCCTACATAAAGATCACCCTGGGGAAACCTCCCACAGTAGGGCAAGCACCAAACCTACAACACATCCGCCTCAAAGCTAAAATAGCTGAAATAAGAGGCTCAAGACACAAAAGGTAACCTCCACAGAGGAACCACTTCCCATCAACTCCCCTGTCTGGATCCTAGCTGGCAACAGAAAGAAACTAGACTCAGTACACTGGGGACCAGGAAGAGTCATCAAATACAGACCAAAGCACAACACTTACCTAGTAAAATTCAAAAGTGCCAAAAACTCAATTATCAAGAAATACCACAGAACCCGTCTCTGCCTCAGTAAAGGAGAGCACTCAACCAGACTGGTTCCAACTAGTAAACAGCTCCAGGAGCATTGGGCGGCAGCTGTGAAAACAAAGCCCCCTCCTGATGCACCAGAGTAACCCCTTAAGGGGGGTGTCAAGGGTCTGGATGTACAAGCATTCTGGCTACCGCCAAACTACTTAACATCCAGCCATTGCACAATTTAGTCCCCTTCCAATATACCGTTTGACATACCAAGAATGGTAACCAAGCAATATCACATGACTGTCCAAGTATCCAGTGGCTCAAACCCATCTAGCACATGACCAACCCCTAGGTTCAATCCAACTAAATCCCTGCCACAGCCAAGTCTATATAAGTCTAAAGTATTATCCAATAAAATATACTTCTCTTCTTTCTTAATTCCATATTTGAAGCTTCCCCAAAAGGCGCTCCTTATCAATAGCTATATTTCCCTGAAGAATAAAACAAGTATTACAAAAAGAATCTTATGCTGGAGTATCTTGGCCTCCTGGTCCCAGTAATTGACAGTTTGTCAGCTACTTTTTTCCAGTACACCCGGACTATTTAACTGCCCCATGGCTCTCCTTGTATTTTTCTGTTCCACCCGCCTTGTCCTTGAACTTACCTCTTCAGCTATTTTTTAATTTTGGCTCTCTAGTTGGCCATTTGCTACACCCACAGAGGCACAAAGTTAGTCACTCCTTCCCACCAATTTAGCCCAGTGCTGCTGAAGCAACTAATGATTTGTTTATTTCATCCTGATCATTTTTCCTTGCAACTTGCAGCCTGCCATTTAACCATTACAACATGTCATGGGGCAACTCTAGAAGGGCCCCTGTAGGCTACATGGCATAAGGAGTAGGTATGACAGAGGATCTAGTTGCAGAAGATCCCAACCACTCCTACCAGGTTTAAAGAGACCAGGGTATTCCTAGATGTTATGGACGTGGGGAATGGTCTGAAGCTAGTGGCTTGCCCCATAAAGTCGGGGTGGAATATGTTATACGGGCTGGGTCTGGTGCTGATCCAGGGTGGTTGTTTCAGGGAGTCAGCCTGCAGCAGGTTTAGGGGAACTTGCTGGCAGACAGCCCATAGGCCCAGAAGGAAGGGCCCACCACAGGATGAGGGCTATCTTTACAATATAGGGGAACAATTTTCCAAGCAAGGCCCAAGGCCCATTGGTGGGCACCATAGAATCAACTAATCCAGTGAGCTTTATGTAGAGGACATCAAATAATTGAGTGGAGGTTGATTAATTAGAGGCTGTCAGGGATCCAGTCTTGGGTGGCCGGCCTGTCGTTTTCAGGGGTAACTTGGGCCGGGTTTTTTGCGGGCAAAGCCCACCACAAGAGGAGAGCTAACTTAAAAAGGTAGGATACAGACTTTCCCACCCAGGACCACAGGCCGGCGGCTGGGATTATAGTGACAATCACCCCTGTGAGGGTGATGTACACAATCCCAAACATCTTACCTGTGTGGTCAGTTGGAAGGTTGGGTGAGGAAGCGGGCATAGGTTTCAGGGTCATGGGCGGTTCCATGGGAAGGTTGTAAGCAGGAAGATAGTTGAATTTTCCTCTGAACAACTTGGGTGTTGAAAATATTCATGGGCTTGTCAGTTGTATCTAACTTCAGATTGTATGCGGGCCAAAGGATTGAGTTTGAGTATCTTTTCCGGGGTGTAGTCCTTGGATTTGGGTTTCAGAGGGTAGTTGGTAAAATGGACGGGTCCAAAGGGTACTCCAGGAGGATGGAAAACTGCAAGCGGTGGGGCAGGAGGGCCAGAGAATCTTAAACTGAATTGGTAGATAGCAAATACAAATAAGGCAATAGCTGTGTGAGCCAAAATAACATAACCTTTATTCAAAAATGGTGATAAGGTTTGAGTGCAGAATCTATAGGCATATATAGCATCCTGCCTCCAAACTTGGTATTTTTCATAAGGGCTTCATCAAAATATCAGGAAAAATGTGGGCAGGTGGCCAGGAGGCCTGGGTGCAGGAGCGGCAAAATGGCACCTTGGCTGGGTGCTCTCTCATTAGTCAGAACGTCCAAATTAGTCACTTGATTTTCTTGAATTTGGGCTGTGGTCATGGGGTTGGGCCCAAAGCCCAGGTTTTTCTTTGGTAGTTGAATTTGATTGGTTACCCAAGAGGACTTCAAGTTCATGAAGTTCACAGAGGCAACTTCTCTGCCTCTATTAGGCAGTTCAAGAAGCTCCTCCTTGGGCACCACCATAGTTGACCCTGCACTGGTATTCTGGCTTTGGGACTTAGCAGGGGCTTTTGCTTGTGGAGGCTCAATCTCAGAAAAACACAGACGGACAGGCTCTTGGTCCATGGGGCCAGCAGCCTGCAGGAATTCAGGTTCAGGGTTCAAATCCTGCCCTTGGGCCCAGGTTTCCAGGGGTAATGAATTGTCAATCCTGACAAAGGCTATAGTTTCTTGAGGATGGTTGGGCTGCGGGGTCACAGGAGGAGTCATAGGCACTAAATATGCGGGCAGGTAGTTATATTTGTCCCAGAATAGTAATGGTTGCTTGATATGCCAGGTGCCTTCACGTCCAATGAGTTCAGGCTCTCCAGTTCTGGCTTCAGGGCCGTAGATTAGAATTTCTTCTAGGACAAACACCAAATAAGCAGGATTGGAGGTATTCCGTGAAATTTACTGGGCCGTAAGGTGCTCCTGGGGGCGGTATAACTTGGGCAGCTTGTCTGCGGTTTCTTGGGGTTGGCTGATGGAAGAGGCAGAGCCAGAGAAACTGATCTGTAAATGAAAAGGTGCTGAAATTAGGTATGGGATGACCTGAGGGAACCAGGGGTTCTAACTCTTTATTGCAAAATGGCAATGTGCAGCTTTCTGGTGGCCCCAGAGTATATGTATGCCCATCTGTCATGGGAAAACTTTTTCAAAATCCTTTGGGCTGTGTGGTAACACTTATCAGGGTTTGAAAACCTTTGGTGGCATCAGAAGTTGTTAGCATGTCATTGGCTGGATTCAGATGGGGAATCTTGATTCCCCCTTTGAGGCATCAGATTTGTCATCATCTGGTGAGCCTTGTTTTTGGGGTAATTCATGCAATGCCTTTTGGCAGAAAGATGGTTGGTCACAGAAATACTATTCAAGTCAGTGCTTTCATTGGCTAGACCAGGGGGTCCATGAGAGGGCAAGGATTGGCCATGGATTGTGCCTTATAGATTGGTTTTTTAGGTTTCTCCAAATTCAAATCTTTCCTTGAATTGAGCTCAAAAAACGCGGGCAGCAGGGCCTGCGGGCTGGCAGCCCACAGGGGGTTGGTGTTCAAATCCCAGCAATGAGGTTCTATCTTATGGATTGATAGTAGACAACTGTCACTTATGATAGGTTGTCTAAGCCGGTTTCAGCATGGGGCATGGGCAGCAATGATTGCCTTTAAAGTATCTTAAACTGTACACTAGCTAAAAAGGCTATACTCAAGGGTTGTAATGGGGTAGGTTGATATCTATCCTTCTTTATGGTGGTTTCTGTAGGTATGGTGTTGGCCAATTCTGGAATGGAAAATTTTGGCCTTATACAAAAATCTTGACCAAGTTAGGGATTTGCACATCAATTTAGAGAGCAGAGGCTTCAGAGGGAAGTTGCTTAAAGGAGGAACATTGGGAGATGACATCATTAAAGGCAAATCAGCCATGTACAAGGATGTCCAGCATAACAAGACTCTTGAAGCTAGTTTGGGTTAGCGGTTAATGTCAGAAATGACAATTTGGATGCACCTGAATCCCAAAGTACAGAACCAGATTAAAACCCTGAACAAAACCCTTCACAGACTGCCAGTTTCAAAGACTGGGAATCTGACAGCCTGCTACCAATTGACAAAGTTGTTGCCAACCTGCCAGGACCTAAACTCTTAACTACCATGCAGGGTTCTGCAAGCAAACTGCCAGTGCGAGATGCCGGGTATTTTCCTGAGGTGCCAATACCTGACACCAGCAGTTTGCTCAGTGAAATGCATGAGTTCCTCAATGAGAGTTGTTCCAAACTCCCCCAAAGCCCAGGAAGTGATACTGAACCTGAAGGGCCACCCAACGCCTGAGTCGCCAAACAGAAGAATTTAAAGTCTTCTCACCCTGAAGCGGCCAGTGCTGACCTGCCAGTGCTGAGCGCCACACTGCCATCTAAGACCCCCGATGCCAACCTGCTCAAGCTCAAGAAACCTGACCAGAAAGTGAAGCCTGGCAGTGTGGTATAAATACCTGCCAGGCCGAGATCAATCCCATTGTCATTTTTAAATAAAGGTTATGAGATATTGGGTTCCCCAATCATTGCCATATTTTATCCTTGTCATCTGCCAGTTAACTCAAAGATCATCTGATCCTCCTGCTAATCTGCCAGCTATGTACTGTCTGGCTGGGTCTTCATTTGGTCCTGTTCATTTCACAGAATACCCCTTGAAGGCCGAGTACAAGGACTACGCCGCAGACAATATATTAGCCTGGGATCCCTTGGTCAGAGCATAAGAGTTATCCAGATACAACTGGCAAGGCCCTTGGCACATTAACGAGCCCCGCCTGTCCAGAGATAAATACAACTTCCTCCCTGCCTACCAATTAAACATGGAACCACCCGTCACCCCCAAACCAATGCCGGCATCCGCTGCTGAGCTTCCCTTGGATCATACCAATAAGCTATTTGGGATTGTATATATTACTCTCACAGGAGTAATAGATACTATTATCCCCGTCGCTGGTCGGTGCTCATGGGTGGGCAAGTCAATGTCCTACCTCATTAAGCTAGTGCCAATCCTTTGGTGGGCCCTGCCCACCCGGTCCGCAACCCGCCAGTTTCCAAATGCTAGCGAGCCGGCAGATCAGGGTTGGATCCCTGACAGCTAAGGTGGGCTTGTGGAACCTTTTCTCTTTAGTGATTAAGGGTTAGGGATGGGTATGGATGTGGTTATCAGAATACAGGTTTGGAGTTTCTGTTACTGATGATCTTTTCTTGCCAATGGTTCAAGTTGATATACTTTTTTCTTTCTTCTTTTCAAGGCATTGCGACTGAGACACACCAAACATGTAGCGGGGCATATAACAGATGGGTTAAATAATCATCAGGCACCTGTCCCTAGAGGTGATTATACAGAAAGATTATATTTTTTAAAGCATAAATAATCTAAATATTTAATTGTTAGCTATAAATTAAAATATCAGGAGTAGTCAATCTTTTTAAAGGACATTCTAAGGTAAGCATTGTATGGAAATGGTATTATAAAGAGCTTGGTGATGAGAGTAGACTTGCCCCAAGAGGATCTAGGGATTTTGGAACAGTTGGGAAGGATAGGCCTAATATTTTTGCAAGTTTCTGTCTTCCTTGTGTTGTACATTGGAGTTGGGCGGTTAAAAGGTTCTGCTTGGCCTGGCAGGCATCTACATAGTCCTGAAATTGAAGTGTGGCACCCCACTCTGGGTGATGCCTAGGGAAGGATTGTGCAGCCTGAAATTTGGCCAATCCTTTTTCGGGCGCCCTAAACCCCAGCTTCTGCACCACAAGCTGCTGAGGGTTATCAGGGGAAGTTTGAAACTCATAGTCCAAGAGACTGAACACCTTGATTACATTGGCCTTGCGGCTCATGGTGAAGGATTTGCGCTTAAGAGAAGCAAGAATAAACTGAGTTTGGCTATCTTTGAAGAGGAGGAGCCAGGATCCGGGGTAGGGAAGAGTAACAGGCGGTGAGGAGGAAGCAATTTCAACATAAATGCTTTGATAATTGTCAAGCGCTAGTGTTTGGCCGGGCAGGACGGGTTGGTGACGGAGGCAGGATTGGATTTCTTTCCACCAAGTTGGGATGGCAGGGCCAGTGCGTAAAAGCCAGTGTGAAAGGCGGTGGAAGATAAGAAACATCTGAGTTACGCGACTAACTTGGGCTGGAAAGTCAGTGGAGAAACAAATATGCTTACCTAATGGAGAGGCTAGTTCTGATATTGGATCAAGCGGTGCACTAAATAGGACTAGTGCGTCAATGCCCAAGATGCGCGCAGGTATGCCGTCAATTTTATCTAAAGATGAGCAAGAAGAAGAACATGATTACCTTGGAACTGCTCGAATTCGTGAAGGACTAGTGCGAGTGGACAGCTGGTATGGGCGATATACTGACCAAGCCGATGGCTCATTTCGGTAACCAAAGTCTAAACATTAGATGTGCCAAGTTCATGATTACCTGAAGCCTCTGGGACAGCATAGAACACAGACATGCTTCAGTTCCAGGGAAGTAAGTCAAGTCAAACAGCAAGGTTGCTGCTAGACGAGGTGTGATATAGTGTAAGCGGCTGTTGCGGGTCAGAAGTTTGAGAAGAACCTGTGGCGCCTTTGGAGAGTACCATATCTGATTTGGGCTATCAGGATTTCCTAACCAGTTTCGAATAGTGGCACGTTCTACGTCAAGGGCATCAACGTCACCTGGGATACGTGGCTTGGAGGTGAGACAATCCATTATAAACCAAGAGCGAAGTTGCCTCACAGGACACACTCCTAGTGCAATAAGCCATTCCGACCGAATCTCGCTCTTTTTACTGAGTATCTGAGCCAATATCAGAAGTAATATTAACTGAGGTTCTATTTGAGACAAAGGCTGGGGGTCGCCTGCTGAAAGTGAGCAGCGGCGTGAAGGGACGCTCTGCAGTAGCCCATCCAAGACATCCCAGATGGTAGCGTGTCCTCGGAAAAGGTCATTGCGATCAGCTGCAACGGTTGGCTTTAAATGTTGCACAAAGAAGGCGTCATCTTCATCCTGCGATATTCTAATCCCAGCGGCTGGTGGAGGCAAAATCCTTGAAAGGGATGGGCCGTTTAGTACAGAAGAGTCGAGATCATAAAGACGCTGCAGACCAATGTTGATAAGAGGGGCATCGTCCAGACCTTGGAACAGGTGATTAATTAAAAGTAAGTGGAGCGTAGGGCGCACTTGATGCTGATTGTATATAAGCGGCTCAATAACCTTTTGAAGCATGTGAGTTCGCACAAAGGTCAGCAGTGGATCTCCTGCTAAACGCAGGATATCACCAAGATAGTCAAGATTCTCAAGAAACTCCGCAAGGTATCTACGAAACTCAGGCCCATCAATGGTACGGCGTAAGTTCCCTGAATTAAAGCCAAGGGATGCTTGCATCTTGGATGGGATTTCTGAAAACTCAGCAAGGACGTTAAGTAGATAGTGGCTGTTGCTGTCATTCACTACCACTTGGCTGAACCCATCGTTTTTGACTGAGAATACATTCAAGGTAATTGTCCGGATGGCTACCCTCACCATAGCATCTGAATGGTTGTAATACTTTATTGCTTCAGCATAAATGGGTAGATTCTGGGACTGGGCATTGAAAAAGAAAGGGGCAAGCGTGTCAGGATGGGCTGCTAGCTTGGCGGAGAGGGCCTTGAGCAAAGATACGTAATAAGGAACAAGCTCATCGTGTGTCTGGACATCGAGTCGGGGACGAGTTACCAGACGGTTTACAAAATTGTTGGAAAGCAAGTAATAGAACACTTGTGAGGAGCGTAGGGATTCGAACAGAATGTTGAGTGATTGAAGCACTTGGATCTTTAACTGAATTAAATCTAGCGTCAACTCACTTCGCTCACCCAAGTTCACTTCCAATGTAGAGGCAAAGCTACTATCAGACTGCAGCAGCTCTCGAGAAGAGGGGTTAGGAGAAGAGCTGGGGGTGGATAATGAGCTGCTGGATGCGCTACTTCGGAAGCTACTCCTCCATCGAGGCGTTGTCAAGGGGCCACCAGCATTTGGTGATGTTCCTAGGCCTAAAATCCAGCACATGTAAACATGCAAGTTGTGCTCTAAAAAGTATTCAAAGAAGTCGGGGCTTTTAGATGGCTCTGAAGAGTCAGGGCTGGTTTCATGCTGTGCTTTTTGTCGATCACTCCATATTAAAAGCTCGGTAATGGTTCTTAATATCTCTACAAGCCCATTGACCTCTCTAGCTGGGTTGAGACATAAAAGATCATCACACAAAGTCCTTAAGTTAAAAGTTAAATATCAAAGGCTTATTGAATTCCAGAGTACAATAAGAAAGGAATAGTAACAATAAAATAAAGCGATATTGGTTTTAGCAAGTAGATGGAATAGAAAACAACAATTTCCGAATTTTAAGCGGTAAAGAGGGTTTGAGCTTATTGTTAAGACTACTCTGACAGAAAGTTTTATAGAGAAAAAGCCCTAAAAACAAGCCCAAACTTTGGTACATGAGTTAAGAAGTCAAACTCTCTTCTATTTGTCACTAAGTTTCATCTAAAAGCCTTTATGGCTTGGGTCTAGGACAAAAATAATATACAGAAAAAAAGTGTTTTATTTTAGTCAAAAGTGGAACGGACCAACCAAGTTTGTACAGCGCTTAATTTTTTTTGAATTTAGGTCCGTTTTTAAAAAAGATCTCACTACTTAAATCTTTAAAGTACTTGGCCTAAATCTTATCGAGCCCGATTTTAAAATTTACCTAAAGTGCTCCATGGAGTAATAATTTTCTTGGTTGGCTTCAAACTTGATCTTAGGCTTCAGCCTCGCTTTGTTCTCGAATAACCCCATGCCAGAAAAAGTGATAAAACTCTCGCCAAAGTTCCGTTCCATCCACCCAAACATGGTACGCCTAAATCTGCAGCTGCTGTCAAAAAAACCGGACAAGGCTTCTCTTGAACAGCTTATTTCCCTTCAAGTTCGATCAGTCGTCTTACTGAAGCTGTGGGTGACGGATCAAGATCTGGCTTTAAGTGTGGCACCTGCTGATTAATTTAGGAACTTTTCTGCGCTTTAGACTAAATGTGATCCCTGCCCCCAATGCCAATCTACCAGCTGGAATTATCTCTAGGAGTGGAGCTGCAGATCTCATGGAGCCCCTGGATTCTGCAGCCATTTAGGGTTCTGCCTGCTTTTGAATGGGAACTCCTATTTGCTGGCAATGCAGGGCCCTTAGTAAACTTTAACCCTGGCTGCCTTTCATAATGTCCAAGTTTATTTTACTAAAATCTAGCCATCTCCCTCATAGCCTAAGATTGATTTATTATTTAAAACTAAAGAAATCGGTATTTACAGTATGATAATTTAATAAAAAGATCAACATTTTTAAACACTGTTTTCTAGAGATAAACCAACTCTATATACTGAAAGTGAAATAAGCAACATGGTGGTAGCTGTGAGAACTGGGGGGCAGATCAATAAGAAAATATACCTTGCTCCCAGCCACAATAAAATCATAGCTTCATCAACAACCAAAACAGTTGCCACTAACAATCCCTGGGAGGCCAAATGTAAGGCTTCAAACTTTTTCAACACCAGCTGCAGCTGTATCAAAGCCTGTGCTCAACCATCACCAACAAATTACGATTTCTCAGGGATACAGCTAGGATCAAGGCAATAGTTTTATTGATCTGCCTAAATAGGAGGAGATCAAACTGCCTGAGATGATATAACTGCCAGGGTCTTTATTGTCAGGAAATCAGGCATAGGTAGAGGCATTAGGTGACTTGGGATGGGGTACTGCCGGGCCAATGGGTAATGCCCACCATAGGATGGGTGCTAACTTGTAATATAGGATACAGATCGCCCAAGCAAGGATCAGTGTAAAGACTCAATAATTGGGGGAGTATTTTAGCTAAGTAAGGTCCCAAGTTTGCCACTTGGAACCCAGTGAGTGCGGTCATGATAGGATAGTCTGTCATCATCCATCAAAAGACCTTTGCATGTATGTTATAATGTTCATAATTACTGGTGAAATATGTGAGTACTTAGTATAATAGAGTGTATATAGCTACGGACTGAGTGGAGTGGGGCAAAACCAGCATGGGCCAGGAATACTGATCAGAGGAGTTGAGCTGTGCCGTCTCCTCGAAAAAGTACTCGCCAGTTGGGTTATTGAATGACCCATGCAGTTGATAGTGTTAATGGCCCCCAATCCCAAGGCAGGCTGTAAGGACAGCTGAGAAGATAAGGTGGTTCATCCTCTAGTCCTGTGTTGCAACCGAGTCTCCCTCCTTGCCTGCTAATGTATCTTACAATACACAGGGGGTGCTCAAAGAGCCGCCCCTTGACCTATCTAACAACATGGACCAATCTGAAGGCAGCATCAAATTGCGGGCACTTTCTCTTAATTAGGAGCACTACCAATTGGACCTGATGATCCCCACACAAGTTATTCCTCAGCTTCAAACCTTACATGGAACATGCCACCCCCTGTGGCCTTGTGGCTTTCTCCATATAGTATATTAATCACAATATTCTACAATAAACAATACCTTATTCTATTCATTCTTGTCCTTTCTATTAGACTGTTGTCTTCCCCAATCAAGTACTGAACTCTAATTGGTTCAGTTGCAACAGTGGTAGTAGCAGTAGGTTCTCAACCTACCTAAAATAAAATCCCCCCTAAGAAAGTACAAAGTATGGGCCATATGACTACTCCCCATCAAAAGACCTTCCTCCCAATCCCTGAGGGGTATGTTATCTACCAAGACCAGTTGGTACTTACAAGTGTGTATAATTGACTCCGCCTGTTGTGTTCTGCTCCAGGGGACAACATCCTGGAGGACACGGCGGGAAATCTTTATAACAAAAGATTTGAGGTCTGAAGCTAGCCTTGGGTTAGCCTTCAGGGCAAAATTAAGGGCACATACCTTAATTTCCTGGAAAAACAAGGTGTAAAAGTCCTTTTGGCAGAAAGGACAGGAAAAAGCTTGAAGATTATTAAAGCCAACACAAATTTGGGTAAACTTGTCTTTATTAGGAGAAGTGATTCTACTTTAAATAGTAGACAAGGGACGGTGATAACTCATTAGGAAGACAGAGTGGCTGAGGGGGTCACATTAGGATGAGGTCATACCAGGATAAATCACAGACAGGTACAATAATCTGGAATGGGTGGATATTGAACCAGACCCATTTGCGGAAGGCAAGGAATTTCCGAACTTGAAGGCAAGCCCAGCCAAATCTTTGCAACTATCAATATTTGAAGGCCATATCAAAATAGCATTAATTGCGCAATTTACAACATCTCCCCCCTCAAGATTGGACACAGGGAGTTGATATTTGTGGAGAAATTTGGAGTGAACACGGGCAAAAGGACGTCCAGAAGACAGTGGTTTCACAGTATACTCAACACCCTTCTTAAAGATGACCTCACAGGGTCCAACCCAGAGAGAATCCAGCTTATGGGCTCTACCACCTGTACAATTCTGGTAGTAGAGCACTAGATCACCTATTTGATACTCAGGGAGTGTCAGGATTGACGATTCATTACGCCGGGAAACCCGGGCCCAAGGGTGGGATTCAAACCCTGAACCTACATTCCTGCGGGCCGCTGAGCCCATGGACCAAGGGCCCACCCGCCCGAATTTTTTTGGGATTGAGCCCCTGCAAGCTGAGGCTCCCGCTAAGTCCCAAAGCCAGAATACCTGCACCAGCTTGACCATGGTGGCGCGCAAAGAGGAGCCTCTCAAATTGCCTAATGGAAGCAGAGATGGCGCCTCTGTGAATTTCATGAGTTTGAAGTCCTTTCAAGTAACCAATCAAACCCTACTGTCAAAGATAAACCCGGGCTTTGGGCCTGACCCTGTGACCACAGCAAAGAATAAAGAAAATTGAGTGACAAAATTGGATGTTCTGACCAATCAGAGAACACTCAGCTGAGGTGCCATTTTGCCGCTCCCACACCTGGGCCCTCTGGCTGCCCGCCCGCACTTTTCCCAATATTTTGATAAAGCCCTGATGGAAAATATTAAGTTTGGAGGTGGGGTTTTATAGAACAAAGGACCCCGCGCTTCAAACTTATTGCCACTTTTGAATAAAGATTATGTTAATTTGGCTTATACAGCTATTGCCATATTTTTTATTTGCTATCTACCAATTCAGTTTAAGATTCTCTGGCCCTCCTGCCCCACCGCTTGCAGTTTTCCATCCTCCTGGAGTACCCTTTGGACCCGTCCATTTTACCAACTACCCTCTGAAATCTGAATACAAGGACTACACCCCAGAAAAGATACTCAAAATCAACCCTTTGGCCCGCATACAATATGCAGTTAGATACAACCAACAAGGCCCATGGATATTTTCAACACCCAAGTTGTTCATAGGAAAATTCAACTATCTTCCTGCTTACAACCTTCCCATGGAACCGCCCATGACCCTGAAACCTATGCCCGCTTCCTCACCCAACCTCCCAACCAACCATACTGGCAAGCTGTTTGGGATTGTGTATATCACCCTCACAGGGGTGATTGACACTATAATCCCAGCCGCCGGCCTGTGGTCTTGGGTGGGGAAGTTTGCCTCATACCTTTTAAAGTTAGCTACCCTCTTGTGGTGGACATTGCTGCAAAAAACCTGGCCCAAGTTACCCCTGAAAACAACAGGCTGGCTGCCCAATACTGGATCCCTGACATTATACCAATCTTTTAAAACCTGGTACCCTGAGCCCCAATATGTTGTTATTTCTTGGGGCATCTTGTATGCTTATGTTATTGATAATCACTTATTACACCTATAATATTACCATGAACCTGATCTCTTCCACGTGGAAGAATTTGAACCAAAATAATCCAAAAAGAACAGACACCACCGCCACCAATACCAACAAGCCTTCCTCCCAAGTGCAAAATGTAATTGTGAACCAATCCCTCACCAAGGTTGAGATGCCCCAGATGGGGAAACTCACACTTGAGGAAGCCTGACGTGCTATTCCAGTCCTCCGCTTGCATTTCCAGACCAACACCCCCTCCTACGCCAGCAACACCAAGAAGGTACTGGGGATTGCTTCCATGCTCTCTGAAGACGCTCTAGACTAGTTTGGCAAAGCCACAGCAGAAGATGTAGAATTCTGTTTAGACTATGCCAAGTTTGAGGCTGAGTTAATGGCAACTGGGGAGGATGCAACACCAGATACTACACTCTGAACTCCTTGCTAGAAATCTGCCAAGGCTCCTGACCCATTCAGGTATACATTGACAATTTCCTTAAACTGAAGACTTGCACTCAACTTGAGGACAAATTGTCAGCCATCATCTTCCAAAAGGGAGTGAACCCAGTCATGAAGGACTTATTGAAGCACCACTTGCCCACCCTTGACTTGGAAGACCTGGTCCCCTTATGCAAGGGCCTCAGCATGAATCAAGAGAATGCTGGGCCCTCTCAGACTTGCCAAACCCAGGCCGCCACACCCAATAGAGGGGGGATGACCCCTTAGGAACTCCAAAGACACTAAAGAGAAGGACTCTGTTTCCACTGCCATGAAGCAGGGCATTTGACCAGAGCCTTCCCTAAGAAAACCCCTGCTCCTGTCTCTTTGGCCCAAATAAACACTTCTTCCCCGTCTTACAAGTTCATCCTAGTATCTGTTAACGTTGAAGGAATAATCCAAAAACTAAAGGCGTTCATTGACACTGGAGCAGATGAGAGTTTCATTGACACTGACTTAGCCCAGGAACTAGGCCTGTCTGCAGCTGAGAATTGTTTACAGATCATCTTGGGAAATAGCACCAAGGATACAGGATACAAATGCTAACAAGAACTACTCTTGGTAATAGGAAACAATACATACCCATCATCTCTCATCTTGTTGAAAGGCCTACCACACCCCCTCATTCTTGGTGACTCCTGGTCAGACAGGCATGGCCTCATCCTCAACTACTAAGAACAGAACATCACCTTAGGTGATAAGGGTACCTGCAACACTGTTCCCTTTTGCACAAATCCCAAGGAACCCACCCAAAGGCTCATGACCATACAGATTGAACCAAGCGTGGGTGTCTTCCCTGCTTCCCTAGGAAAATGTACCAACATATTCAGCAAAGAGGCAGCCACCTGTCTCCCCAAACACACCAAGTATGATCATGCTATTGACCTCCTACCTGGCACCAAACCCAAACATGGATCTATCTATAGCTGCAACCACAAGTAGCAGCTGGCTCTCAAGGCATATATCAATGACATGACCAAGAAAGGCTTTATCTTTGTGTCCAAGAGCCCTTGTTTGTCACCAATGCTGTTTGTGGGCAAGAAAGACAGTGGCATGCGCCCGTGCGTTAATTATCAGGAATTGAACAAAATAACTGTAAAGAATCACTACCCCATACCTAACGCTGACAACTTGTGAAATGTGCTGACAGGCGCCCAGGTGTACTTCAAGATTGACCTTAGAGATGTGTTCAACCAAATTTGAATCAAAGAGGGCAACAAATAAAAAACGGCGTTCAAGACCAGGTATGGACTCTACAAATACCTGGTGATGCCATTTGGACTATGCAATGCCCCTAGCACCTTCCAGCGCATGATAAACACAGTATTGGGCAAATACCTTGACCAGTTCTGTGTGGCCTACCTTGAAAACATCCTCATCTACAGCAAGATCCAAGAAGAGCACTTACTCCACCTGGATATAATCCTGAACAAACTCTCCCAAGCTAACTAACACGCAAAGCTCAAGAAGTGTGAGTTCTTCCAACCAGAAGTGGAATTCCTGGGCTACATAGTGAAAACTGGAGGGTTTGAAATGGCCCAGGATAAAGTGGACGCTGTGACCTCCTGGCCAACCTCCAAATGCAGAAAAGATGTGAGAAGTTTTTTGGGCCTGGCAAATTATTGCAGGGATTTCATCCAAAATTTTTCTCACATCACTCTGCCCCTGACCCGCCTGTGCTCCAACAAGGTTGCCTTTTCCTGGACTCTGGAATGCACCACTGCCTCTGATACCCTGAAACTTGCCTTCACCTCTGCCCCTGTCCTGGTCATGCCCAACCCCTCCAAGCCATTTGTTCTGGAAACTGACACATCCAACTTTGCGGTGAGTGGGGTCCTTTTTCAGGAAGGAGGGGATGTTATGCTACAGGATGTAGCATATTACTCCAAGAAGATTCTGCCCATGGAAGGGAACTACCCAATTTACAACAAAGAGATGCTAGCCATTATGAAGACCCTGAAACATTGGTGCCAGTACCTCTGTGGCGCTGAATTCCCAGTAAAGGTCCTGACAGACCACAAGAACTTGGTCTATTTCTTCAAACCACAACAGCTCAACCAACGACAAGCAAGATGGGCTTTAGAACTAGCTGAATACACCCTGACCATAGTCTACAAGCCAGGAAAGGTGAACGTAGTACCCAACGCCCTGAGTAGAAGAACTGACCTGGCACCCACCCACATAGAAACTTGCGACCACAACACTCAAGTACTCTTGGACCCAGCTAGCCTAGGCATCCACCTGGGATTGATGAAGATCAGGGCCAGTAAACCAGAAGTACTGAAGGCCCAATCACTTGAAAAATTCACCAAAACCATTATTGCCAACCTTTCAAAATCCTTGGACAGCTCCCATTACCAAAAAGGCTACTAAGTGAAGGGAACAACACTATTGCTGCACAACAGAATCTTTGTGCCAGAAGGAAGCATCAGGACCAACATCTTGAGAGATTATCACAATTCTGAGATGGACGGTCACCCAGGGAGACTCAAGACCCTCTGGAGCATTAAAAGGAACTTCTCCTGGCCAAAGATGGACCAAGAAGTAAGCGCGTACCTGAAAGGATGTGAGACCTGTGGACAAACCAAACCCCACAGAAACAAAACTGAAGGATTTCCAAGACCCTTGGATATACCTGATATACCCTGGAGATCTGTTTCCATGGACTACATTGTCAAATTGCTCCCGTCCCTCTCCTTCAACGCAATCCTGGTCATGGTAGACTGCTTCACCAAGATGGCATACTTTGTACCAACCACCACTCATTGCACAGCAGCAGAGACAGCCCAACACTTCCATGACCGCATCCTCACCCAACACAGGACACCTGAGAAAATCATCACAGACAGAGGACCCCAATTCATGTCAAACTACTGGATACAAGTGATGAAAGACTTGGGAATCAAGCAGTGTGTATCTATCTCCTACCATCTGCAGACTGACGGCTAAACCAAAAGAGTAAACCAGATTCTAGAACAATACCTACAATGCTATGCCAACAATGACCATGACAATTGGGCCAGCATGCTTCCCATGGCCCAGTTTGCATACAATAGTAAAGACCACGCCTCCACTGGGATGTCTCTGTTCAAAGCCAACTACAGTTTTGACCCCACCTGGGATCCCAAGATTGGCGAGAAGGAAACTAACACCACTGGACGCTCCTGGGTTGAGAGGATCCACAACATACAAAAAA
Source organism: Entomophthora muscae (assembly GCA_014839935.2). Taxonomy (NCBI): domain Eukaryota; kingdom Fungi; phylum Entomophthoromycota; class Entomophthoromycetes; order Entomophthorales; family Entomophthoraceae; genus Entomophthora; species Entomophthora muscae. The sequence continues at coordinate 47,684 of QTSX02007206.1, forward strand.
ATGCTTGACCAATCTGAACCACACAGTGCAAACCTACAAAGTCTTTGCCAACTGAAAACAAACACCAGGACAACCCTTGCAAGTTGGGGATGAAGTATACCTGGACTCTTGCAATGTGCCCCTACATGTGCCCTGTAGGAAGCTAGTTCACAGAAGAAGTAGCCCTCACAAGATCACCAAACTAATTGAAGAAGTTGCTTATAAGCTAGACCTATCCCCCTCCTGGAAGATTCACAACGTATTCCACCAATCCCTGTTGTTTAAAAAGGATGGAAACTTGCTCCCCCACCAACGGCTTAAGACAAACCCCCTGCCCCTCCAAATAGGCCACACTGAAGAATAAGAAGTTGAATACATACATGGCGACAGGATCCACTACCAGAAACCCCAGTACTACGTCAAATGGAAAGGATATCTGCTAGAAGAAAGTACATGGGAACCTCTGAGCAACCTAGCTAATGCCCAAGAAGCTGTCCAACTCTATCTGAACAAAAAGGACCAGAAGAGAGGGCCCTTGGGGAAAGAAGGGGATGATGTCAGGATTGACAATTCATTACCCCGGGAAACCTGGGCCCAAGGGTGGGATTAAAACCTTGAACCTACATTCCTGCGGGCCGCTAGTCCCATGGACCAAGGGCCCGCCTGCCTGCGTTTTTTTGGGACCAAGCTCCTGCAAGCTGAGGCTCCCGATAAGTCCCAAAGCCAGAATACCTGCACCAGCTTGACCATGGTGGCGCGCAAAGAGGAGCCTCTCAAATTGCCTAATGGAAGCAGAGATGGCGCCTCTGTAAATTTCATGAGTTTGAAGTCCTCTCAAGTAACCAATCAAACCCTACTTCTAAAGATAAACCCAGGCTTTGGGCCTGACCCTGTGACCACAGCAAAGAATCAAGAAAATTGAGTGACCAAATTGGATGTTCTGACCAATGAGAGAACACCCAGCCAAGGTGACATTTTGCCGCTCCCACACCTGGGCCCTCTGGCTGCCCGCCCGCACTTTTCCCAATATTTTGATAAAGCCCTGATGGAAAATACTAAGTTTGGAGGCAGAATGCTATATATGCCTATAGATTCTGTGCTTGAACCTTATTGCCATTTTTAAATAAAGGTTATATTACTTTGGCTCTTACAGCTATTGCCATATTTTGTATTTGCCGTCTATCAATTTAGTTTGAGATCTCTTGGCCCTCCTTCCCCACTGCCTGCAGTTTTCTGTCCATCTGGTGCACCCTTTGGGCCCGTTCACTTCACTGATTATCCCTTGAAGCCTGAATATAAGGATTACACACCAGAGAAAATCCTTGAACTTGACCCGCCAGCCTGCATTTAATCTGCTATTAGATACAACTGCCAAGGCCCATGGATATTCTCCACCCCAAAACTATTTAGAGGAAAATTCAATTATCTCCTGGTCTACAATATCTATATGGAACTGCCTGTAATACCCAAACCAATGCCAGCCTCTTCACCTGACCTTCCAACCAATCATACCAGCAAGCTTTTTGAAATAGTGTACATCACCCTCACAGGGGTGGTGGACACCATTGTAACGGCTGTTGACCTGTGGTCTTGGGTGGGGAAGTCTGCTTCCTACCTTCTAAAGTTAGCTCCTCTCTTGTGGTGGGCCCTTCCCGCAAAAACCCCGGCCCAAGTTACCCCCAGAAACGGCAGGCCAGCCGCCCGAGACTGGGTCCCTGACAGGGAGGGGGGCTCTAGCAGCATTGGACGGGGAGAGCTCTAGGGACTTAACTTTCTAAGCAGTGGAGTAAGCTGTTGCTTGGATGTAAATGATACAATTGGTTAAGTCTTTAACATGGGCCTCAGGATTTGCAGACATATCAAATTTGATCAAAGGGGGTCCCAAGATTGAGGGGGTAGCGGCCTCACGTCCATACAGCATGGCAAAAGGGGACTGGCCAGTCACTCAATGCCTACTGAGTTGGTAAGCAAAGAGAGTAGCAGGGAGGAATATATCCCAATTGGCAGCGTCAGAGAGCATGAGTTTCCTCATTATGGACACCAGGATGGAGTTTGCTTGTTTGGCAGTTTCATTGGTTGAGGGGTTATATGGCACAGAGAACAATTGGTGAGTTCCCATAGCTTTGACAATAGAAGTGATGAGGCGAGCATTGAAGTTGGTACCATTGTCAGAGAGCAGGACTTGAGGGCAGCCATGTCAATAGAAAATGTCTTGCAGCAAGAAAGTAGCCATGGTCTTAGCAGTTATATCTTTTGTTGCTCTGGCTTCAACCCACTTGCTAAAGTGGTCTACAGCAACCAAGATAAACCAACATCCCGACCTAAACCAAGGGAAAGCCCAACAGCATCAATACTCACCATGTGGAAGGCATGCTTTGGAGGGATGAGTTTGAACTGGTGTTGGGACGGACAAGGGCATTGGAGCTGACAGGAATGACAGGAGGCAAGGACATCAGGGATCAGGAGGCGCATGTTCTCCCAATAGAAGTTTTTACACAACCAGTCATGAGTCTTTGCTATGCCCCTATGTCCAGTATCAATATGTGCTTGGAGGATAATGGCTATCCTCATGCTAGGGCAAACATAGGGTAAGTAGGCATGTAACCTTTTTGAAGAGTTGTCTATCATAGATTATAGTGTCTTTGGATAGGGTCTGTAGTGCCAAGCAGATGTCTTCTGGCTCAGTGATCCAAGATTCAAGATAACCTATTAACTTGTATAGACAATCAGCGTCAGCAGGATGGATAGCTAGGATTGGAATTCTTGACAGGCCATCAGTGTTCTGATGTTGGGTCCCAGGACAGTGTATCACAGTGAAATCATACCCTTTTAGACGCAGAGCCCAACACGCTAGTTGACCTTCAGGTTCCTTTAGCTGTTGCAGCCATTTGAGGGAGGAGTGATCTGTGACTACTGTGAAGTGGGTCCCATAAATGTAATGCCAAAACTGTTTCACCGCATGCAGCACCTCCAAACATTCCTTCTCAGTGACGCTGTAGTTCTTCTTGTGCTTATTGAGGACCCTTGACAAGTAGGCTACAGGTTGATCCACGTCTTCATTGTCAAGTTGGGCAAGGATGGCACCCACAGCTACTCCACTAGCGTCAGTATACAAGATGAACTCTTTATCATAATCAGGATAGACTAAGATAGGAGCCTCCTTGAGATTGGCCTTCAGTGCTTTGAAAGCTTGTTGTTGGCTGTCAGTCCATTCAAAGGGGACATTGCAAAGCAGTTGGACAAGGGGTTCACTCAGTTCAGCAAAGTCAGGTATGAACTGTTGGTAGTAGCCCATCATACCAAGGAATACTTGAACCTCTCAAAGATTTGTGGGAGGTAGCATTTTGTCAATGGCTTCCACCTTGTTATTCATGGGGCGGATTCCAGTTTGAGTGACCTCATGACCCAAGAATTCAAGAAGTTCCTTAAATAAGGAGCACTTGGAGGGTTTGAATTTCAAGCCAGCTTTGCAAATCTTGACGAAGACAGCCTTGAGGTATTCCAAGTGATTAGTAAAGGTAGCGCTGAATACAGTGATATCATCAAGGTATATGAGGACACAAGAGAGCTTTAGGTCTCATAGGATGGAGCCCATAGCCCATTGAAATGTGGCAAGAGCATTGTAGAGTCCCTGGGGCATACAAGTGGGTTCAATAAGGCCTTCTGAAGTGATAAGCGCAGCCTTTTCTTGATCTTCAGGAGGTAAGTCAACTTGCCAGTATCCCAAAGCTAGATCTATGGCTGAGAAAAACTTGGAACCACCCAGCCATCTGAGAGCATCACCAATTCTGGGCAAGGGGTATGAGTCTTTCTTAGTGAGAGAGTTCAGGTGGCAATAGTCCATTACAATGCAATGTCCGCCATCTTTCTTCTTGAGAATCAGTAATGGGGAAGCCCAAGGACTTTGGGAAGGAGCTAGTAACCCAGCGTCCAGAAGTTACTTGAGTTCTTTAGACACCTGAGCATCCTCCACCCTACTACAGCGGTATGGTTTGGCACAAAAAGGGGGCACATCCCCAGTATCAATCTGATGGATGACTCCTTTAGCTAGGCCATAGTCTGTAGGTCCAGAGGCAAAAATGTTGCTGAACTGACCAAGCAGGTCCAACACATCTTTTTTTTGGATTGGAGACAATTGGGGGAAGTCAGCAGCGGTGAATAAGGAGAGAACTTGAGGATTGTCTTCAGGTAGAATGAAATCACTAAAAGTTCCAAAAGGGTAGAGGGATGCCACTTGTTCTGCCCCCAGTATTCAACCATGTCCCACAACCTGGCCTTGGGTCACCTGCATGGGCAGGGCTGTCAGGTTGGCAAGCAGTAATTATACGGGCTCTTTGTGGGTTTGATCTAAAATCTCAGGACATAGGCGGGGCTCTGTACAACTTAAGGATTCAGGTGAGTAAAGTTCCAAGAATGACTTTTCAGGTAGCTCATAAGAAATCTGGGAATCAATCACCACTTGAGAGCCTGGGGAGATGGTAATAGCTGCGGGTGCTAGCAGAGGTACCTCTTCTTCCGCAGGGCAGGAAGGAGGAGGGGTACACATGTTGGAAGAGTGGGTCCTATAATTGAGAGAGAAGATACCCATAGGGTACTCAAGCACACAAGATTTAAGACGTTTCCCTGGAAGGCGCGGAGGTTCCTCAAAAATCAACGGAACCTCATATCCCAAGAGCAAAAGGTGTCCATCTTTTAAGTTTACAATCCCATTATATTCTCAGAGGAATTGCGTACCAACCAAGAGGTCATAGCTTTCATTCTCAAGGACTACGGCGGGGGAAGCAATGAGGAGTTTCCCAAACCTCATGGATAAAGCAGAGTAGGCACCAATGGCCCAAGTTTATGCCATGCCAGCTGTTCCATACAACTGAGTGTAGTTGAGGTCAGGGGCCAGCTTAATTTTCTTTATTAATTTTAAAGATACTATGTTGACTGGAGAACCCGTGTCCAAGATGGCTTTGATCTTAACCTTTTGGATTGATAATTCCACGCGGGTTGTATCTTTCCCAAAGGGGGGCAAGACTGCCAACAAATCTTGCTCAGCCTCTAGCTCCTTTTCCCATTTAGATAGCATGTACCGTAATGCAGGAATTTCCTTATATACAGTCTGTAGCGGGAGAGATACAGTCACATTTTGAAAGAGAGCTTTGGCTAGCTTGGCTGCTTCCTTGGAAGAGTCAAACAAGATGGGAGATTGGTGGGCTTGAGCTAGGTAAGGGCAAGCCACCATGGACTTAGCTTCACTTGCAGGTACTTGGGAAGTGGTGGTAGTCTTCCCAGAGCAAAGCTTGTATGGTACAGGGATGGTTTCCGGAACAGCTAAGACAGAATAGCCATAACTATCAGAATCTTCACTATCAGAATCTTCAGGCTCTGAATCACTGGAGAGATTGTGAAATAGATGAAGGATAGTTGGGCCAGAAGAAGAGGGAGCTTTCTCATCAGACGGAGGATCAGCGGAAGACGGGGGAGATTGGTCAGCAGAGAGCGTCTCTGTTTCTAAGCTGACCTCTCTTTTCCCGCCTGGTCCTTGGGGTCACAACCTTCCACTCAAGGATTAGTGCAAGTGTGCAAGTGGTGCCCAATCTGGCCACAGTTATGGCAGCCTTGCCTCTTAGCCTGTCCACCAGCACCCAGGGTCATTATGTGCGGCGTACAAGAGGTAGTCCTAGCATTGTTGGCTTTATTTTCACGTACCACCGTACCTCCATGTGTCAAATGCATGTCTTGTAGGAGCGTCTTAATACTCTTCATGGAAGTGAGCAAAGCCTTGCATGCCTTAAAGTGTAGGTATAGAAGATGGTTCACCTTCAAAGCATTTGAACAAGCCGTGTAGGCTTCCCAGGGAGTTAACTGTCAACTGGTGATTAACTGCTGGCCTTCAATGTAGAAACAATCTGCAAACTCATCCAGGGTTTCCTTGGGCTTGAAAGTAATTTGCATAAATGCATCCTTCTTGACCTCAAAGCTGAGATCTCCTCCAAACTTCTCAATAAGGAGGCGCTTCATGTCCTCCCAAGAGACAATGGAGGGGAGTTCAGGGACCACCACTTCTTGGTATGTGGGATGGAGACAGGTGAGAATATGTTCCTTTTTGAGCTCATCAGTAGCCCTACACATTGCAGTTTTGTAAATGGTTAGAAAGGCGGCAATGGTAGAGATTTTTGGATCAAATATCTGTTTGAAGGTCAATTTGTAGTTTGGTTCAATAGACAAGGACAAGGACTGACTGTGTTCACCAGAGTTGAGGACGTTGATAGGAGGGTTGCCTTCAAACTTGGATTCAGCAGCAGGTTGTCTAGCCCAGAGGAGTCAAAGGCTTTCCTCTAGAGTGTTCAAGGTAGAGCTATTCTGTCCACTAATATCCCTAGCAGTGGCAGCAGTAGTCCCAAATTTGTCAATCTTGATTTGTTGTACCGCCAAGGTGCTAGCAATCCCATTGACACAAGTAGCCAGAGAAGTGGCCTGTGCAACCAATGGGGCAACTTGTCCATTTAGGGTCTTGGTAAAGCAGGAGAGGTTTTGGACCTCTCTTTCCAATGCGTCTTGCCTATCAGCTACATCATTTGTCACTTCAGCAAGTTGATCTAGTGCACACACACAGTTGACCCGGGGTTAACCTTCCAGACCAAGGCAACAACATGATTGTCATGAGTGGGAGTATTAACAACTTCACCTTCCTCTTCATCTTCAGATTCAGATGAAAAATCCTCAAAGTTAGAGAGGTGCTGTCTTAATTACTCAATTTCACCTTGTAAGGTAGCCATCTGATCAGTGAGGGAGGCAATACAAGGGTCAGGCATTGGATCAACTGGAGGGGGGTTCTGCACAGAAGCTTGACGTCAAGTGGTAGCCTTGAGTTTAGCAATGGCCTCCCATACCTTAGTTTTGAAATCAGATGGGGTCTTGACAGGAGGAGCGGGAGGAGTCACCTCAATAGACGCTACCCTGTCATCCATATAATTTTATACCTGGTATAGAGTGTCACCTAGTGCAGCCTTATACAGACTGTATTGATGCTGCAGATGGAGGCCCCAAGTATCAATATGAGCTTCTATCAATTTGAGTTGCGAGTTGACATGCTCTCTGAATTGATTAAGCTCACTAACCAGAGTCTCAAAGTCCTGACAATGGTTTAGCAGAAAGGCCTCAATTTGCTCACGCCACGCTGCCTGATGTTCATCCAATTCACATAGTTGATCCTTTATGTATCCAAGGAGTGAGGAAAAAAGGGAGTTCAGGGAGGCGGTTAAGTACTTCTGTGACGCCAGTGAGTTGCACTGGTTGTCAGAAATACAAGCAAAGAGACTGTGTGACCATTCTTGATAGGCCATATTTGAGCATGGTTATTTGAGATGGCGGTGGCTACAGCATCTAATAGTTGATTCTGGGATCCTAAGGCAAGTTGGTGGTGAACTAGGGCAGGTTGGATGAACTGGTTGACCAACACGCCAATAGTATCCATGGATTCCATCAATGCGGGGGAAGACTGAAGTCCAAAAGGAAAGAGTACAGGTCTTCAGAAGCGTACCTGGGACAGAGGCCAGGGATAGAGTGCATTGCCACCGTGCCAGAATGAAGAAGGGAGCGGGCGGCAGCACAAGCTTGTTCATAGTTGAGAGAGAAATCTAGAAGGGGGGCCCACTCAGGCCCAGGAGACAGAACCAATACCATAGGATTTGAGGGGGCATCAGTGATGTATTAGTCTAGAGGGGGACTAGAAACTTTAGGTTGATCAGGTACTTTAGAAACAAAGGGAGAAGGACCAGAGAATGCACGTGGGAACAGTGCAACCAAGGAGCTTATAGCCCCTGTAGTGAGCACCATTTTGCCGTGTTTGGCTCCAGGGGACAACATCCTGGAGGACACAGCGGGAAATCTTTATAACAAAAGATTTGAGGTTCAAAGCTAGCCTTGGGTTAGCCTTCAGGGCAAAATTAAGGACACATACCTTATACTCCTAAAACAAGGTATAAAAGTCCTTTTGGCAGAAAAGATAGGAAAAAAGCTGAAGATTATTAAAGCCAACGCAAATGTGGATAAACTTGTCTTTATTAGGAGAAGTGATTCTACTTTAAATAGTAGACAAGGGACAGTGATCACTCATTAGGAAGACAGAGTGGCTGAGGGGGTCACATTAGGATGAGGTCATACCAGGATCAATCACAGACAGGTACAATAGTCTGGAATGGGTGGATATTGAACCAGACCTATTTGCAGAAGGAAAGGAATTTCCGAGCTTGAAGGCAAACCCAGCCAAATCTTTGCAACTATTAATATTTGAAGGCCATATCAAAATAGCATTAATTGCGCAATTTACGACATCTCCCCCCTCAAGATTGGACACAGGGAGTTGATATTTGCGGAGAAATTTGGAGTGAACACGGGCAAAAGGACATCCAGAAGACAGTAGTTTCACAGTATACTCAACACCCTTCTTAAAGATGACCTCACAGGGTCCAACCCAGAGAGAATCCAGCTTATGGGCTCTACCACCTGTACAATTCTGATAGTAGAGCACTAGATCACCTATTTGATACTCAGGGAGTGTCAGGATTGACAATTCATTACGCCGGGAAACCCGGGCCCAAGGGTGGGATTCGAACCCTGAACCTACATTCCTGCAGGCCGCTGAGCCCATGGACCAAGGGCCCACCCACCCGCATTTTTTTTGGGATTGAGCCCCTGCAAGCTGAGGCTCCCTCTAAGTCCCAAAGCCAGAATTGTGAGAATTGGGGAGCAGGTTAAGAGGAAATAAAACCAAGCTCTCAACCACAATAAAATTGCAGTTTCAGCAACAACCAAAAGATTGCTGCCAACAATTCCTGGGAGGCCAAAGGGGAGAAGGAATCAACTGAACACCAAAAGCAACAGGCAAAACCAGAAGGCCAAATTAAACTAACAAGTTTTGAACTTTATTAGAGTAGAGAATGATGAAGCAAGGTCTTTTACAACACTTGCATTCATTAAAGTGATGTGATAGGATTAGGGTGGTAGATCAAATATAACAAACCAATTGACCAATGATATGAGCAGATATAAATGCATTTCTTGAGGCAGGAAGATCTTGACAAATTTTGAATGGACATAGTTGAAAGGAAAACTGAACCAACTAACATCAGGAATATGCTTTGGATGCAATTACCACTGCTCCTGGCCGCTCTTGCACATGACATTTAACCAGAGGTGTCTCTTGGGTGGGTTAGGTGGGGGCATCTTCAGAATAATTCTAAAATATTAAATTGCTGCCTTTCTTGGGCTTTTTCAGTAATCTTTCAGATAAATATTCAACCATAATTTGGTAGAAAAACCCAAGCATTTGGCAGGAATTGAAGTGGAGGCCTAAGGGGGAGGCATAACTTTACAAGAATACCTGCACCAGCTCAACCATGGTGGCGCACAAAGAGGAGCCTCTCAAATTGCCTAATGGAAGCAGAGATGGCGCCTCTGTGAATTTCATGAGTTTGAAGTCCTCTCAAGTAACCAATAAACACTACTGTCAAAGATAAACCCAGGCTTTGGGCCTGACCCTGTGACCACAACAAAGAATAAAGAAAATGGAGTGACCAAATTGGATGTTCTGACCAATGAGAGAACACCCAGCTGAGGTGCCATTTTGCTGCTCCCACACCTGGGCCCTCTGGCTGCCCGCCCGCACTTTTCCCAATATTTTGATAAAGCCCTGATGGAAAATACTAAGTTTGGAGGCAGAATGCTATATATGCCTATAGATTCTGTGCTTGAACCTTATTGCCATTTTTAAATAAAGGTTATATTACTTTGGCTCTTACAGCTATTGCCATATTTTGTATTTGCCGTCTATCAATTTAGTTTGAGATCTCTTGGCCCTCCTTCCCCACTGCCTGCAGTTTTCTGTCCATCTGGTGCACCCTTTGGGCCCGTTCACTTCACTGATTATCCCTTGAAGCCCAAATATAAGGATTACATGCCAGAGAAAATCCTTGAACTTGACCTGCTAGCCTGCATCCAATCCGCTATTAGATACAACTGCCAAGGCCTGTGCATATTCTCCACCCCCAAACTATTTAAAGGAAAATTCAATTATCTCCTGGCCTACAATATCTATATGGAACTGCCTGTAATACCCAAACCAATGCTAGCCTCCTCACCTGACCTTCCAAGCAACCATACCAGCAAGCTTTTTGGAATAGTGTACATCACCCTCACAGGGGTGGTGGACACCATTGTACTGGCTGCTGGCCTGTGGTCTTGGGTGGGGAAGTCTGCTTCCTACCTTCTAAAGCTAGCTCCTCTCTTGTGGTGGACCCTTCCCGCAAAAACCCTGGCCCAAGTTACCCCCGGAAATGGCAGGTTATCTGCCCGGGACTGGATCCCTGACAGTTACCCATGAGACGGTACCCTTCTCTGTGAGAATGAGAAACATCCAGGTTTAGTTCTCTGGGCCAATCATGGCAGGACTCAGCCACAATGGCTTTCTGACCTTGCTGGCATTGTCACAACTGCTGTCAGGGATCCAGCCTGTGGGGGTTTCCTGGGAACTTACGGGCAGATGACTCACAGGCCCAGCAGGGAGGGCCCACCACAAGATTGGGGCCAACTTTATAATATAAGATAACAATTTTCCCAGGAGAGCCCAAGGTCTGCTGGCAGGTACTATAGAATCTATCAAGTTGGTAAGAGTGATGTACATCACTCCAAATATCTGAGTGGAAGTGGATTCATTAGCAGCAACAGATTCTTGTGGGCGGTTGGGCCGCAGGGTAAGAGGCAGAGTCTTTGGGACCAAATACGCGGGCAGGTGGTTGTACTTGTCACAGAATAGCAGGGGAGGTATAGTGATTTTGTTGCCTTCCCTGTAAACAGTCTTGGTCTCTCTAGCTCTTGCCTCAGGGTTGTAGATTAGGATTTCCTCTAGGGTGAACTCCAAATACGCAGGGTTGGGGGGGGGGTACTCAGTGAAATGTACTGGGTTGTAGGGAGCTCCTGGTGGACAATAAAGGTTAGGTGGCTGGTCTGCAGTTTCTTGGGGTTGATGGGTGTGAGGTGTGGAACCGCGGGAGGTAGACTGTAAATAAAATAGACTTAATATCAAATATGAAATAACCTGGTTGAACCAAATGTTTATGTCACTTTATTGCAAGAATGGCAATGGGTAACTTTCTGGCGGTCCAGGGTATAAGTATGCCCATCTGTCATGGGTAAACTTTTACAAATTTCTTTGGCCCAGGTGTTACCATCTACCAGGTTTTTCCAGTCCTTGGTGGCATCCATTGCGGGAGTTAATTCATTGGCTGGTTCAAACTGAGAATACTCAAATTCCCTTGTTGGGTCATGGGGTTGGTCATCTCTGGGCAACCCACGTTCTATAGGAAGTTTCTTTGTTTCCCCTTCTGTGATGGCCCAAGTTATTTTGGGTTCTATGACTAGACCCGCCCGCGGATTGGTTGAGTTAACAGGAACCTTTAACGTGGGGAATGTCATGTAGATAATTTTGAATCATCAAGCTTTAAAGGATTTTCCAAAGTCAAATCCTGTTCTGATTTCTGCTCAAAAATCTGTGGGCAGCTGGTCCTGCGGGCTGGTAGCCCACAGGGTGTCAGGGTTCAAATCCTGTAGTTGAGGTTTTCCAGTAAGCATGGTCAATAGGAGTTTGTCACTTGTGACATCATCCCCTTCTCTCCTGTTGCTCTCCTCCTTCCTAGCCCTCTTTTCCAAGTATTGCTGTATGGCTCCATGTGCGTTAGGCAGGTTGGAGACAGGTTCCCAGATGCTCTCTTTGGGGGGGGGTAACCTACCCATTTGACGTAGTACTGTGTGGTCTTGTAGTGTAGGCAGTGTCCATGGATGTACTCCATTTTGTATTCAGTTGTGCATCCCTCCTGGATAGGCAGGGGGTTGGTCTTTATCTTCTGGTGGGGAAGAGAGGTTCCTTCTTTCTTGAATAGCAGTGATTGGTGGAAGACATTGTGGATTTTTCATTTAGGCGGCAGTTCTAGTTTGTATGCCACTTCTCCTATTTGCCTTATAATCTTGTAAGGGCCACAGCGTTAGTGAGCTAGCTTCATACTGGGTACGTGTAAGGGATTGTTCCGTGAGTCAAGGCAAACTTCATTGGTTATCTCCAGGGGTTTCCCAGGGACTCTTTTCTTGTTGGCAAACACTTTGTAGGTCTTAACAGAGCAGATCAGGTTCCTTAGGCAGGTTTTTTGGATGGTATTTATTTTTTCAATCCAGGTTTGTCCTGCTGTATTCTGTTCCTTGCTGCCAATGCTAGGGTCCCATTATGGACCAAACCTGTAGTTAGCCTTGAAGGGGGACATGCCTGTGGATGCGTGATCTTTGCTATTATAGGTGTATTGTGCCATGGGTAACATCTCTGCCAAGTTGTTTTGGTCTGCGTTGGTGTAGCATTGAAGGTATTGTTCCAAGATTTGGTTGACCCGTTCAGTTTGTCCGTCCATCTGTGGGTGGTAGGAGGTTGACACACAAAATTTTATTCCAAGGTCTTTCATATCTTGGGTCCAGTAGTGGGAAGTGAACTGGGGTCCTTGGTTGGTGATGATTTCTTCTGGAGTGCTATGTTGTGTCAAGATACAGTTGTGGAAGTGTCTGGCAGTCTAGCTGCCGTGCAGTGGGTAGTGGTTGGGAGGAAGTAAGCCATTTTTGTGAAGCGGTCAACCATGACTAGGATTGCATCAAAGGATTTTGAAGGGGGGAGCTCTACTATGTAGTCCATTGACACTGACTTCCAGGGTCCAGCAGGGATGTCCAGAGGTCTCAGTAGTCCTTATGACTTTGAGCAACACATCTTGGTTCTTCTGCAGATTTTGCAACCATTGATGTAGGCAGATACTTCCTTGTCCATGCATGGCCATGCATAGTTCTGCTTGATAATTGAGAGGGATTTGTGTCTACCAGGGTGGCTGGCCATCTCTGAATTGTGGTGGTCAATCAATACATTTGTTTGGGTTGGGCCTTTGGGTACATAGATTCTGTTGTGGAGCAGTAGGGTAGCGCCTTTCAGGGAGTATCTTTTCTTTGAGTGATGACAATCTGGGTCCTTTGTCAGGGCTTTGACTAGTTTGGTTGAATAGGTGTCTTGTTTCTGAGCTCCTATCACATTGGGTTTGCTGGTGGCAATCTTCAAGTACTTTAGTTGTATTCCTAGGCTGGCAGGGTCTAGTAGTGTGTGGGTGTTGCAGTCCTTGATTTATGCAGAGGAAGGAATCATGTTGGCTCTCCTGCTCAAGGTGTCTGGTACCACATTCACCTTTCCTGGCTTGTAGTATATGGTCAAGGTGTAGTCAGCCAGTTCTAAGGCCCATCTTGCTTGTTGTTGGTTCAGCTGGGGTGGTTTGAAGAAGTAGACTAAGTTCTTGTGGTCTGTCAGAACCTTTACCGGGTATTCAGCACCACACAAGTACCTGCACCAATGCTTCAATGTCTTCCTTATAGCTAGCATCTCCTTGTCATATATTGGATAGTTTCCTTCAGCTGATAGCATCTTTTTGGAGTAACATGCTACAGGATGTAGCATATCATCCCATCCTTCTTGAAGAAGGACCCTGCCCACCGCAAAGTCAGATGCATCTGTGTCAGGCATGTTCCTTTGGTAAATCCTGACAACAATTTATTCCTGGGATTAGAAAAAGAAAGTTTTCTACCTTTGGGTTATATTGGATCTCCTAAAATTATTGGGTTAGTTGGAAGTATATGTCCTTTGTTACCTGATGGTTGACTTCAGAAATTGCTTCTGATTCCTTTCTTGCATTGACAGGGTTCAAACCCGGGTCTTTTTTTGCTCTGGACTCTACTTTCACTAATAGAACAATTAGTAGATTTGTGGAGAGAAAATTATTACCTTCTGAACTGGATTTCAACCTTTCAGAATTTACAACAATCAAACTGTTAGGTGTATTTAAACACCTGGATGATGTCCAGCTCAGTTTCAACCTTGTTTTTGCTCCAGATGACCTGTTGGCCTCTGCTTATGTCGCTGGTTCTTTTTCTCCTTCCCCAGCTCTGTCTGGGAAATAGCTGGGCTCCTCCTGGTTATCTTAGGGAAGTAATTATAATTTAAAACATTAACAATTATTGGTATTTCTGAGGTTAGTAGTTTGCTCAGTAACACAAATAATCTTATTTTAAATTCAAACTGCCCATGATCCCCAGATTCTCTCCAAATTTCCCCATTTCAATCCCCAAGAGATTCAGTCTCCTTTATTTTATCTCCAGATTATCATTTACCTTCCATGCTATATAATGCTGGTAACTTTTGATCTTCCACTTGTTCAATCAATAAAGTCTACATTCACCCACTGTGAATTATTTGCTTATTCTTTTAAACTTGACTCAAGTCTTAAACTTTCCAGAACCATGAGATTACCCAAGACTCCTATGGAGTCTCTTGGGTATAAATGGTTGTATTGGATAATCTTGCTGCCAGGTGTGTTGGCCAGCATTTCAATGGGGTTGCGCGCAGATTCAGGCACCTCTCCAGAAGCACAATTCCTTGCCAGTTCTTGGTGCCAGGTTATGCCTGGAGTATGTTATACTGCTATGTCTTTATCAAATAACCCCCCTCTCATAGAAGAGACCAAGGACTATCAATCCACCTCCCAGATCCCTGAACCCCAAGTCTTCCGTCCTTTGGCTTCTGCCTTCCTCCTGTGTTACTTGGGGGCATACTTCTTCTTGGGACGTTTCAACCCATTTTTGGGCAGATATTGAGTGTTTGGAGAATTATTCCATCTAGGAATGGTGTCCTTGCCTGTAGGATCCTTGGTAACCAGACTAAATCCCTCGGCCATCAAACATCACCTGGAAAGATTACTTCCTAGTGGGTGGGTGCCTGACAATCTGTCTCCAGCACAAAAGATTTAGATGGGTCAGGCATGGCAAGGACCAGGTCAGACATGAATGCTTCCTTCAGGGCCACAAACTTGGAGGTGCACTCCTCAGTCCAGACAAACTGGACCTTGTCAGAGCAAAGACGGGTCAGGGGCAATGTAATATGAGAAATTTTTTGGATGAAATTCCTGCAATAATTTGCTAGGACCAAGAAACTTCTCACGTCTTTTCTGCATTTGGGTACTGGACAGGCTGTCACTTCTTCCACTTTGTCCTGCGCCATAGCAAACCCGCCAGTCTTTACCACATATCCCAGGAATTTGACCTCAGACTGAAAGAACTCGCATTTCTTCAGCTTGGTGTGTAGGTTGGCCTGTGAGAGTTTCTCCAGTATTTGGTCAAGGTGTTGGAGGTGTTCTTCATGTGACTTGCTGTATATGAGGATGTTGTCCAAATATGCCACGCAGAATTGGTCAAGGTACTTGCCTAGGACAGAGTTGATCATCCTTTGGAAAGTACTGAGGGCGTTGTACAAGTCAAACAGCATAACTAGGTATTCATACAACCCATATCTGGGTTTGAAAGCCGTCTTGTATTTATCTCCTTCTTTGATTCTGATCTGATTGAAGGCGTCTCTCAGGTCAATTTTCAAGTACACCTGGGCTTCAGTCAGTACATCACAAAGGCTGTCAGTGTTGGGGATGGGTAGTGGTTCTTCACCATTTTGTTGTTCAGTTTCTGGTAGTTCACGCAGGGACACATTCTGCCATCTTTCTTCCCTACAAACAGCATGGGTGACAAGCAAGGGGCCTTTGACACCTGGATGAATCCTTTTTTTGTAATGTCCTCTAGATATGTCTTCAGGGCTACTTGTTCACAATGGTTGCAGCTGTAGATGGGGCTGTGGTGTGGTTGGGTTCCTGGTAACAGGTCTATGGCATGATTGTAGATCAAGTGACTGGGGAAATGGGTTGCTTCTTCCTTGCTAAAGACGTGGTTCCACTTCTCTAAGGAGGCAGGTAGGATCCCCATACTGGGTTCCATTTTCAGGGTCAGGAGTGTGTTGGGTCTTTTGCTGGTTGGACTCAGCTGGAATGGCACCACATCACACAAATTGTCTCCCTTCAAAGCGACTATTTGATTACGGAAATTTAGAATGGCGCCGTGTCTTTGGGACCAGGAGTCCCCTAGGATCAAGGGGTGGGGAAATCCCTCCAGGATGATGGGGAGCGCTGAGTAGGTGTTCTGACCAATTTTCAATGGCAATTTGGTTGTGCACCTGAATCCCAAGCTGTGAGAGCTGTTTCCCATGATTACTTTGACACCTTCAGTGGTGGCCTTTAGTCCTAGGTCCTTTGCAAGGGTGGCGTCAATAAAACTCTCTTCAGCTCCAGTATCAATGAAAGCTTCCACAGTCTGGGATGTTGTGAGTGTTTGTACTTCAACTTGGATAAATTTGTAAGACTGGGTGAAGGTGTTTATTTGTTCTAAAGAAACTGTAGAACCACTCTTCTTGGGAAAAGCCTTAGTGAGGTGCCTGGGTTTGTGGCAGTAGAAACACAATCCTTTGCACTAGTGGCGCTGTAGTTCATCAGGGGACATTCCTGGTCTGTTAGGTGTCAGGGATTGGTTTGCGCGTTGGGTGAGAGAGGGGGTGACTTCCTGGTTGAGGCTCAACCCTCTATACAAAAGGAGTAATTCACCTAGGCCAAGCGTAGGGGGATGGTGTTTAAGGAGCTCCTTCAAGGCAGGGCAGGCTCCTCGGCGGTACAAGATGGCTGATAACTTGTCCTCAAGTTGGGTTCTGGCTTTCAGCTTCAGGAATTTGTTGGTGTAGGCTTGTAGAGTGTGTGGTCTTTATCTGATGTCTAGTAAGCTGATGAGGGCGTGATGGCAGGTGTCTCAGTTGTTGCCAGTGGCCATCAGTTCACTCTCAAATTGGGAGTAGTCCAGGCAGAACTTGACGTCCTTGGTGGTAGCCTTCCCAAACCAGTCTAAGGCATTGCCGGAGAGCATGGAGGCCACTCCAAGGAATTTCTCAGTGTTGTTGGAAAATGAGTTCACATTAGCCTGAAAATGAAGACAGAGGACTGACATGGCTCTTCTGGCTTCTTCTAAGGTGAGCTTCCCCATCTGAGGCATATCCACCTTGGAAGTGGTCTGATTTACTATAATGTTCTGAACCTACAAGTTTGGGGTCTTGGTCTTCTTGACGCCAAGCAGGGCGTCTTTCTGTTCTGTACTGGTTCAGTGTCAGGTTACTGATGTGATTAGGTTGGTAGCTAGCTTGTATGCATAGTAAGCTGAAATCAATAAAAGTAGCATACAATATGCCCCAAGAGTTATCAACATCTTAGGGCCCAGTTTACCGTGTTTGAGGTAGATCACCATAATGTCAGGGATCCAGCCTGTGGGGTTTCCTGGGAACTTGCAGGCGGATGGCCCGGCAGGGAGGGTCCATCACAAGATTGGGGCCAACTTTAAAATATAAGATAATGATTTTCTCAGGAGAACCCAAGGTCTGCTGGCAGGTACCATAGAATCTATCAAGCCGGTAAGGTTGATGTACATCTCTCCAAATATGAATGGAAGTGGATTCATTGGCAGCAACATAATTTAACAGGCAGTTGGGCCGCAGGGTGAGAGATGGAGTCATTGGGACCAAATACACGGGCAGGTGGTTGTACTTGTTGCAGAATAGCAGGGGAGGTATAGTGATTTTGTTGCCTTCCCTGTAAACAGTCTCAGTCTCTCTAGCTCTTGCCTCAGGGTTGTAGATTATGATTTACTCTAGGGTGAACTCCAAATACACAGGGTTGGGGGGGGGGTACTTGGTGAAATGTACTGGGCCGTAGGGAGCTCCTGGTGGACAATAAAGGTTAGGTGGCTGGTCCGCAGTTTCTTGGGGTTGATGGGTGTGAGGTGCAGAACTGCGGGAGGTAGACTGTAAATGAAATAGACTTAATATCAAATATGGAATAACCTGGTTGAGCCAAATGTTTATGTCACTTTATTGCAAGAATGGCAATGGGCAACTTCCTGGCAGTTCAGGGTATAAGTATGCTCATCTGTCATGGGTAAACTTTTACAAATTTCTTTGGCCCGGGTGTTACCATCCACCAGGGTTTTCCAGTCCTTGGTGGCATTCATTGCGGGAGTTAATTCATTGGCTGGTTCAAAATGAGAATACTAAAATTTCCTTGTTGGGTTGTGGGGTTGGTCATCTCTGGGCGGCCTTCATTCTATAGAAAGTTTCTTTGTTTCCCCTTCTGTGATGGCCCAAGTTATTTCAGGTTCTATGGCTAGGCCCGCCTTCTGATTGGTTGAGTTAACAGGAACCTTTAACGTGGGGAATGTCATGTAGATGATTTTGACACATCAAGCTTTAAAGGATTTTCTAAAGTCAAATCCTGTTTTGGTTCCTGCTCAAAAATCTGTGGGCAGCTGGTCCTGCGGGCTGGTAGCCCACAGGGTGTCAGGGTTCAAATCCTGTAGTTGAGATTTTCCAGTAAGCATGGTCAATAGGAGTTTGTCACTTGTGGCAACTGCCCCTACATCAACTGAGATACATCTGTAATCATCTTCAAGAGAAATGGGGTGGGCTTTCAGATCTATCCTATCAAAATGAATAAATTATTGCATGATACTGTGTTTATCAGAATCATGGAGATGGGAACATACAATTTCAAGGGGGGAAACTGGACTTCAATCAATGCAAAGTCAAAGTTATCCACACTGAACCACTTGCGGCTCCTCCCTTTGCCACTCCTCCCCCAACAGTACTTGCCGCACTCCTCAAGGAGTATAAGGATGTTTTCAGCAAAACACTAGATCAACTGCCTCCTCCTGGAGAATTACAACATGATGTCCAATTGCAACGGTTGCTGCTCAAGGCATGTCCCCTTTATTGTCTGACGCCTAAGAAAGACAAAACTCTCCATTAACACCTTGTGGACGCACTCAACAAGGGCTTCATCTGCCCCTCCCTCTCACCCTACGGGGCTGAGTCTTCTTCATAGCCAAGAAGGACAGGTCTCTTTGGTTGGTGACTGAATACCGCGCCCTGAACAAAGTGACTATCAACAACAAATACCCCTCTGCCGTTGATTGACAACTTGTTTGACATGATGGCAGGTGCAAAGGTCTTTAGTAAGATTGATCTCACTGCAGGGTACAACCAGGTCTGCATTACGCCAGGGGATGAGGCAAAAACTGCCTTCCACATACACTGTGGGTTGTTCAAGTGTTGGGTCATGGACTTTGGAATGGCCAGCACTCCCTCCACCTTTGCTACGTTAATGAACAAAGCAGTTGAGGAAAATATTGGGACGTGTGTTGTTGTGTACCTTGAAAGCATTATTGTCTTCAGTCAATGTCAAACCACATATCTCCAACACCTCCGTGCTGTCCTTGAAACCCTTCAAAAGAACCAGTTGAAGGCCAAGCCTCCAAATAAAAAATCCTCAGGTCAGAGCTCTTATTTCTTGGGCACACTATCTCTTCCCAGGGAATAAAGCCTGACCTTGCCAAAATCAAGGCAATCACAAGCATGCCACCCCTACCAATGTGGGCCAGGTGTGTACATTCTTGAGCATGATTGTCTATTTGCACAAGTTTATCCCCAATTGCAGAGAGCTAATTGTACCCCTTACTGAGCTCCTAAACACCAAGCAACACTTTCAATGGACCCCTTCCCAAAATCAAGTCTTTGAGACGTTGAAGCAAAGACTTACAACTGCACCCGTATTGCAGTTCCCAAATCAGAACTGCCAATACAAACTTGAGACTGATGCCTCTGACAGAGCCATAGGGGGCGTGCTACAGGTGGAAACTGACAAAGGCGCCTTCCTCTCTGTGGCCTACAAATCCAGGAAGCTCACCAACTCAGAGCAGTGCTGTAATGTTCTGAAGCGCAGCACAGATACACAACAGGCAATCCTATCCTTATATTGGATTCATACTAAGTCTCAGTTAGATGGCAGGGAAGGCTATGCAATTACCTTGTGGCCCTGAATAAATAATCTCTACTAGTTGTGGTTAGAGAGAGGCGCCAAAGTACTTGAAGACACAAAGACAAAAATGTGAATAGAACTTAATTTTTATTGGTAAAAGTTAAATGGAATATATACTGTGTAGCTTTACCATAAAACAGTACATGATTGGTAGGATCACTTGCCACCAGCATAAGTGGTGCAGTGAGTTGCTGTAAAGACCCAACAATTGGGGGAGTACTTTAGAAAAATAAGGTACCAAATTAGCAACTTGAAAACCTGTGAGCGCCATCACAATTGGATAGACTGTCATCATCAATTGAAAGACTTTGGCGTGTACATTATAACATCTGAAATTACCGGCAAAATACATGAGTATGCATTATATACAGGTGTATATGGCTACAGACTGGGTGGAGTGGGGCAATACCAGTGTGAGCCAGAAGTACTGCTCAGAGAGGTTGAGCTGCACCAGCTCCTTATAGTAGTACTTGTCAGTTGGGTTATTGAATGGCCCATGCAGTTGATAGTGTTAATGGCCCCCAATCCCAAGGCAGGCTGTAAGGACAGCTGAGAAGATAAGACGGTTCATCCTCTAGTCCTGTGTTGCAACCAAGTCTCCCTCCTTGCCTGCTAATGTATCTTACAATACACAGGGGGTGCTCAAAGAGCCGCCCCTTGACCTATCTAACGACATGGACCAATCTGAAGGCAGCATCAAATTGCGGGCACTTTCTCTTAATTAGGAGCACTACCAATTGGACCTGATGATCCCCACACAAGTTATTCCTCAGCTTCAAACCTTACATGGAACATGCCACCCCCTGTGGCCTTGTGGCTTTCTCCATATAGTATATTAATCACAATATTCTACAATAAACAATACCTTATTCTATTCATTCCTCTCCTTCCTATTAGACTGTTATCTTCCCCAATCAATTACTGAACTCTAATTGGTTCATTTGCAACACCTGGGGAAGGGCAGACAAAGCTTAGTGCCTTGAACTTTCTGAAGGTGTAAAAGTATGGTTGATTTATGTTATACTATTGAGGGGTAATTTCACTCAATGATAGCACAAACTACCATCAAGTGATTGGGATTTATTATATACTATCTCCCTTAGTGGGGCATGAATAGTACAAAGCATTAGATAGGTAACCCCAAACACTTGGTGTTGTCTGAAATCCAATTTGGGATTGGGATTGGAGTGGTTTGGCAGGAAATGAATTGTTAACCTTGGCATTGCATGGATTTGGAGTATCTTCAGGCACTTTTATGCATTCAAATTCAACTTCTGAAGTTGATGCATTAATTGTTGTGCTAGGCTGCTTGTAAACCCCCTCCAAATTTGGTAGATTCCAAATTTGGGCAGCAGTTCTCCCATTTTTGGACTTGGGGAAATTGCCTTGTTTGGATTCCCAATTGGGTTAATTTCCCCATCCATCTGGGGTGGATGGCCCTGCCGTGGGGGGTGCACTGTTGCCCACTGGCCGGCCGCAGGCAAGACGCGCGGCCTGCAGTTGGCCTATAAAAGCCAAATTTTGAAGAACATGATTTTTTAATTCTTTTTCAAGGCCTTCCTGTTTTGAAGCAGTTTCCTCAATAGGGGGAACTGCTGCAATTTTTTGTTTTGGCTTTTGAGCTGAATTGTGCTCAAAATCTTGTCTTTTAACAGGGTGTTGTCAGGAATATTCCTGTCAGTTGCGCAGAATCAGGAAACTGAGCAATTGAATTACCCAATTTAGAGCCAGACTCATTTTGAAGGGCAAAAGTAAAAGAGAGAGATTTGTCCTCAAAATAACCCATTGAAGGCAAAATCAAAACACAGTGAATAGCAACATTCACAAAAAGTGCTAACCCATACATGATCAAGAGTTAGTGGCAATAGTGCACTGCATCAAGAAATGGTGTTGTTACCTGGAAGGGGCTACCTTTCCATCCCATGCCCTGACAGACCACAAGTTGCTTCAGTTTTTCAATAAGCAGTCCCATCTGACTCAACGCCAGGCGGGCTGGGTTGATTGCCTGTCTCCCTACCAACTATGCATCAAATACAAGCCTGGAAAGGAACTTGTCACTGCTGACGCCCTCTCCGGATTATATGTGGGGTCCATCACGGGGGACAACAGCCTAGACCTAGATTGGCCAATGCTCTACCTGCGTCCTGAAGCAACCTGCTACAAAGGTCTTAACTCCACAACTATCTCCAAGTTAAAAGACAACAAAAGCCAGTTCATCACTGATGCTGGCAATGTTTGTTGCCAGGCAGAGACTGGGGGGAAGACACTGTACATTCCCACCATCCAGCAGTGAGATACCATACTGCATTACCACCACACCTTAGGTCACATCAAAGGACGTAATCTCTTTGAAAAAATGAAGCATAAGGTGTGGTGGCCTAGTATGTGTTAAGACATCTTGGACCTCCTCAAAACCTGTGTGTTGTGCAAAAAGAATACGTCAAAACCTGCACCCCCAAGTCTGTACTGCCCATCAAGGCCATGGAACCCTTTGAGCAGTGGGCCCTCAGCATTGTTGGACCCCTCCCTGAGGATAGACTAGGCAAAAAGTACATCATTGTGGCCATTGATTATTTTACCTGTTGGCCAGTGGCATGGGCAACCACTAATCACACTGTCACTATAATCATCTGCTTTATTAGTAAAGAGATTGTGGCCTGCTTTGGGCGGCCCAAACATCTCATCACAGATGGTGAGCCTGAACTTGTAGGGCATGTAATGAAGGCATAATGCGCCAAAAATTCCCTCCAAAGGATATTCATAACCCCTACCACCCTCAAGCCAATGGGCATGTGAAGCGTTTAAATAGTTCACTGGTTCAACTCATTGCAAAGCTCTCATAGGAACATCCCAACACTGCATGGCCTGAACACCTGCCCACTGCTCTGCTTATATAACAAGCAAGGATCAACAGAGGCACCGGGTTCAGCCCCAGTGCCTTGGCTTTTGGAACACTCAACAGCTTGACAGTATTAGAGTTGTGTAAATAAGGTCTGAGCTCAAATAAAAGCTGTGGAGATAATTTACCCAGACTAAAATCAGAACCAAGAACAAAGATGTGCACTGAAGCTTTAAACCTATAAATCTATGAATGAAAGGAACAAAACACAAAATGAAGACAATTAACAACACAGAAAACAGGAGGTGTAAATGGACCACCAAAAAGAAATAATTCCAAGTAAGGGGTACAAAACCTGCTGGTCTTGTGTGGAAACTTTTCTCAACCATGCCAAGACAACAGCAGCCATAGCCTGAGAAGGGGGTATTTTTGACCCCAGGGTAGCTTTCATATATTGGGGAATGACTTTATTGAGAGTAGGTAAAACTATTTGAAAACAAGTTTTTAGAGGAGAAACAGGAGGGACTATAACTCAACTAGGAGGGAAAAGCTTAAATCTGATTAGCCAGCCAGAAATATTTTTGCCTCTTGGTTGAGGACTTCTGCCAAAGCGTTGATGACATCATAATTTAATATTTTTGGTGACTGGATGGTCAACCACCAAGCGCCACTGGGTAGTGATATCTTGTAATCTTTAATGCATAATTATTTGGGCAAAATTAAGGGAGATGCAGGTTAATTTCTTCACTCTCAACAGGGGCAGCTTTAACCCATTTTTTGTCAATGACTAGATTTAAATCATCCAATATTTTCAAGGATTTTGCTGGTTTCCTGTTCCCAATCTTCTTCTTTGAGCTATCTATCCTGGCAAAAATGACACTAATGTGACAGACAGGGGTGGAACAAGGGAAAGTACAATCCACAGTTCCCGGGAAACCCCCTTGTTGTCTACCCCCTCCCTGAGCCAGTGGCGTGCCAAAGATCAGGACATTGAGAACAAGCAAATTGAGGGAGGTACAAAACACCTGGAGGCCAGATACACCATAGATGACCCCGTCTATGCCCTCAACCCCAATTCTGCCAAACTAGAACCCAACCATCTGGGGCCCTTCAAGATAGCATAGTTTATGACAACCACAAATATCAACTTGAAGATGACCAAAGAAACACCAAGAAACTTCACCATGATTGCTTGCGCCCCTGCTGCACCATCTCCACACAAAAGTTGTCTGTGGAGACCTTCCCAGATCTCCTGAAAACTCCAATACTGGTGTCTGAAAACAAGCAGGGGGCAAGGGGGGTGTTGCAACCAAGTCTCCCTCCTCACCTGCTAATGTATCTTAAAATATACAGGAGGCTCTCAAAGAGCTGCCCCTTGACGTATCTAACAACATGGACCAATCAAAAAGCAGCATCAAATTGCAGGTACTTTCTCCTAATTAAGAGCACTACCAATTTGAACTGCTGATCCCCATACAAGCTATTCCTTGGCTTCAAACCTTACATGGAACATGCCACCCCCTGTGGCCTTGTGGCTTTCTCCATATAGTATATTAATCACAATATTCTACAATAAACAATACCTTATTCTATTTATTCCTCTCCTTCCTATTAGACTGTTGTCTTCCCCAATCAAGCACTGAATTCTAATTAGTTCATTTGCAACACCTGGGGAAGGGCAGACCAATCTTAGTGTCTTGAACTTTCTGAAGGTGTAAAAGTCCAGTTGATTTATGTGATAACAATTGAGGGGTGATTCTCCCAATAATAGCACAAACTATCATCAAGTAATTAAGCTTTATTATATGCTATCAGCCTTGGTGGGACATGAACAGGGAAAAACATTGAACAGGGGACTCCAAACACTTGGTGTTGTCTGGAATTCCCTTTTGGGAGTGAGATTGGAGGGAATGTACAGGAAAGAAATTGTTAATATCTGACTTGCATTGGTTTGGTGCCATTTTGGATACTTTCATGCATCCAAATTCAACTTCTGCAGTTACTGCATTGATTGCTTTGCAGAGCTGCTTGTTGGCCCCATCCAAATTTGGTAGGTTCCAAATTTGAGCAACACTTTCCCCTAGATTTAGGTTTGGGGAAATTACCTTTTTGATTTCCTAATTTGGAATTTTTCCCATCTGATGGGGGTGAACAGTCCTGCTGTGGTGGTTATGCTGCCTCCCACCAGCTGACAGTCAGCTGTGCGGTCTGCGGACAACGTATAAAACCCAAAATTCAAAATTTTTGAAATTTTAATTTCTTTTTTCAAACCCTTTTGTTTTGCAGCAGTTCCCCCTGATTGAGGAAACTGCTGCAATTTTTTGTTTTGACTGGCAGAACCAATTGTGATCAAAAAGTTGTCTTGTAAAAGGTTGTTGTCAGGAATATTCCTTACAACCAGGGCAGGGTTTTGGGCACCATAGAGTCTACCAATCCTGTCAAAGTAATGTAGAGTACTCCAAACATTTGGGTGGACACGGTCTTGGCAGCAGTTGATGGTTCCATTAGGCAGTTGCGTCATGCCCTGCCCTAAAGGGAAGGCTCTTTAAGTTTTTTCTTTTTTTTCTTTGAATTAATCTTTCTTATTGAAAATTTAAGTTAAATATTAATGATTAAGTATTTAAAAGTAATTTACCTTGTTTTTACGTCAATTCATGTTCAAATTGATGTCATTTTTTTCCTTATTACTAGCTATTTAAATATCTTTTATATATTCTAATTTAAAGTTAGAAGATTTTAAATTGTACTTACCTTTCAAAACTTCTGGTTACATTGTGGCCTTTCCCCAGTTTCACGTTGCTGATCTGCGGTCTTTACTGGGCTTCTTTCCCCCTTCCCCTCCAGGTTCTTTTCCAAACTTCTCCAGTTGCTCCTGTCCTTGGATGCTTTCTCCTTGTCTATCATTTTCTCAACTGGAAAAGCCTTCCTATAATTAAAGAGCTTGTGAAGAGCTGGCTTTAAGCCAAAATTCTAAGTGATTTCTTCCCTTCAATATTTCTTTATCAATTTTAAAACTTTAGCTTTCTAATTTTAAGAATTTCATTTTTTAAGTAATTAGTTAAATTTTTCTTTTCATTTTTCTTTCTTCCTAGTGAAAAATGGAAGGTGTAAAACAACAAGCCTTAGGCTTGTTGTATCCATAATTTTTATCTTAAGGAATCTTTCAATAGTTATATGTACCAGTTTGCTGATGGAGAGTATCCCAATATCAACATTCCCTTAGTTACTAATTGTTCACTATTAAATACCTTGTTTTATCTTCTTTGTTTAGGGTTCTTAAACCCTATCACTCCTTTTGTAACCCAGTATAAGTTCTTAGCAGGGTTATGTAATATTATATTACAGACAGTACCTACCTTTTTATACCTTCTGAATCTTAATCATAATGCTTTACATGCTTTAGTTTATAACCTTGCATCACTATGAGCAAGACCTTACACCCTGGCAGCCCCTGTTACCCGCCAAGGTCTAAATAACATCCAACTTGTATAGCACAAGCTAACCACCAGGATAAACCACTCCCCACCCCAAACAGCTAAAGTTCCCTGCTGATCTATCTCATTTCTTACCCCTAGCAGCCACAGTTTCTTGCTGGGCGAGGACCTCTAGCCCATAGAAGCCAATATCTTCTTCTAGGTGGGAACAACATTTGCCTCTAGTAGTCTTTTCCACCTACTAGTCAGGCCTTACCTTCCCTAGTAGCCATTATTCCCTACTAGGCCTCTACCTGCAACAAACCAACAACACACTGTCAATTCTCAGCATAGCGTCTTTATTTAAAGCCAAATCAACTCTTGCCTGCAAAACTGCTTCCATGTGGACCATCACAGGCAGGTTGCCATTGGCTATCACTGTGGAATAGAATTTTGAACCCTTTTGTTCAATAACTTGATAATTGTTGTTAGGCAGGTTTTCAGGGCCAGTGTCATTTAGTGTGCTTTGGGCAGGTTTGAGGCAATTCTCATTGGCTGACTTGCTAATTTTGCCGCCCAACCCGCCATTGTCACGTGTTGTTAACTCAGGGAAACTCATTGGATCAGAAGCAGACAGGTGATCATTGGTTGCTATGGTGTTAGACAGGTTGCAGGGCAAGTGTCAGGTCTTAGGTTGGGTCAGGTTTGGGGGATTTCTCATTGGTGGGGTCACTGGCTTTACCGCTAAACTGCCAGTGTTGCAGGTTGCCACTTTGGGAAACTTATATTGTCAGGCACTGGTGTTTTGCTTGAAAAATTCTGTAGTGATGGCAAGGATTTTTTTAGCAGGTTCACATCAAAATTTCTTTCAGGTTTTCTATTGATAGGATACAGGAAGCTGTGCTCTTGACTTTTTGAACTGGTAGGCTGCAGGAAATAAGGCTCAGGGTTCAAAACTGTAAAGTCACTCACTTTGTTGGCCCTAGATCAAACAAAATTCCCATGTTAAACCAAAAAACCCCAAAAACAAGTTAAACCGTTGAATTTCTTGAAGGATTTAGCTCATACAGTTAATGAGATTTTTGTTCTTGTGTACTCCTCTCAAGCCCCCCACTTTTCCTCTTCCCACCTGCCTGTCAATAGAAGAAACACTAATTGAATTGGACTATCTACTGGCTTGGTGTTGCTCATTCTTTAAAAATCTGCATGAGAACCAATATAAACTTGTCACATCAACTCATGCAAATTTGAAGTTTTCAGATGTCTTCTCTTCCAAACTCTTTTCAGGAGCCCTAGCCAATCAAGCAATGGCCCAAAATCTGCCCAATCTCTTTCAGCCTCCATGCCCTAGGGCAGAAAATTTTATCTCTCAGCAAACCAGGAGCCTCCCCTGCTCATGGTGGCCCTGTTGACCAAACCCCTGCCCTTTAAAAGACAAGTAAGCCTATTTTGGGCCTCTTCTTGTCTATTTTCATTCAATAAAAGGTTTCAAAACTTTCAAACAGTTTTATTGGACTCTCTTTTATGTTCTTTGCATAAGATTGTTAGTAGGAGTTTCCCTTTCCTGACATTGTGTCAGGGATTTTCCCAAACTAACTTAATTATATGGATGGGGAATTACTAAAAACAGAAGAAAAAATCAACAGTAAGGTACTAAACATTAAGTAATCATTAAATATTGATCCACACAGGATCAAACTCAAAACCTTGTAAAAGGAGCTAGAATTAGTTGTAATACTGAATTTAAACTTGGTTCACATTTTTAGCTATAATTCATTCAATTTCTTTACTCTTTTGAGTTTGAAAAGGTTAAACAGAACATAATTATTCCTTACTGATTGCTCTTTGATTGGCTGGATCTCCACCTTTTTTTGCTCACAAGCTGGTCATTTAAACACAAGGCTTGGAAAAACAACAGTATTATCAACGGTTCAGATCTCCTCCTTTTCACCAATATGACTGCCGTTAGAGGTTCCTATCTCCTCTGTCTTCTATGTTTCATCTGGTTTTAGAGAATAATCTCCAATCAATTAAGAATACCTGTTTCATTATTCTCTCCTTTTGATTCCACTTAAGAAAATCATGTTTTCACCCTCTGATACTCAATGATTCCTTACTTTATTTCATCTTTCATAAAAAGTATTTAATTAGCCATTTAGAGTACTTAAAATATTGTTCTAGCATTAAAGATAATTTCTTAACACTATCTTCTTGCACTCATCCTTATTTGACACTCTTTTAGAACCATGAAAGGAATTTTATTCCTGTTCTAGTATCTAAATTTAATATCTGCTTCTGGTTTTGGTTTTGGCCATAGAAGGACCAAAACACACTACTCATTGACAAAACTCTTCAATGTGATGAATCCTATCAGGATGAATCTATAGCCCATGGTTGGTTCAAATATTTCCAAGGTCATTGGGGGAGAAAGTTCAATTATGATTGTACTAATCCTCTACCCCCTAAAGCTGACAGAACCTTGGTCAGACCTAGTGCTTCCTTTTATTTGCTGGTATACTGTAAATTCAGAACCTGAACGTAAAAATACAGGATTGTCAAATCCTTGGTCCAAATTTCAAATCACTTTTGTGGGCAACTCAGCTGAGTTAAAAATAAAATAATTTAATAAAATCAACCATTTATTCTGACTTTTTTTGATTTATTTAAATTGGCAAATTTCAAATTTCTTGAGCATATAACTCAACTAACAAAAGACAAAACTCAGCAAACAAATGCGAGATACATGAATCAGAAATGTGGGATTCTTATGTACCATTTGAGATTTCCTGTATGTGAAATAAATCATAGACATTATGTAAAAATTAATGAATCTGAAATTGCAGGATTTTCAAATCCAAGAACCAAGTTTCAAATCATAATTGCAAGGAAATTGTAATAAATTAAATTTATGGGTGTCTCAAAAAGGATGCCAAAGGATCTAGAGTGGGTTTGTGCTGATTCTTTTAGGAATCACAAGCATTCCCAAAAATCACCCTATTTCATTTTAGGACGGCTAAAATTTAGATCATAATATTCACAAAATTAACATGTATAAAAATAAAATTTACTAAAATGTACATTCCTCTTCTTGAGTTTAATTTTTTTAATAAAAATTTTATTATGTCTTCTTCCAACACCAACCAAGTCAACAAGCTGTTCCCTGGCCTTGACAAAATCATGCAGGGCTACGCTGGGTCTTCTAATAGTGAAGTCTCTCTCTATGGCAACTCCCAACTTGCAGGCCCCTCCGCAAGCACTACCAAGGAGTGTGTTCTTTCTCCCGTGTCCTCAAGCATGGCCCTGTTTGCCCATCACACACAGGAAGCTTCTAACCCAAATCATATAGAAACACTAGCATCTGTAAAGATCAAGTGAGCCATGGGGCCACCAATGGAAGCCAGAATCCAGAAACAGCCAATCAGATGGCATTGTCTGGTTCTCAAGGCAGACACACCCCGCCTCCGGCCAATCAACCTGCAAGGCGCAGAAGAAAATTAATCACTCCAGAGATTGTTCTTGAAATGGTTGAAAAGCAAGGGATGCTTATGTCCCTTGGGGAAATTGCGGCTGCAATGGGTTTTGCAAAGTCCACTGTGGCTGCAACCCTGCGAGCCCACGCCAACTGTGGCCCCCTACCAAGAAGACCCCAACTAGCGCCTGTTCTTTGAATGAAGGTGAAAAGGCCCATCCCCTTATGATAGCCATTATGGAATGTGACTTGCAGATGCCCCTGGTCCAGGTATGTCTCCAGCTGGGACTCCACAGCATCTTCACCAACAAAAGAACGGTGAATTTGTGGATGCACAGAGTTGTGGTTGCCGCCAGAAATTTATCCAATCAGGTTCTTGGTGGCCCCAGTTTGGTGGATACCAACCCATACAATTTGACCATCATCAATTTTATTAAAGGGAGGGCAATGAGGGCCAGTAATGACATCATCTTCCTATCATACGCTAAGATCTCAGCCAGTATCCAAGACTATGGAGAAAAGCATATCCAATCTGATATGTACAAGCACAGCCCAATCTTGTATTGTTTTGTAGGGTTTTATTGGCAGTTTCCCCATTGGGAGTCAATTATTACTCTGCAATATTGAACACCACAGATGGGTATGCCTACCAGACAGAGCTCAAGGCCATGCTGGAGAAGTAGGCCACACAAAACGCTGTGCACACAGTTGTACTGAGTGCTGAGATGGAGCAGCGGGAATGGGCAACCCAAGAAATCAGGGCTGTGGGGCATACCTGTGGTCCTACCTCATCAACCATGCCAATGTGATTCTTGCAGATGTATGTCTCTACAATTTTGGTTCTGCCCTCAGGAGCTTAAAGCCTGCCACCTACAACAAACTATGCACCCAAATTGATAAGGGTTATGAGCTTTTCCCTTCTGTGTCTGTCCAGGACTTATTTGACATCATCATCTTCTATGCAAGTGATAGTTATAAATCCAGAAAAGACTCTTACCTTCCCCCTTGTCCATCCATCTGTTTTTTCAAGCCTGCATTTGTGACAGAAGAAGAATTCAAGCAATTGAAGCAACCGCTCTTGCTGCCCCTTCTCAGTCAACAAACCCTGCCTCCCCAACCTCCCATCAAGCCACACGCCTTTCAACCCTGCCTCCCAAGCCACTATCAATCCCCTTCACTATCTCTGATACCATCCTTTTCACAGGCGCAGATGAAGGCAATGTTCATTCTGCCCATTCTCTTCCCTTCCCGTCCTTTGATTAGTAAATAAATCTTTTTTGTGACAACTTATTAAAATTGATATCTCTCTTTCAATTCATAATTAATAATATTTTCTTTATACATTATAAATTTTTTCCATAATTAATACAATGTTGTACATTTTACAAATAGCTTAAAATTATGAGCATACATATTTTATCATCATTAATAAATTAAAGACAATAAACATAAATATTGCATTAAAATATTGCAATTAGACATCAACTCTTGATATTTTGATATTATGTGCATAACTCAATGCATTTTGATTAATAAAATTCATTGTAAACTTGGCTTTTTTTGTAATTTATTAAAACGGATTGTGTTTATAATAGAGAGCCATTAACTCTTAGTACAAATATTGATACATAGTGCATTTTATAGCCTGTATATTTACCTATTGGTAATAACTCTATAAAGTTTTTAGTTGGATTTTTCAAGGTAATAATAATGTAATGTGTTAATAAATTACTGTTTATTCTCATTAATTGGCTGATTTTCTTTGCTGTGGCAATTGTTCATTTTCTGATATTTATGCACTAGTATCCAATTGGTTGGTTTCACATCAAATTGAACAGGTGATAGGAAATCAAGCTGCCACCCTGAGACTGGATATGGTTGGGGTGGCAGCTTGATTTCCTATCCCCTGCACAATTTGATGTGAAAACAACCAATTGGATACTAGTGCGTAAATATCAGAAAATGCACAATTGCCACAGCAAAGAAAATCAGCCAATCAATGACAATGAATAGTAATTTATTAACACATTACATTATTATTACCTTGCAAAATCCAACTAAAAACTTTATAGAGTTATTACCAATAGGTAAATATACAGGCTGTAAAATGCACTATGTATCAATATTTGTACTAAGCGGTAATGACTCTCTAATATAAACACAGTCCATTTCATTAAATTACAATGGAAAAGGCCAAGTTTACAATGAATTTTATTAATCAAAATGCATTGAGTTATGCACATAATATCAAAATACCAAAATATCAAGAGTTGACGTCTAATTGCAATATTAAAATGCAATATTTATGTTTATTGTCTTTAATTTATTAATGATGATGAAAAATATGTATGCGTTGAAGGTAGTACTATAAAAACCAGTTTTTTGATGGAATTCAAACATAATGTCAAATATTTACACACTTATCAATGAATTAGAGTCAGCCCTCCAAAAGGTTGTCAAGCTTGAATTAAACATCAGGGAAATTGTGGTAAATCAACTGGGAAATGAGGGAAGAGCCTTGGTCCAGCAAAAGGAAATTGCAAAAAATAGCCTGGGAACAATAGTTAATGAAGAACACAAGGAAATAATTTTAAATCTTCAAAAGGAAATACTCAAGCAGTTAGATTTCAAAAGTGAAAGTGAAAACTCATTGGAATTTTCAAAAACCAATAGAAAGAATACTCAAAAAATCAAACTAATTGAAGGAAATGAAACCCCACATGAAATAAACACAAATGAAGAGGAAACCAACCAAATGGAAACAGACAAAAACAAAACTCAGTCAAGAAGCATGAGGCTTCAAGAAATACAGAAAATTTATCAAATGAAAACCAAGAAGAAACATAAGTTGCAAGAAAGATAAGAAAAATTAAGCCTAGGAAAGTTAATGAAGAGCAGCCCACACCCATGAAATTTGCTGATGTGGCGCCTGTGGCTGAGGGGGCCGCAGGGGAAACAATTAGTAAGTATTTTTATGTTTTATTTATATTTATTTTAGTCATCACCAGGAATGGGGACAAGGTCACAGAAGTTGCGGCTTTTACGCCAAGTTGGTTCTACGGGGGTTACCAGTCACTGGTAGCCCCTGTAAAACAAATAAATAAAAACCAAATAAATAAAATAATTCAACAGAATATGAATAAGTTTTCAAATATTGAAGCTAAATATAGAGAATATTCATCACCTGCGGGGTGCTTGCCATGGTTAAGGGAAGAATACAAAATAGGGTTAATATCAACTTCAAAGAAATGAATGAAATTTGAAGGGATGTCAAGCTAAACTTCAATGAATATATCTATGAAAGCATTCAACTTTTCAAAATGCAAACATCAACAAATATGAAAAAGAATTAATAAAAACTGACTTTCAAATAGGAACTGAATATTTGAAAACTGAATTTTTTAATGAAGTATTCAAGGCATTGTCAAATAAAGTTGGGGATGCAGTCCTTGTGAACACATTTAAACCTTTATTTATTTTGTTTGCAGAGGCATGGGGGGCTGATACAAGTTGGACACCCCCTGGAACCCTCTTCAAATTCAATCAAACTTCCTATATCAATAGATTAGTTCAATTCTTCAAAAAATTATGCATGTTCTCAGAAAAGTATACCTTGCAAAGAATCCACGTTGCAGTATACCTGGGAATTCTCCTTCACTGCATATTAAAAACCAATGTCAAAAAGTTGGAGGATGTACCTATTCAAATTGATATATGTCGCTTAGCACTCAAACGCCAGAAGACACTGCGGGGGTATAGGACAGTCAAGCATGTCCAGTATGACTCCTTTGCATTGGCAACGTTGTATGGGTACTACGTGCCCCCTGAAAAAAACCTATTAATTAATTCACTCACCCACCTTCCTTTTATTATATGTTCAACAACCACTGGGGTACAGGGCGCCACCCCTCTAGCAATTTCATCCAGGGTTGTCCACCACGTACATAAGAGTACGTGGATCCAATTAGACGCTCTAGCCAAAAATTTAATTTTGGGGTATAATTCCCCAGAATAATTGCATTCCCTTTGCAATTAGCATCCCCTCAATAAATATTTTTCCCTTGCAAATTAAATTTTTATATTTTAATACTAAAATTTTAATAATAAATATTTCAATATTGAATTTTTAATATATAATATTTCAATATTGAATAAATATCAATTAAATAAAACTAGTTAAATTTTGAATATTTAAACTTTAATAGATAAATTTTAAGATTTATAATTATATTTTTACTTTTAATATTTTAATTTTATTTCAAATTTTAGTAGGTAAATTATAATATTTTTATATCTAAATATATTACAAGACATTAGTTAAAGTTGAGACCACGTCAAATAATAAAAAATAAGTTAAAAAATGTTTTTATTTACTAGCTTGTCAAGTACAGGTTCATTTATTATATATACAAACAACAAGAATTGAATTTATCCACATCATGTGGCCCGCTCCACTTATATTCTAAACAAGTGATTGTTTAGAACTCAAATTACCTTTCCCTCATAATATGATTTGATAAATATATTTGATATGCTTGACCCGTGTCCTAAGTACTAATTAGTAAGTAATATATAAAAATCATTGGTGGTTGTGTTGTGTGGCTATAGTGGTACTGAAATAAAAAGAATCAGATGATGACCTGCAAGGTCCAATTTGTGGCTTAAAAAAGCTAGAGTACCAACAAGGATTCACAATTATTTAAATAAAATTAATCTATTTCTATCTTTTTAATTTATTTGTTAGCGCAGCAGTCAATATAATATTCAGTGCATTATAATAAATATATTTGTCCTCATACCCAGTATAATTAATTTCACTTACCTTTTCTATGTATTCTTATATGTCTTTAATACATACAAATGTCACATCATTATATATAAATAATAATTTTTGAGTCCTATTTAAAAAAATCCAGAGCGCCCATTTATCTGATTTGCTTGGAGGCCAGGGCTTTGGGGAGGAAGGATTCTAGGTGCTTGTAAAAAGCCGCCACCACATTGGGTGGCATTGCAAATTGACTGACCTCATGAATATTGAATAGATCCTTGGTGTCCTGAGGAAGGCCTTGTTTCACCTTATTCTTGATCCAACCAAACACCTCTTTAATTAGGTTAAGAAATAAAGAATACAGGGGGAGGAAGAGGAGTCTCATTGGGCAGTCAGCCAGGCAGTGGTTGGCCAAATGTCTATTTTTATTGATTGGCGGGAACTTGGACACAATCAGATCCACTTTGTAGAGCCCAACATTATCCAGCACAACAATGTTGGTTGTACTGTGATAGCTGATCCGGAGATACTCCTTGACAACTCAGAGAAAATCAATAAAGGTCCTGCTATTGTGGGAACCCTTGATCATCTGATATTGATCCAACCTGCAAGGACCAAGAAGCACAACCATTGAATAGGTCTGGGAACAAACAGCTGCACAATGGGCTACGCCGTCCTTGGACCCCTTCTTGACCTACCCATGCCTAGACCTGAGTGAGGAGGAAAGCGACAATTTGTCAATGTAGAAGAACTGGACATTCCCAGTCTCCTTTAGTGCAGATATGTCTTGGCATAAATGTGTCAATCCTCAATGGTCTTCTCATCATTTCTGTTGTACAGCATAACTCCCAGTACTTTCCAGGAGAAGCCCAAATCAACCATTGTTTTGTAAACAAGGGTTTTGGAAACAGAAAGCCCAAACTCTGTGACAAGCATTGATTGGACAGCAAGTGAGTCCAGGTGAAAATCATTGGTAACCCACTGATTTATTGCATCAATATGCACAGGCTGCAAGAGTTTGGGCTGCCGCTTAGCCTTGGCAGATTTTGCAATTGGCCTGGTATTGCCATAATTGGTGTTGATGTTGGCAATGTATCTGGCTGTGACACCAAATTGGGATGCAATATCCTGAACTGCCATTCCCCTGTTCAAGCAGTTGAGGAAAGCTTCATGCTCACTATCCGTCAACCAACGCTGGTCCTTGGTAGGTACCGCGCCATCCTGGCTAGCAGGCTCAACACAGGGGATAGAGACCTTTGTGTAGAAGGTGGGATCACGCTTGGTTGCGCTGGCGCCGTCAATAATGGCATACAATACAGACGCAGATGGCTCTTTGGTGGTGGCCAATAGCTCATAGGAGGTGTCAAAGACATGGGGGCAGGAAGTAGCAACTCTTGGATCAAGAGTGCAGGGCCAGGTGACAACTGGGTACAGGTGGAGGTGTATGTAACCTCATTATTCCCAATGACCTTTGTGTATGAGACTTTGGTTGCAGGCCTTGAGAGCGGCTTCTGTCTTGGATTGAGGTTTTGTGCTCTGGCTTGGGATGTGGGAGGTGGTTGACTGGAGCTGACACCTTGGGAGGCCTGTGTTTTGGCATGACTCCCTTCAATTTTGTGTTCTGGGTCTGTTCTTGAACCCTCTGGGATGCCCTCATGGACAGGCTGCCCCGCAGGCTGATGCAGAAGCTGGTTGGGAATGCAACTGATGGTCCATAAAAATAAAATAAAAAATATATATTAGATTAAATATGTAATTTATTTGGATTTATTGGTTTGGTTGTGAGTAGTTGTTTTCTCTTGATTTAGCCTTGAATAGTAGCAGATTTTCTATATCTGTAATTTGAAGTGTATAGTATTGTATCCTTTCCAGTTTTGGATGATTTTAGAGTTTAATAACTTTTTATGTCTAAACATGGTTGTTGAGATTGAATTTTTCATTTGATTTTATCCAGAGTGGATCTTCTTGATTTGGGTTGGTGTTTCCTAGTGTGCTTACTGTACATGAAATTTGGATTCCAGTTCCCGCGGTTAATATCTGAGTTTACTAGTGCCATTCAAAAGTGATTTGAAATTTGGTTCATGGATTTGACAATCCTGCAATTTCAAAAAAACATAGTAAACTTAATGAAAATGGCTAATGGATTTGAACACTTCAAATCTGATTCCAGTTAATTCATTTTGTCCATTGGAAATATGCAGTTTGACTTAAACTTTTCAAAGTGTCTATGAGTTCCCAAATTTTCAAATATTCAAATAAATACTCAAAAAATTAATTTAATTTAAAAAAGGCCATCCTGCAAAAGTGATTTGAAATTTGGACCAAGGATTTGACAATCCCGCATTTTTACGTTTAGGCTCTGAATTTACAGTACATTGATTCAAAAACAAAATGGTGTGAGTTGACTTTTGGTGTACATATGTTTACTATGTGAATTGTTGACAAAATATACCCAAGCGCGGTGAGTCAAAACTCAAACCAAAAACAAAACACAATAGCAACTCACTATGTAAACAAAATCACTCAAATGTTGTGTGAAATGGATTGTAATCAAGAATGATACCAAGGTATCTAAAATAGGGCACAAAATCTGAAACACAAACTTTAAAAATATTGTGTTGGGTGTTTGAATTTGGCAGTAAAATCTGGGAAAATGGGTGGCTATTTTTTTCTGAGTATTCTGAAATGGGTGTTTAAAACAAAAACCAACTAATTAATAAATAAAAATCTATAATTGGATATTGGGTAGGAAAAATATTAATTAAATATCCATATTCAGATAAAAACAAAAATCAAAATTAGGGAGTAGCTCAATTAAAGTTCTTTTAGTATTTTATTAAATTCTCAAAATGAAAGGAACACAACAACAGAGCACCAATGCACCTGTTGTGCACCACAGTTGCAGTTGCCCCCACAAGTCAAAGAATAGAGTTAGTGCAACCCAAGTGCCTACTTAAGAAGGAAATATGAGAGGAGAGTTCAATAGTAACACTGCACTGATACAGCTGGTTCAAGGAGCACAAGCTGCTAGGGTGCAGAGCATCAACCCTTGGGTCCCCAAGCTGACCTGGAAGCCCACCAAAGTCACCACTACAAAGAAAGTTAGAAACAAGGAGTTAGAGCTTACTTTGTATGTGTTTGACATTGTGTTCTGGCAAGAGTTGGTCCCGTCAGCCATGCTGGAGAAGGTGAAGCCTGTACTTGATAATATCTACAAGCCTTACGTCAGTGATGGCAACCAGGAAGAGGATGAGGAGCCTGAGTTCTACAGAGCTGATGAAGGACAGCTAGTGCTCAAAAAGGTTGCAGCCTTCTACAACAAGGTACCCATGCCTTACAAGCCAGTCCCTGAGCAGGATCCTAATTCAACTACTCCCGCTAAGCCTGCCCAGAAGCGCATCCCTGATATCAAACACATCATCCTTCTTAAGCTAATGCGTGAATCTGGTAATTACAAAGCGGCCACAGCTCTTGTTGGGGTGGATCCCAAGTACGCCTCAACAATCTTCAACAAGTTCATTGATACTGGCTGAGTCCTTGCCGCGGAGAAATCCTTGCGCATGTCAACCATGCTCACAAGGAGCACAAATGGGCAATCCTCCAGTGGATAACCTGAGATTGCCATCTTGAACTGGCAAATATACAAGCCATAGTCAAATCTCTTTTGGGGTTGAGGCCTCAATTTCCTTTTACTATCATCTGCTCAAGGGAATGCGCTTTTCCTGGAAAAAGCTTGGGGTATCTCTGTACAATCAGAATAGCCCAACCAACATTGAGACCCAGAAAAACTATGGAGAGACGTACTCTGCCCTCAAAGCCAAGGGGACGGTCAAATTTTATTATATTGACAAATTGGCATTTGCCTCGTCAATGCACAATGAGTATGGCTATGTCCCCAAAGGCTCCAATGACGGGATGGCTTGGTGTGCAGCAGTCCACGCCACAGCCTACTCAATGGTGGCTTTCCTCAGTTCAAAGGGGGTCAAGCTGTATCAAATAATATTGGGTTCTCACAATAGCTGTACCTTTCTGTCATTCCTCCAATTGGTCCAGGAGCACCTGAGGCGCTCAAGCCCAGGCTTCACCAACAACATTGTGCTGGACAACATTGGTCTCCATAGGGTGGCAGATATTATTGCTGAATTTCCATCAATTGACACTAGCATTGCAGTGGGCCCTCAGTAATTTTCCACCGCAAATTTGTGCCTTCTCTTCCTCCCCGCTTATTCACCCTTCCTAAATCACATTGAAGAAGTTTTTGGGTGGCTCAAGCAAGTTGTAAAACAAGGGACCCCAACTGGGACCAAGGACCTATTTGATTTGCTGCAGGCCAGGATCCACATCCTCCCAGCTGAGACCTTGGCCAAATTCTATGGCCACGCTGATTTGTTTATCCCCACCTGCCTTGAAAAACAGCCAATCAATTTAAGGCTTAGCTTGCCCAACTTTTTATATTCTCTAATTTACTATTTAAGATTTGTTAATTATTGTTTTATATTTAGAAACTTCCAAGCCCACAATCACATTTGGCTGGACCATCAATGAAGGTTTGTAATTTATTTATTTATGTTAAATTATTTTATTATGGTATCTGGGACTATCCCAAAAACTTGTTACTTGATTATGTGAATATATTTATATTACTTTTGGCAACTAAAAATAAAAATCAAATTAAAAAAAGTTAAATTTAAAGTGTACACAAAGAAGGTAATTTTATTAAAGTAAATATATTTATGTTTATATGATGACCTTCTCTGAGATTTATTTTGCAAAACTTGTTTGCTAAAATAATAATTAAAAAATTAATTTTTTTTAAAAAGCACAATTTAAAAGTGTAGCTTCTATTGAGGAAGGAGATTTTTATTGAGTGCGCCTGTAGTGGGTTTTGTGGTATGTACCCACCCTGCAATGAAGGTGGCGCACAACTTCCACTGCCACACCATGTACAGTGGATAT
Source organism: Entomophthora muscae (assembly GCA_014839935.2). Classification (NCBI taxonomy): domain Eukaryota; kingdom Fungi; phylum Entomophthoromycota; class Entomophthoromycetes; order Entomophthorales; family Entomophthoraceae; genus Entomophthora; species Entomophthora muscae. The sequence continues at coordinate 86,952 of QTSX02007206.1, forward strand.
ACCCTTATATAAGTATTCTTGGTGGCTAGTAAAAGGGAGGATAGTGAGGTGAGAATGGTGTAGCAGCTTTTCTGACAGAGCTGCAAACCCGTAGATGCCAGCCAGGACCAGGGCATCCTGGATAACATGGTCAACTGGGTTTTAACCCAGGGGGATCTTCTTCCCATCCAGGGAGAGCCTGGCCTTGTCAATCCCTAGGAGGACCCTGTCAAGGTCCTCTACAGACGTGCTCATTCCAAAGTAAAAGAGATACCCCAGGTAAACCACCAGATGAAGCCTTTGCCCAGCAAAGGCTTCAGTAAAATTGCACAATTTATTAAACACAGCTCTTATCTTCTTCTTGTGCTTTGTCTTGGAAAACATGAGCTTCATTTCTGGAGGGACCACTGTCTTGTTGGCACTCCAGGCCAGCCCAAAGTCCGCCAGGAGGAGCTTGGTCTTCTTTACAGTAGTTGCGTCTGCAACAGCCAATTTACCCACCACACACCCAAAGTTCTCTAACAGGTAAGACAGGGTGTGCTCCACCGGGAAGAATAAGCAAGCACTGTGTGTGCCTGTCCCATCTCCCATATATCTTGAATGAGAGCGTTGCCAGGACGTCCCAAACAAACTCAATGAAGTTTACACAGTAAACTCCATTGAGGACCACTGGGTCCAGGTGGACCAGTTGGGCATCTTTGTAGGCAGTAACTGCCCACTCAGATGCCCCTTCAGTATGTGAAAGCCCAGCCAATGCCTCCCTGGACATTAGGAAGGTACCATTAATCCTATCCTTGAGCTCCTGCAAGACAGGGTGGGACAGAAATGACTGCCTCTCCACATGATTGGCGTAATTGGCGTAGAAAGTGGGGGGACAAATGGGACCAGGACCTGGCAGAGTTCACCGTCTAAATTTTCTAAAAAAGGTAAGTATTTAGAAATTTTTATTAATTTATTTTTTAGGTTACCTTCTTGGGGTTCCTCCTTGCCTGTGGCTTTGGCAAGCTTTGTCATTCTTGGCGCAAGCAATTGCGCCAGCAATTCAGTGTCCTTGGTTCCTGCGCATTTTGCAGGTTTGAGATGGGTATACATCTCAGGGTTGTCAACCCAGACAATTGGCGCAGAGAGGGCAAAATACTTGAATTTGAGGCCTTCTACCACAGTTTTCTGGACATTTACTATGTTTTTGATGGTTGTTTTGGATGTGTATGACATCTTGGCCATGAGTGCCTTGACAGACACCTTTTTGATTTTTCCCCTGTAATGATGGCAGATTTTACTTTTGCCTTGACCTTGCGGTCAATATCTTTAATTTTGGCAATAGCCAAGTCAAGATCCTTCAAAAGCTTCTCTAATTTTCTCATTGATTTTTTACTTACCATTTCATATGTTTTTATAGATTTTGCCCCAATAAATTCTGTATTATTTTGATACTGTTGCCTCTTTGTTTATTCCTTTTTGTTTTCCCATTTACTAAGTTATTCCATCTTTTTACCCATTGTATATATGTTTACACTCAACTCAATATGTGTTGTTTGCTTTGTGTTGGCAGTGGTTCCTTAATTGCCATATTATTTTTTGAACTTTGCATTGTCCCTTGTGAAAATATTAACAACAATTTGGTGATAAGCTGAATTTGAATTATAAAATTATAGGTTAATTGTGTTTAGATAAAGTTTTTACTGATCCAAATTCAAAACCTCAATGATAAACTTTAAGCCAATTAGGAGCGAAGTGATAAAGTGATTATTGTGACATAAAGAGTCATTCAATAATTCTTTGATTCATGTGTGCTAATTAATATGATTGGCTGGTTGTTTTACCATTGTGCGCCATTGCTGATGTGGCAAGTTGTTGATGGACTAGTGCTCAATCAGCTGCTGGGTTAGCACTAGTCCATCAACAACTTGCCACAGCAGCAATGGAGCACAATGGTAAAACAACCAGTCAATCATATTAATTAGCACACATGCATCAAAGAATTATTGAATGACCCTTTATGTCACAACAATCACTTTATCACTTGGCTCCTAATTGGCTTAAATTTTATCATTAAGGTTTTGAATTTGGATCAGTAAAAACTTTATCTAAACACAATTAACCTATAATTTTCTAATTCAAATTTAGCCAATCAGCAAATTGTTGTTAATATTTTCACAAGGGGCAGTGTTTGGGTACTGAAAATAACTGCTTCTGGATCTAGATATATGGCATAGTAAATATTTTTTTTATAGAAATAAGCTGAAAATAAAGAATAAAGCCAACTATAAACAAAGAGAACATGAACAATTGAAATTCAAAATAAAGATAATATAAATAGAAAATGTTTGGCAACAGAGGGTTTATTGGGGCAGGGAAGAGTGATGCCTAGTAGGCAGAATAGCGCAGGAAGGGAGATGTAAAGGCAGTGCTGGCCTGGGGGTCTGGGATTGGGTGAGAGATGCTGGCAGATGGGAGTGGTGGTGGTGGGATGGAGGCAGGAGGATTGATTGTGATGGTTGCCATGTACCGCTCATTGGTCATTGCTGTGATTGGCTGGTAGGTGGCTATGGCACAGGGGGGGGAGGCGCTTATCCTTGCATGATTGGCTGCCCATATTCACATGGAAAACCATTTGCACAAACAAGTCAGCCATCATTTGATGACCAAAGAGAGAATTGTGGTCAAGGACACCAAGATATAGGTCAGTGAAAGATTGAGGGTGGTGCTCCTGTACTGTGTCTCCAATGTTGAAGAAGACAACATCACCCAGATGGATGTCTGCATGGCCAGTAGGGTAGACTGAGGACTAGTGCCTGTGTCCCTGGATGGCCTGGAGGGAGGTGGAGCTACCCTTCATCTGGTGGCTCAAGAAAACCTGGTGCTTGGAATTTGAGCCATCCCAGGAGTTGAGTAATCCACTGAGGATGTGGCTGTACTTGTAGCCATTGGTGAAATCTGGGTTTATCCAATAATAGACAGAACCCTTGGCTTAAACAGCCAGAAACTCACCAATAAAAGTCCCCTTCTTGACCTTCTTCCTTCCTTTTTGAGTGTTGGATCTTCCTTGCTTGCCAAAATCATCAAAAGCTATTGATAGCTTGTAGTAGGAGATGAAGATGATGTCATCTGTTAGACTAGTCAAGCATCAGACCAAGGTGGATTAAATGGCAGGATCATATGGGAAATCCTCAGCGCTATCACATTGGTTGCTGGCAACACTGGTCAGCACATGGACTGACGCCACCTTCCCATAAATCCAGAGATGCATCATGCGCTCAGACACCCAAATGCCATGGTGTGAAGGTTACTTCTGGCCCTGGGTCAAGGGAAGCTTGGGGTCCTGCTGCAATATATCAAGAATTATTGGGTATGTCTCATTGATTTGGAACTTGGGGGCCTTCTTGGGATTCTTGGCTGTCCTGATCAGATTCCCCTTGTTCATTAGGTTGTTGAACTCCCACATTATGATGGCTTGGGTAAATTTTAATTGGTCAGCAATCTGATCCCAGTAAAGACTATGCAGGATCAGTGCCACAATTTCCTGAATAATTTGGGTGGTGATGATTTGTTGCTTGGGGCGCTGGGCTGCGGGAGCTGAAGCCTGATTGGCTGTAGGGGGAGCAAGTTGGGTGTTGGTGGGAAGTTGTTCCAAATCAAGGTTGCCATTCTCATTGGCAGGTTGGTTGGCAGCTTGTGCAGAGGTGGGTACAAGAGCAGGGGAAGAGCTAGATGCAAAGTGACTATTGAACAAATCAAAGCCATATGGGTCAGGTACAGGTCAGCTTCCTTGTTACCCGCCTCAAAGGCTTGGGTGTAAATGGGTGCCTCCATGTTCTGAGCCTTGCCTCCATTGAAGCTGGCTTTTCTGCTGCTGGCTTGGTTACTGGCACTGTTGAAAATTTTGTTGCTATTGAAAACCATCTTTAAAAAACCTAGGATAAAATCACTAAAAGTAGAAGCTTAAAATTTAATGGTTTATTTTTATTGTAATCTTGAGTCCACATTTGGAAGATTCTCAAAACCATTTCATACAAATCAGGATCTGTCAGGGACCCAGTCTTGGGTGGCTGGCTTGCCGTTTCTGGGGGTAGCTTGGTCCAGGGTTTTTGCAGACAGGGCCCACCACAAGAGAGGAGCTAACTTTAGAAGGTAGGAAGCAGACTTCCCCACCCAAGACCACAGGCCAGCAGCTGGTACAATGGTGTCCACCACCCCTGTGAGGGTGATGTACACTATCCCAAAAAGCTTGCTGGTATGGTTGGTTGAAAGGTCAGGTGAAGAGGCTGGCATTGGTTTGGGTGTTACGGGCGGTTCCATATAGATATTGTAGGCCAGGAGATAATTGAATTTTCCTCTAAATAGTTTTGGGGTGGAGAATATCCACAGGTCTTGGTGGTTGTATCGAAAGCAGATTGGATGCAGGCTAGCAGTTCAAGTTCAAGGATTTTCTCTGGTGTATAATCCATTTATTTGGGCTTCAAGGGATAATCAGTTAAGTGAACAGGCCCAAAGGGTGCACCAGATGGACAGAAAACTGCGGGAAGTGGGTCAGGAGGACCAGGAGATCTCAAACTGAATTGATAGACAGAAAATAAAAAATATGGCAATAGCTGTAAGAGCCAAAGTAACATAACTTTTATTTTAAAATGGCAATAAGGTTCAAGCACAGAATCTATAGGCATATATAGCATTCTGCCTCCAAACTTAGTATTTTCCATTAGGGCTTTATCAAAATATTGGGAAAAGTGCGGGCGGGCAGCCAGAGGGCCCGGGTGTGGGAGCGGCAAAATGGCACCTTGGTTGGGTGTTCTCTCATTGGTCATAACGTCCAATTTGGTCACTTAATTTTCTTGATTCTTTGCTGTGGTCACAGGACTGGGCCCAAAGCCTGGGTTTATCTTTTACAGTAGAGTTTGATTGGTTACTTGAGAGGACTTCAAACTCATGAAATTGACAGAGGCGCCATCTCTGCTTCCATTAGGTAATTTGAGAGGCTCCTCTTTGGGCGCCACCATGGTTGAGCTGGTGCAGGTATTCTGGCTTTAGGACTTAGCAGGAGCCTCAGCTTGCAGGGGCTCAATCCCAAAAAACATGGGCAAGCGGGCCCTTGGTCCATGGGCCCAGTGGCCTGCAGGAATGTAGGTTCAGGGTTTGAATCCCACTCTTGGGCCCAGGTTTCCCAGGGTAATGAATTGTCAATCCTGACAGGATCCATGAAAATGAATAAAATGCCTTTGTACCCAAAATTATATAGCTGTTGATTGTCTGTTAAACTGTTATTTTTCTATTTTAGGCTGCTCTTACTACACATCTTGTATGAGTTCATTTTATTTTCTGCTTGTGAAATCTTGCTTCTAGTTTGCTCAAATTTTGTTTCATTTTAGTCCTTCTGTTGCTGCCTCATATTAATCCTGATGGGATTATAATATACTCCAGAATAGCATCCATCTCACTTGTTGTGTCAGTTCATTTTGTTTGTGGTTTAAATAACACTGCTTGATGTTTGATATAATTTCATATAATGGTCTACTGAAATTTTGTTTTTTGTTTGACAGTTCATTTATTAACTGAATTTTTTTAAATTAATTGAATACTGAATCTAGCACAACTTGGATTTTGTTCAAATCTGAAATCATTTTGCTTAAATCTGATGTATTTTCAGTTGTTGCCATGGCTTTTAAAACTACTGTAATATATTTAGATATATTAATATTATAATTTTGATATTTATATTTAAATATTTAAATTTTAATATTTAAAGTTTAATATTTAAATTAAATATTAAAATAAAAAAAATAAATTAAATTTGAAATTATTATTGTAAGGGGAGATAATTTATTAGGGAAATGCAAATTGCAAAGGGAATGCAATTATTATTCCGGGGTATTATACCCCAAAATTAAATTTTCTGCTAATGTGTCTAATTGGGACCATGTACTCTTCTGTACGTGGTGGAAAAACTGGATGCAATTGCAAGAGGGGTGGAGCTCTGCACCCTGGTGGTTGCTGAACGTCTTAGAAAAGGGATTTGTGAAAGCAAATTGATTAGGAGTTAGTTCTTGGGAGGTATAGTGTATCTGTACAACACAGCTAACGTAAAACAGCTGTATAGTACATCCTCTACAGTTTGGTAGCCCACAGCGTCTTCATTTTGTCCAGTGCCAGCTGACAGACGTCCATTTGAAGGGGGCATCCTCCAGCTTTTTCATGTTGGCTTTCATGATGCATTGGATGATTACCCCAAGGTAAACAGCAAGGTGTAGTTGCTGTGAAGTATAGCTTTCTGTGAATAAGCAGAATTTCTTGTATATACTGACTATTCTATTCATATAGGATGTATTTTAAAATCTGAGTAAAGGCAAGTCAGGCATTTTAGAGGGATCAGTCACCCATGCCTCTGCAAAAGATATGAATAAAGGTTTCCTCTTATTGCTTAAGAATACTTTGCCTATTTGATTTTATATTGCTTTTATTAAATTATTGAAGATTGCTGCCTTGATTTTTTCTTGTGGAACTTGAAATTGATTTTTTCAGGTTTATTTCATATGAGTTCATAGTTGAAAATTGGATTTGTTCAAGACATTCAAAGATATATTCATCAAAATTAATGTTGACATTCAGTTTAGTTTCCATCATTTAATTAAAATTGAAACTTGCGCCTACTTTGTAGGCTTCTCTGACCCAAGTTGAGCTTTCTTCTGGCGCTTTGAATTCCTTATTCATTACTTATTTTTTTGCATATTGGTTGATGTTATTTTGAATTATTTTATTGATTTCATTTTTATTTATTTGAATTACAGGGGCTACCAGTGATTTATAACCCCCGTAAAACCAACTGGGCGTAAAGGCTGCCACTTTAGCAACCTCATCCCCATTCCTAGTTATAACTAAAGTGGATATAAGAAAAACATAAAAAACTTACTTATTATTTCCCCACAGCCCCCTCAGCAAACTTCATGAGTGTTGGCTCCTCTTCATTTAATTTCCTGGGCTTTATCTTCCTTATTTTCTGTGCTACTTGTTCTTACTCTTGATTTTTGTTTGATAAATTTTCAGTATTTCTTGAAGCGCTTCTGCTTCTTGATTGTGTATCATTTTCATCTGTTTCCATTTTATCAGTTTCTTCTTCATTTGTGTTGATTTCCTTTGAAATTTCAGTTCCTTCAATTAATTTGATTTTATTATTGTTTTTTTGGCCCCTTGCCAGAACTCCCACAAATTATAGACTGCATCATTGAACTTCAGATTTGATAGAATTGTTCCCTCTATATCAAGTAATGCTCTTTGATCTTTTCATCTATAATATTTCCCAATTTATTCAGAGCATCTTTTTTGACTGGATTAGTGGTGTGGTATAACTGGCAATTACCTGAATTTAAGTTCAAATCTATGGTTTGAAATTCATCTTTTGCAATTAGCCACTCAATCTTAATCCATCCCTCTAAACCCTCTTAAATCAATCAAATGTGTATTTTTTAAAGAGTATTTAAACTCTACCATTTTTTAATAAAACAACACAATTATTTTCCAAATCTTTGACTTTGGCTATTTTTGAAGTTTATTTAAATCTTGGACTTTGCCCCTGGCTTCCTGCTTTGAGCCCCTCCAACGTCAGGAAGGCAATACCTTTGTCTTTGAACCCACAAGACCGTAAGAACCAGCCTTCCCCCCTGTTATATCTTACTTGGTGATCCTTTAAGGGAAGACAAGCAATGTCTTTCCATCCTTCTGTTACAGACCCTGCCGCTACTTAAATCCTCTGGCCTTGCTGAAGGCTATCAATGCTCAGAATGTACCCTTCTTCAATGTCTCTGACCCTCAAGCCTGGTTCCTTTGCTTTGACTTTTTCTGAAAGAAGCACCACATCTGTGAAGAGGACCGCCTTGAAGAAGTCCAGTATTTTCTTTCTGGTTGAACTGCTCTCTGGTATACCTCTTTAAACTATAACCTGAACTGGCCTGACTGAAAAGCTCTTGCCTATGAGAGATTTGGTGGAGGAGTGAAAGGAACATTCCTCAAACTAAAGTCAATCAAAAAAGCAAACTTTCAAGGAACAGATGAGTTTATTGGAGAAATCAGTGCTTCATTGAGCCAATACCAAGATTTGGTCTATGGTAGCCAAAACACACTTGAAGGCAAGCACGCCAGGCTCTTGTTGTGAGAATTGGGGGGCAGGTTAGGGAGGAATAAAGCCTTGCTCTCAACCACAAATAAATTCATGATTTCAGCAACAACCAAAAGGTTGTCACCAACAATTCTGGGGAGGCTAAAAATGGGGGAAAGGAGTTAACTGAACACTAAAAGCAACAGTCAAAACCAAATGGCCAGATTTCACTAACAAATTTTGAACTTTATTAGATTAGAGAATGATGAAGCAAGGTATTTTACAACTCTTGCATTCATTTAAGGGATGTGATAGAATTGGGGTGGTAGATTGAATGTCACAAACCAATTGACCAATGATATGAGCGGATACAAATGCATTTCTTGAGGCAGGAAGATCTTGCCAAATTTTGAATGAACATAGTCAAAAAGAAAAACTGAACCAACCAACATCAGGAATATGCTTTGGATGCAATTACCACTTCTCCCAGCCGCTCTTGCACATGATATTTAACCAGAGGTGTCTCTTGGGTGGGTTAGGTGGGAGCATCTTCAGAATAATTCCAAAATATTAAATTGATGGCCTTTTTTGAGCTTTTTCAGTAACCTTTTAAATAAATATCCAAAAATAATTTGGTAGAAATTCCCAAGCATTTGGCAGGAATTGAAGTGGAGGCCTAAGGGGGAGGCATAACTTTACACTTGTTCCTAGAAACACAAGGGTTAGACTGGTTGTGTGAAGCACTTACACAGGAATACTATCAGTACACTGAGACTAATGCCCCAAGCAATTTAGAAGAGGCTTATGTCCTTATCTGTTGCCTTTGCAGATTCAAGACATGTGGCCAGCTGTTCCACTCCCCAGCAGCCCCAGAACCTGTTGTCAAAGCCAAACCTGAAAGATAGGCAATCATGTCTCCGCTGCTGCTGACATGGGTGATACCATGAAGAAGTTGTCAGACACCATCTCTAGTCTCCATATGTACCTTACAAGTGAAGACCAACCTAAGTCAAACCAGTAGTGTCAGAATTGCAAAAATTACAGTCACTTTACCTCTTATTACAAACAGAATTGCAACCTCTGTGGAGAAGAGGGGCATCCCTTTATCTACTGCCCAACCTTGCGTGCACCTGAAGCCAAGGCATTCACCAGTGAGGCCAAGCCACCCAAGACCAAGTCCTCTAAACCTAAGAAGGAGGCTAATGCCTCATCAGCTAAAGATGAGACTTACCTTGTGAAGAGCTTAGCTGTGGTGAGATCCAATGTGGCTCAGAAGCATCACTTAAGCCAAACAGTACATCCCTATAGCACTTCTGTGAAGACCAAATGATCAGAACTGCTTAAATCTGAATCAGCCAATCATGAGAATACTGTAGCTGGTGATCAGTCACAACAACAGGATCAGCATGATGTGCCATCACAGGAACCTGTGGCTGAACCTTATGGGGTTCTAATGGATGAAGAGAGTAGCACTTACAATGAGGCACCTACTATTGAAGTACAAAAGTCTTCTGCTCTCAATAATTCAAACCAGAAGTCTCAACAGACCAAGAAGTCCAAGCCTAAACCTGCTGTAACTTTGCCTGTTGTAAAACCACCTAAGTTTAACGTCTTGAAAACCCTCACAGACACCCATGTACCAATTTTCTTGTACAACCCAGCTGAAATTGCACCAAGTGTTAGAGCTCAAATGATACAATACCTTGGTACTACCTGCGTGCGTGATATGCCTGAGCAATTCAATGTTGATCAAACTTCCCTTCTGGAAAAGGCTGAAGAACCAACCATTGATGTCATCAGCAAAGGAGCGCCCAGAATTGACAGTGAAGTAGAAGGACACCCTACAACCATCATCCTAGACGGGGGGTCAACTTCTAACATCATCTCAGAGGCCTTCCTGAGATTGTTAGGCATGCAATTGTATAGTTGAGTAAAGGAAAAGTTTACCTTTGCCAACGGCAAGACTGAAGAGTGACTTGGGTTTTTTAAAGACCTTAAAGTGGAAATCTGTGGTGTTAGGAAGTTAGTATCTACAGCCATCTTCCAGCTTACCCGGTACAACCTCTTAATTGGTTGCCATGCTCTTAGTGATTTTGGAATCTCTGTGTCCTTCTGGAACCATGTGTGGCTCATCCAAAGTGATAATACCCTGTTTCCTATTGATGTCTGTTACACCAGCCCTCACCATGAAGGGGAATCCTTATTGACGGTTGTGGAAGCCATCAACCAGAACAAAGGGTTAACCACAAAGCAAAGGAAGACTACATATCTTTAAGGAACAGTATCAAGACTTTTTCTGCAATAAGGAGGATCTTTTGCCACCTTCCAACCTGGAAAAGCATGTGATTGATACAGAGAACCATCACCTGGTCTGTCAAGCCCCCTACTGTCTTGCAAAGAAATACAAAGGATTACACTCAGATCCTGAGAGAGTATCAGCAATCAGAAAGTGGCCTACACCTACCAGTGTTGCGTCTGTCCAGTCCTTCTTGGGTACAGTGGGGTACTATTATTGCTTCACCCCCAACTACAGTGACATTGTGAGGCCTTTGTTCAAGTTAATACTGAAGGATGCTGACTTTACCTGGTCCTCTGAGCAGGAAGTTGCTTTTCAGACACTGAAGGAGCACCTCACTATGGAGCCTGTTCTCATCCACCCAAACTTCAACAAGAAGTTATTCATCTTCACTGATGCGTCAGAGGAAGAAATGAGGGGGAGTCCTGGCCCAAGAACGTGAAGGCATATTCCGCCCAGTGAAATACACCAGCAAGTCCTTCAGTGGTCCTGAGTCCCGGTATAGCATCTACACTAAGAAAGTGTTAGCAGTAGTTCAGGCTTTGAGACAATTCAGATATTACATCTTGGGTAACTGCATTACCTTGTATACAGACAACATGGTGTTGTCCTTCATCCTGAGCAAGCAACAAGAGAACATTTGACGGGTACGCTGGATGATGGAGATGTCCAAATATTTTATGGATATCAAGAACATCCCAGGAAAGAAGAACATCATTGCCAATGGACTTTCACGCCAAGGGGAACAGGATATGTGCCTAGTGGAACAGTTAGTAGAGAGCTGCAAAACCAAATGGTTTGCTATATATTGCTTAATTACAACAGGAGAAATGGATGCTGAAGTCGCCAAACTCAGAGATAGTTGCCACTATGCGATCATAGGGGAAGTACTTTACCAAATTATGCACAGATGCCTGGTCAAAGTGCCTAAGATTGAGGAGTGTCACCTAATTCTTTGCAAAGTTCATGATGGAGCAGGACACTATGGTATCCTGTCAACAGCAGAGCACTTGCACAAGAAGTACTGGTGGCCCAACTACTTTGACAATTTAAAGACTTACCTCAAGGAATGTAATCCTTGTCAGATGTTCTCCAAGAAGCACCTGGTAGCCAAACCAATCAACCCAATTACAGTCAGTGGACTCTTTGAAATGTGGGGTATCAAATATGTGGGACCTGTAGCTGAAAGCGTTAGTGGGAAGAAATACCTGATTGTAGCCACAGAGTATTTCATCAAATGGCCTGTTGCTAAAGCTGTGGAGAAACACAATGTAGAGACCACCACAAAGTTCTTGTACAAAGACATCTTCACTGTCTACAGTATGCCTGCTGTACTCCTTAGCAACCAGGGAAATCACTTTCAAAATAAGTTAGTGAATGAGTTTTGTAGAGTTTTAAACACTCAGCACAAACTAACACAGCATATAATCCTCAGTGCAATGGACTCACGGAAATATTCAATCAAACATTGGTCAAGAGCTTGGAGCAAATCACCATGGACAACACAACACATTGGGATGTGCATTTACCTGCTGCTCTGTGGAACTATTGCTCCAGAGTTCAAAACACAACCAAGTTTAAGCCCTATGATCTCCTTTATGGTGTCTATATTTGCGGCATAAATGTTAATAATTTAAGCTCCAATGCTTATATAATGACTGAAAGTCAAAGCTTAGCTGCAAAGACTGTGTTGGAAGTGGCAGAAGCTATGCACCGCAAAGCACGTGCCGCGCCCAAGGCCGCAAAAATACCAGTTGGCTCTGATGTCCTTGTTTTTAAAAGCTCAGTATCTCAATCTATGTCAAAGAAGTTACTCCCAAAGTTTTCAGGCCCCTATTGTGTGATTGGTCAAGCAAATTCTGGAAACTATTACCTTGCAGATCAGGATGGTCACAAGCTCAATTATGTCATCAATGGGAATTGACTTAAACTATTCCATCATCCCAATGAGGAAGGGGAAATGTGGTATAACTGGCAATTACCTGAACTTTAGTTTGAACCTCTGGTTTGAAATTCATCTTTTTCAAGTATCCACTTGATCTTAAATCATCCCTCTAAACCCTCTTAAATCAATCAAATGCATATTTTTAAAGAGTATTTAAACTCTACTATTTTTCAATAAATCAACACAAGTATTTTACCAAATCTTTGACTTTGGCTATTTTCAAAGTTTATTTAAATCTTGGATTTTGCCCCAGGTTTCCTGCTTCAAACCTGCCAATGTCAGGAAGGCAATACCTCTGTCTTTAAACCCACAAGACCATAAGAACTGGCCTTTCCCTCTGTTATATCTTAGTGGCTGGACTCTGTTGTCCAGTTTTCCTGTTACTAGTTCCCTGATAGTTTTTTCTATTTTAACACCCTTTTGTAGGTGTGCTTCTAATCCATTTATCAAGCTATAGATATTTGACATTTTGTTTGAATTACATCAAAAAACTGGTTTTTATAGTACTACCTTCAAAGCATGAATATTTTTTGTTATCAATAATAAATTAAGGACCACAAATATAAATTTTGCATTAAATTAATACAATTAGACGTCAACTCTTGATATTTTGATATTATGTGCATAACTCAATGCATTTTATTTAATAAAATTCATTATAAATGTAAGGGCCGGTGAGCCTGGAAATTCAACTACTGGGCTCAAACCCGCGTCTTTCCCTGTCAAACAAAAATACGGGTGACCACACAAACCTGCTGGGGGAATTGAACCCCATTTGAACCACCAGGGCTGGTAGGAACCAAATCTCAAAAGAGAGATCAGTTTAAATCACTTAAATACAACAGTAAGCAATAAAGCAACCAGGGCCAGTTTGTTAACTGGCCCAGGAGGGCTGACACCCCCCAACGGTAGCAGAGCCACCGGCTCTAATGCTACAAATGAGCTGAGTGGCACCCATCTTGTAGCTAGTAATATTTGCTGGGTTATTCAGCAAATTCAGTACCAACTGGGCTTTTTGAATAACTTGGCAAATACTCCAGTTCCCACTTAGCTTTCCAGTTCTTCTGAACTGAAGACTTCTGTTCTTAATCTGCACTCCCCATCCAGTCCTGATCCATCTTTAAATACCCAGTCAAATCCCAATGCAAATGTCAGTACACCCACTGATGTAATGAAACATCACCTTCAGGAGGTTGATCCAGAATCCACTCCCAATCAAATAAAGCCTGTTGAAGAAGAGTCCCAAGCCAATGCAACCCCTAACTCACCTGGAGTTTACAATTATTTCATTTGTTCAAGAAGTGAAGAGGAGTTACTCAGCCAGGAATATTCACCTGAAGATAACAATTCCTCTGCCCATAAGCAAGTCCAAACTGTCAAGCAACCCCAGACCCAAATGATTGAACTTGGTATAATTAGCCACCAATCAGCTTCCAGCAATCTGGCCAATTTCAAGGTGAAACCAGATGAGCCAAACCAAGTTATCAGTACAGCCCCCATCCATGAGTCAATCAACCAATCCAATGGCCCAGACCTAGTGAACTTTCCTTTCCCAACCCAGTCCAAGATTATTGGGACCTTATCCCCTGTTCTCAAGAATCCCTCCTCCTCATCCAAAGTACCTTTGATCAAAGAATGGACCACTAGAGTTCACCAAGGAGCTGACAGTAGTTGCTTCCAAAGAAGACCAGATGAGTGGTATAAACCCCACTTCCCTACAATCAAGTCAGACGCAGACAATGTTTAATAAAGTGTATGGTACATAGAGTATTCTTTGCTTTTCTTTCCTCATATTCTTTTATCACCTTGGAAAATCCCAAATAAACCAGCTCAGTCCCAGTACTTCACCTAGTAGAACCATTAGAACATGTAGCAATGGACTACCAGCCAGGTCCCAGCCCTGGACGGGCCAGCAGCTTCATACCTCCCCCTCCAATCCTGCAACCCTCTGCTGAGGTTATCACCTATGACCACAGCAGATACAGGATGCTCATCATATTCATCCTTAGTCTTCCTGAGGATTGTAGTACCTCACCTTGGTGCTTACTGTCCACTTGCAGCTGGTATGCTGTACTTGTCCCGCTCCTTGTCCTTCCTGTATTGGGCTTTGGTGTGTAATACCCAGTTACGGTAGGTACTACTTGCAGGATGTATGGCAGCAGGTTGGTGAACTGGAACCCAGTCAAGGCGGTAACAATGGGGTACACGGTCATCAGCCAGCAGAATATCTTTGTATGTACGTTGTATCTCCCAAAGCTCCCAGCAAAGTAGGTTAAGATATAGTACATGGATGTGTACATTGCAATAGAGAGTGTAGAATGTGGAGACACCAGAGGAGGCCAGGGTCCAGTCTGGGAAGAGTTCAGTTGACCAGGGCCATAGTGGGGGTCATGACCTAGTCCTTCTGGGGAGGGCCCAAAGAATTCTGAACCTTTTTGGTAGCCTCCAATCCTAAGGCAAGCTGTGAGCACAGCTGTGAAGATGAGATGATTCATCTTCCTTGGATTGGAGGGTTGGCAGGGGCTGATTGGTAGTTAACTTTTAGTTGTAAGTTGAATTTCACTTTATTGAGGGTATTAATCTCAATAATATCACAAGCTATTACTGAGGTGGGATCCTTTATTTATAGTCCTCTCCCCTGTGCAAAGATTTGCAATTGGGAGGGGAAAACAGGGGATGGGAGATCCCAGAAGTTTGGAAAGTAGGAATGGCAATTGGGGCTTAGGAAGATGGACAAATTCCTGTTCTCCTGCTATCTGTGGCTGGTTGAGAAATTCTTGAGGTAAACCAATAGTTTCTTGTTGCTCTGGTGCTAGGTGAAGGTTGTGAGTCAACTCCTTTTCAGAAGTTATTTTGGTGCCAAGAACATTGTTTTGGATGGAGTTTGGCCTTATTCATGTGACCAGTGAATTAACACCTGATTGGTTGGTGGCAAACTTATTTTTAAAATATGAGATCTTATTCCTGCCTTCTTCTGGAGGGGGAATTTTATATTTTGAAGTTTCCCTTGTTGTCAGGGACTTATTTGATTGGCTTTACCCCAGGGGAATTTTCGATTGGTTGCAGGGTGGGCCCTGGGACCTGGGTGGGTGGCAGGCATCCGGCTGGGGCCCAGGGAGCAAGCGGGTGGATGGGCTGGTGACTGGCAGCTGGGGGGCTGGCAGGAGGCAAGCAAGCGGGTGAGGGACTGACAGGAGGCTGGCGCGCAGGCAGGTGGCTGGCAGGGGGCTCGTGGGTGCCCGGCTGGGTGGCAGGTGGCTGGAGGGGGGGCTCGCGGGTACTGGGCTGGGCAGTGGGAGGCTGGCAGCGGGCCTGCTGGTGCCTTCCTGGGCGAGCAGAGGGCTTGCAGGTGGCTGGCTGGGTGCTGGAAGGTGTGGCAGGCATCTGCGCAGGGACACAGGTGCCTTCCCGGATGATAAATTAGTTTGGCACCCACCAAGATCTAGTTTTTCCCCAATTTTATTTTTATTTTCCCCTAATAGGGGGGGAATTCCATATCAAATTTTGCCCCAAAAATTGGGGCCTCAGTTATCTTTCCCCAATTTTTCTACCAGTCAGTATTAGATTTATGTCAGGAGTATTCCTGACATGGTGTTGCAATTGTAAAGTCACTTCCCCCTTTATCCTGGATAGGACAATCTTCCCGCGCCACACAAAAAAATCTGCTCAGAAGCCAGCCAAGCCCCTTAATTCCCCTGAGGATTTAGCCTACACAATTGATGAGAGATTTTTGTTGGCATACCCTTCCCAAGTGGCAAATACAGGTGCTTCAGAATCTGTCCCCATGTGGGAGGAATCTCTGATTAATTTGGATTATTTTTTGGCTTGAGCCTGTTCATATTTGAAATTAATCAAATCCAAACAATCAGGTTGCGCTATTGTTGAATCCTCAAATTCCAATCCAACTGGATTAGATGCTGCCTTGAAACACTCTTTTGATGCCTGCCAATCAGATTTGAAGTCAGAGATTGTTGGGGACCCTCCCAACCCATTGGATTCCTCTTGCAAATTTTCTCTTGGAACCAATCAGATCTGATCCTTGTGTCAGGTGACTTTAAAATTCAGAATGGCTTTCCTTAAAGCAAGACAGGGGACTTTTGGTCCCCTGCTTGCTTATTTTACAAAATAAAGTTTTAGACTTCCTCTTCTGAATTTTTGGTCTTTTTGGGTCCTCTCTCTGGCCCCTCAATTCTCTAAGATTATTAGTAAAAGTTTAACTTTCCTTACCTTTTCCCTCTGCTCCTGGGCCCCTCTGTGTCCTCTTGGAGTCTCATATACGTTGTCAGGGTCTACGTTAAAGCTTTTTGCTTTTGCTTTGAAATTTAGCCACTCAAACTTAAAAATTAGTGATTTATTCTATATAATTACCTATTTGAAGTTTGGTTTTGTTTCCCTTTTGCTTTCAATTCATTTTTCACTTCATATACGTATTAAAAGCCTCAAACTCCGCCTTCAAAGTCACTTTTCCCACAGCTGCTGTTCTTTTAGTGCAGTTTGTTGTTTGGGATTTTCTTGCTTGTCCTTGGTGCCTTTCTGGTTGCTTTCTTTGGCTTTGACAAAGCAAAAAGTTTGGAAGAACCATTCCTTCTTGCTGGTCTCTTCATTTGATTTAAGAAAAATGTTGGTGCCTTTTGCCAAGTTTGTTGTGTTCACCATGGCACCAGCCTTGGTGATGATATGGCGCACCACCCCCAACCTTTGGGGACGCATCTCACATTCATTCCATCATGTAGGTGCTAACCCTGATCAATTCCTACATATATTTGGTGGTCTCACTGGGTGAGCTCAAGATATCCTCACCACTAGTGAGAATGTTGTAAGAAGCCTCACCTGTGATGACCTTGAGCTTGTGACCCCCAATATATCTCCATCAGTGTCATCAGGCCTGTCTTCCCCATTTCCCCTCTCCTCTGAGGCCCCAGTTGTACTGGTCCCAGGAGGAGACAAGGTTGTTTTGGAGTCTACCCCCAAGCGGGCCCCCTGGTTACTCAGCAGGATGATCCTGATGGGTTTGGACTCCTACTTTCCCTGTCTATCTGCTGTGTTCTCCTTGTGGATGCTGCTTTGAGCGGCCATCCCAGTTCTGCACTGGATGGTGTCCTGGTGGATTCTTCTCCCAGGATAGGACCCAAACTTAGTTAGTTTAGCCCCCCTCTCTCACAGCAATACCCTAAAGGGTTTACTCCAACCATGGCGCCTTGGTGTGGTACCACACCCGGCCATGACAGTAAACAAGGCCTTTTTCATTGTAATTTATATAAACAAACTGTGTTTATATTAGAGAGCCATTAACGCTTAGTACAAATATTGATACATGGTGTATTTTACAGTCTGTATATTTACTTATTGGTAATAATCCTGTAATCTTTTTAGTTTGAATTGCAAGGTAATAATAATGTAATGGGTTAAAAAATTACTATTTATTATCATTGATTGGCTGATTTTCTTTGCTGTGGCAATTGGCATTCTCTGATATTTACACAATAGTATCCAATTGGTTGGTTTCACATCCAATTGCACAGGTGATAGGAAATTTGGTTGCCACCCCAACCACACTTGGTCTCAGGGTGGCAACCATGTTTCCTATTGCCTGAGCGATTGGATGTGAAACCAACTAATTGGATACCAGTGCGTAAATATCAGAAAATGCACAATCATCACAGCAAAGAAAATCAGCCAATCAATGGTAATAAATGGTAACTTATTGATCCATTACATTTTTATTACTTCACAAAATCCAACTAAAAATTTTACAGAATTATTATCAATAGGTAAATATGCCGGCTGTAAAATGCACCATGTATCAATATTTGTACTAAGCGTTAATGGCACCCTAATACAAACACAGTCCATTTATATAAATTACAATGAAAAAGGCCTTGTTTACAATGAATCTTATTATACCAAATGCATTGTGTTATGCATTTAATATCTAAATACCAAGAGTTGACGTCTAATTGCAATGTTCTAATGAAAAATTTATATTTGTGGCTTTTAATTTAGTATTGATAGCAAAAAGATATTTATGCAAATAATTTTAGGTTGTTCATAAAATATACAACGTTTTATTGATTATGAGAATGCCAATAATGTAAAAAAGAATATGTTATCAGTTATAAATCAAAAGAAATAATAACACTTTTAATAAGTTGTCATAAAGAAAGGTTTTATTTTACTCATTAAAGGACAAGTAGGGGAGGGAATGGGCGGCATGTACATTGTCATCATTTGCACTTGTGAAAGGGACGGCATCAGAGGTAATGGGGAGGGAATGGCTGATGGTTTGAGAGTCAGGGTTGGAAGGTGGTTGGCTTGGTCTTGATGGGGGAGTTGGGGAGGCTTGGTTTGTTGACTGGGAAGAGGCGGAAAGAGCTGATTGATTCAATTGTTCAAATTCTTTCTCTGTCATGTATGTGGGCTTGACAAATCAAATGGATGGGCATGGGGGAGGAAGGAGTCCTTTCTGGACTTATCACTATTGCTTGTATAGAAGATGATGAGATCTGATAAGTCCTGGACAAATACGGAAGGGAAAAGCTTGTACCCCTTCTTGATTTGGGAGCACAGCTCATTGTAGGTGACAGGCTTTAAGCGCCTAAGAGAGGAACTAAAATTATAAAGACATACATCTGCAAGATGCATGTCAGTGTGGTTGGTGGGATAGGACTAACAGCTATGCCCTGCAGCCCTAATTTCTTTGGTTGCCCATTCCTGCTGCTCCATCTTTGCACTCAGTACAACTGTGTACATGGCTTGTTGGGTAGCCCACTCCTCCAGCATGTCCTTGAGCTCTGTCTGGTAGGCATACCCATCTGGGGTGTTTGATATTGCTAAGTAATGATTGACACCCAATGTAGAAACTGCCAACAAAACCTGATAAATTGATACAAAATTTGGGCTGCACTTGTAAACGTCAGATTGGATACGCTTTTCTCCATAATCTTGGATACTTGCAGAAATCTTGACATGCAACAAGAAGCTGGCGTCATTGTGCGTCCTCATTGCCCTCTCTTTAATAAAATCAATAATGGTTGAATTGTATGGGTCAGTATCCACCAAACTGGGGCCAGTGAGGACTTGATTGGACAAGATTCTAGCAGCAACCACAACTCTGTGCATCCACAAATCAACTGTTCTTTTACTTGTGAAAATGCCATGGAGTCCCAGTTGGAGACAAACCTGGACCAGGGGCATCCACAAGTCATGTTTCATGATGGCCATCATAAGGGGATGGGCCTTTTTGCTATCAGTTGACTTACAGGCTCCAGTCAGGGTCTTCTTGGGAGGGGGGCCACAGTTGGTGTGGGCTCGCAGGGTTGCAGCCACAGTGGACTTTTCAAAACCCATCCTGGCAGCAATTTCCCCAAGGAACATAAGCATTCCTTCCTTTTCAACCATTTTGAGAACAATCTCTGGGGTAATTAGCTTTCTTCTGCGTCTTGTAGGCTGATTGGCTGGATGTGGGATGTGTCTGTCTTGGGAACCAGATAGCGCCATCAGATTGGCTGTTTCTGGATTCTGGCTTCCATGGGTGGTCCCTTGGCTCATTTGACTGGTTCCAGATGCCATTTTTGATACATGATTTGGGTTAGCAGCTGCCTGTGCATAATGGGCAAACAGGGCCATGCTTGAGGACGCAGGAGAAAGAACACACTCCTGGGTAGTGCTTGGGGAGGGGCCTGAGGGTTGTGAGTGGCCATAGACAGAGGCTTCACTGTTGAGAGACCCAGTGTAGCCCTGCATAACTTTGTCAAGGCCAGGGAACAGCTCATTAACTTGATTGTTATTGAGAGAAGACATAATAAATTTTATATTAAAAAATTAAACTCAAAAAGAGAAGTGTATGTTTTAATCAATTTTATTGTTAAGTATGTTAAGCCAATGAATACTATGATCTAAATTTTAACTGTCCTAAACTGGAATAGGGTGGTTTTTGAGAATGGCTGTGATTCCTAGAAGAATTGGCACCAATCCACTCTAGATCCTCTGCCATCCTTTTTGAGATGCCCATAAATTATATTTATTTCAAATTCACCTCATTTTTGATTTGAAACTTGGTTCTTGGATTTGACAATCCCACAATTTCAGATCTGTTAAGTTTCCCATGATGTCTATGATTTGTTTGACATAGGAGATTTCAAATTCTACATTAGAATCCCACATTTCCAATTCATGTATCCAGCATTTGTTTGCTGTGTTTTGTCTTTTGTTAGTTGAGCTATCTGCTCAAGGGATTTGAAATCTGCCAATGTAAATAAACCAGAAAAAGTCAAATTAAATGGGTGATTTATTAAATACTTTATTTTTACTCAGCTGAGTTTCTGGCAAAAGTGATTCAAAATTTGGACCAAGGATTTGACAATCCCGCATTTTTACGTTTAGGTTCTGAATTTACAGTAAGCAATCAATCACATGTGCCAGGAGTTCTAAGTTCTCAAGCATAATAAAGGCTTAAGAACTTCAATAAATTTATTTCCTCAGTGATAGTAAGCTATCTAGAACCAAGTTTCTAGAGGGAGATGGGAAAAGTTTAAAGGTTGTTTAAGAGGGGAGTGGGGAGATTTTTCAGCGGTTTGAAGACCAGCTTTTGAATTTGTTGTGATGACGTCATAACCCAATTTTTTTGGCAACTAGCGGGTCAAACGCCACCCTCCTTTTGCAGTAAATAATGCATGCCTAGTTTGTTGTAGTTAATGGGCAGAAATGGGAGAAGAATCAGATTTTTGAGAGGCATATGAGCAACTCTAGCTTTGGCCCATTTTTTGTCTATAACAACATTTAAGCCACTTAACATTTTCAAGGGTTTAGCAGCTTTTTGGCGTTGATTTCTAGTCTTGCAAGGCTGCACTATCCCCTCCATATGATTTTCTACCGTGACAGCCATGGTCAAAACATGGGCAGTATCCCAGAATTAGGAGTGTAGCCAATCCCAGGCAACAATCCCTTGGTTAGTTATTTGCCACTTGCACCATATCTAGATCAGCCACAATGCTACCACCTTGTGGATCAATGGCTCCCTTTTACAGTATATTAACTGTTGCTTCATAATAAAGCTACCATCTTATCCTTATTCTATGTCCTTTCCTATTAGACTGTTGTCTTTCCCAAACGAAATACTGAACTATAATTAGTTCAGTCACAGCACTCCTCACCTTTGTTCTGGGCTGAAGTGATTTTGTTCAAGGCCAGTATATTCTGTTCATCTCACCGGTTATAAAGCTACCTTGGTTCGATTATCTCCCAGAATCCCCACTGTTAAAAGAATCTCCTGCCGTTCCTTCCAGAGGCTATGGCTAGTTTTTCTGCTCACCCTCACTTGGGCCCTTCCCCATGATGGGGGCTGGTATCCAAACCTAACCTGGCAGTTATGTTCAATCAATGGCCCCGGTTTCTTTGATCAATCGTAATGAGTTACATGGTAGCGCGTCTATGGATCACACACTAGCATCTTGTAAGACGGAACCAACTGGGTTGATTTCTGTTGGCATGCTTGTAAACTGGTGAGTGTACTTATTGTAGGATCATGTCTTATCTGGGCTCATAAATTAGAGGTGATGTAGCACCAGCATTTTGTTTAAAAGAAAAGGTTGTAATATCTAAAGTAAACCTTGCTGTTATATCTGAAGGCTCGGTCCATCCCTTTGAAAGTGCGATGGGAATGGTATGCTTGATGATTCTAAGTCTGCTTTTATAGGCTCTTGAACGGTGCCATTAATTAGTTGGGATATTTTTATCC
Source organism: Entomophthora muscae (assembly GCA_014839935.2). Classification (NCBI taxonomy): domain Eukaryota; kingdom Fungi; phylum Entomophthoromycota; class Entomophthoromycetes; order Entomophthorales; family Entomophthoraceae; genus Entomophthora; species Entomophthora muscae. The sequence continues at coordinate 108,994 of QTSX02007206.1, forward strand.
ACGCAGCTACTCAAGCCAATCATCAGTCTTATGATTAGATCTGTCAATTGTGATCCCATCCAGATATCTAGCGGCATATGTATTCGGTTCGGATTATAGACCTGGCCGGGATGGAGCCAAAAGAATTGCCAGCATCTTCATCGGCCCTCTGTGGCGCTAATGGCTCCATCTATCCCAAAGTTTCGTGATAAATACCCTTCTGCAGTTTAAGTGCATTCTGGACTGGAGGTAAGCTTAGAAGATGCTTAATCTATGCAGGAATAATCTGCACTGTAAAGTTTTATGGACATTATTTTACGCTTTTTCATAATTTAACTCCATCCTTAAATGAATTATTGCTTCTCAACTCTGTTGCCAAATAAGTTATAGAACTTTGATCAGACGATAGCTACTCATTAAAGAAGCGGATCTTTTGGGAGGGTTAACAGGAAAGACTTGTCGCTCTTATAGTAGGTTTATAGAAAGAGAGAGATCCTGGGGAGTTCTTGCTGACAAAAGTTTTTACTGAAATATCCAATGTTATTTGTTTCATTAAGGTTTACATGTTTTCTCTTTTAATTCAGTATTTTCCCCAGGGCTTGTATATCTTTTTTCCAATAATTTATGAATCTTCTCCCACTCTCATCTAAAAACAATTACGATATTGATTGCTATTGTTAGAATTCAGACTTGCCTAGAGTCTCTTCTAAGCTAAAATATAGCCTTTGGAAGTACTTACTGGTTTGAATTAGATAATGGATCAGCGTAGCGGCGGAGGGTTTCAAAAGAAAAAATTCAAATTTAACGCGCCGATACCCACCAAGCTCAGCCGGCCTCAACCCTCGGCAGAGGCTACTGAGCCTAAACTCCCTGCTAGGATCAACCCGCTGGGAGACGAAGAAAAGGTTGAGCGGCCAGACCCTGCCTCCTTCCTGTCGCTTGAGAAAACATCACCAGGTATAGTTAGTTACAACGCTATTAGAGTATAGTGCTGTTAAATTCTTTATAATTTTCAAGTTTTAAACCGAATTTTGTATTGTACTAGTAAGCAGGGTAAAGTGTGAATCAATTATTTGAAATCCAATCAAGCGTATTGAGCGTGTAAATTGTACCTGGCAACATTTCAGTCTTGAAAGCTTAAAAGTTTTAATTAAATATTCACATTTGTATTCTGCTCAGGGCATTGCTCATCACTACTATTCTAGATGGTGAGAATCATGTCACTCCCAGCGATCCACAGTTAGGTAGCTCTGTGCTTAAAGGCCCCGAAAAGCCTGATAAAAGACCAGCAAAGCGAGGACTGAGCCCAATTAGTGACGAGGAAGGTGATCCTTTGGACTCATTTATGGCTGGGATTGAAGATCAAGCCAGGCAGGATGCAGCGGCTCCTTCTCGCTCGCCTAGGCCCACCAACCTGGAGGATGAGCAAGAAGATCACATGGTCTCTTTCCTCAAACACCGGAAAAACAAGCCTGCGGTGACAATAAAATCAGGAGGGGATTCAGACGAGGATGTCTATGCCACTGCTCGAGCGATTGATCTTCAAGGCGATACTGGGGAGTATGACTCCGATGATGTGCCTATCTATCAAGGGGACAAAGGGGAAGTGGCGCCATTGCCACAAGTCAACCACTCAGAAATGGAATACTATGATATCACCAAGGATCACTACAAAGAGCATACCGATATTGCTAGCCTTCCTATTGAGCGTATCAAGGCAATCCGTGATGAGGCTGACATTCAAGTGAGTGGGCGGGATCCACCTAACCCTTGCCTAGCCTTTGCGCATTTTCAATTTGATGCACGTCTTCTTTCGCGTGTCGCCAACTCCCAGTACGAGCGGCCTACTCCGATCCAACAACAAGCTGTCCCTACAGCCCTGCGAGGGCGGGATGTAATAGGCATTGCCCAGACAGGTTCCGGAAAAACTGCAGCATACCTATGGCCTCTTCTAGTACATGCTATCCACCAGCAGCCGCTTGAGGATCGTGATGGCCCTATAGGCCTGGTACTTGCTCCTACTCGAGAGTTGGCCCATCAAATTGGTAGTGAGGCCCGTAAGTTCGCAAAGGCCTATGGTAGTCGCGTCCGGGTTGGCGTGGTGTCGGGTGGGTTCTCCAAGTTGGACCAATTCAAAGAGCTGCGTGCCGGTGTTGAAGTTTTGATTGCTACCCCTGGCCGTCTTATAGACTTGATTAAGATGAAGGCTACAAATCTTACGCGGGTGTCTTATTTGGTTATTGATGAAGCTGATCGGTTGTTGGATCTTGGGTTTGAACCGCAAGTCACCTCCATTGCAGGAAACATCCGGCCTGATCGCCAAACTCTGCTGTTCTCTGCAACCTTTCCCAATGTTATCGAGAGGCTGGCTCGTCGTTTACTAGCAGATCCTGTGAGAATCACCGTTGGTGCGGTTGGACAGGTATTTGCAACTTTGGCATTCGACTAACTTGATAGGCCAATCTAGACGTCACTCAAACTTACGACATCATTAGCGAGACGGAGATGAAATGGAACTCCCTTCTTATGTATCTGCCTGTTATCTTCAAAGCTGGCGACTCTCGTCTTTTGATATTCGTTTCCACGAAGGTTTTCTCCGAGCAGCTTACAGCCTCGTTGATTCAGGAAGGTTATGCAAGTATGCTAGCTAAAGGAATTTATACTGACCTTTCCAGGCTTGGCTCTCCATGGAGATCTTTCTCAAGTCGAGCGCGACGAAGTCCTTTCAAGGTTTAAAAGTGGTAGCTGTCGTCTTGTTGTCGCCACGGATGTCGCAGCGCGTGGTCTTGACGTTCCTGGGATAAATTGGGTTATAAACTATAACGTTGCTCGCGATGTAGATGCACACGTCCATCGCGTTGGACGAACTGGCAGAGCTGGTCGTCGGGGCCAAGCTGTCACCTTCTTGGCTAAAGACGATCCCAGGGACTGCAAAATGGCTGCAGACCTTGTAATGAACCTTGAAGGTGCATCACAGGAGGTGCCTCCTCACCTTTTGGAGTTGGCGTTGCTGGTATTTCTATATCTTTGTTATCTCTAATTTTTTAGCATCCCAAGTTTAAAAAGATGCGCCAAGGTCGTCGAGGCGGCAGGGGGCGTGGTGGAGGCCGTTCTGGGGGTCAGCCTCGTGGCGGCAGTGGTATAGGCTTTAGTGGCGGTAGCTCCTCGGGGAGAGGCGGCTTTATCAAATTCCAGCCTGCTTCTTCATCCTCCAACCGCCCCCCTCCACCCTCATCTAATTGACTTTAACTTTAAACTTGATGATGTATGGCTAGCACAACTATCCATGAATTTTACAGAAGGCCATCTAAAAATAGGATAGTTGACAGAAAATCAAAGTATTTGCCAATCATAAAGTAGAAACAACTTAATTGGTATTAATTTTCAGGGTTGAAATGTCCATCTCAAGCAAAATTATACTTCAGCGTATTGTCTGGCAAGGGTAACATTGTGAATCCCAGTATTCAGGCCATCTCTATTTGTCTAATGTGAATTCAATCCTCAAGACATCTTAAGTTTAACTACAAAGTCTAGTGATATTGCATTATATCTCTGTTCTTGCTCTTTAGACGTTATCAGGCGACCATATTTTTTCATTGGCTGCTAAATGATCAACTATTGCTTAGCTATTTTCCAGCTTAATTCCAATACTTCTGTATCCAATATCATTGCTGGCGTAAAATAAGACTTACTAGTTACAAATCTTTCACTTTTAAACGGTATCATCTCTGACAACTCAAAAACCAAATGATTTTCTTAAATTCCCTATCTCTCTTTCCTTTATGATAGATCGCTTTCTACGCTGCTATAAACCATACTGCACTATGTTAGAAATTGGGAGTAGCCTGCTTAAACTAAAAGATCCCCATAGGTACCTTTACGATGGAAGGCCAACCTGGCTGACAAAACACGGGGCTGTTAAATCAACCACATCATCTGCAATCGGAAATGCCAGCATTCCAGCCGAGCCATAAAATAAAGTGTTTGACGGAATCAATAAGTTCAGCTTCGCATTTTCAACCGATTTAAAGTTGAAGTTCTAAGTCCCGAGTACAAATACTCCAACCGGTGTCACAAAACCCATCAGATAAATGAGGGATACACGCATCAGAAATGCAGGATACTAATGTACAATTCGATACGCTCTTGAATTCTAGCCATCTGAGTACAGCTGAAACAAGCAGAAAGAATCCAAAAGTGTGGGGTGCCAAAGCATAAACGAAGCCGATCCTCAATAAGTTCAACTTTAAGCCATCTTAAAGGGGGATCTAACGGTTCCCACATGGATCCCCACAGAGCTCTTTGGAAATCACCAATTCCAGTTAGGGCAACCAGAAAGCATACATGTACTGTCCAACAATCTAGATATACTTGGCAATAAGATAGACTAAGGTATACAGCCCCCTATAGAAATTATTTTTATTAAGATATCAAACCTCCTCATTCAACAACAAAACCAACAAGCTATTCCCTGGGCCCAGCAAAGTTGTGCAGGAAGGTACCAGGTCTACCAATGGCGAAGCTCCAGTTGATGACAACTCCCAACCCCCTGTAACCACACATAACATCACTCAAAGGTACATGATCACTCCTGCTACATCCAGCTTGGCCTTGTTTACCCACTGTAAGGACATCTTTTCCTCACACACCACCACATCCAGAAAAAGAATATGTTGTCATGGATGAGATTACCAGTCAACTGAAGAACCAACTTTCCGGCAGCGGGTTGAACCCTGGCCCAACTGACTTGAAACCCATTCACCCATTTGACCCAGTAGGCTGGTGTTTTGCGGTCTGCCTCTAATTGCAGTCAGGCCAACAGCCCACCCTTGACTGAAGCTCATACCCAAGATCACAAGAATAGTATTGCTAGTTTGACAAGTAACTCCAGGACCTATGCCGAGGACTCAACCGCTCTGATTGGCCTCTTGGCCAACCTTCTGGAGGAGATCACCGGTACGAAACACTCAGAAGCCATAGAATTTCTGCACAGATGTAAATTCTGCTGTCCAGCCAGGTCTTGGGAATGGCACCGAGGAGATACAACTGCTATTCTTAGGAGGCAACCAACAAACAGCCCCCAGCCCGGGTGTCATTCCGCTGTCAGAAAATCCACAGATGTGCCCTTTCACCTTTTCTGCCAGGGCCCAAGGGCTTCTGACTCTGAACTATTAAATCTAAGCCTGGGTAAAGGGGTTTACTTATTTCAAGGGCCAAGAGCAACCACAGATGGGGGGAGGAGGATCTGATCCCTTTTATGCCACTTCACAGGATCCTTCTGGATCGTCATCAGAGGTTCCTGGTCTTTATCTGAGGGCTCCTGCTGTGATTTTGAGGTATCGGCTTACTGCATTGCATCATATTCCTCTGGACACCTTCAACCTTGGGCTTTGCTTTCACGGGTTGGCTATACCTGGCGCCAATCAATGCTGCCTCTCTGGGGCATTCGCCTGAGCCCAAGAACATCCCGACCCAACCCCCAGAAGCTGAGATATATTGGGCTGTCTGTGCATCACCAGCCACTGCCGCTGTAGGGACAACCCCCAGTTTTGATACCCTCTGGGGCGTGCTGGTGAATTGTTTGGACTCAAGGCTCCAGCACTGCATAACCCTTTTGGTCCAGGCCACCTAGAGAGGCTATTGAGGTGGGGGTCTGGAGGCAAAGATCTCTTTGTTGACAAAGGTGGTGATGTAACTGTGCTACTTTAGTGGAGCTACAAGGGGGAAAATATTTAGAAAACCAGACAATATTCTTTATTGAGAGATAATGATTATATAGTTGATGTGAATCATGGATAACAGGGACATGATTGTGTTGATGGCACGGTGGGATGGTGAAGGGGGTGGCCTGATCCAGGTACTGAGCTGTCGGAAATTGCGCTATTAATGCTATTTCAATATAGCCTTTAAATAATGATAGCTGCAAAGATTTGGCTGGTTTCGCTTTCGAGTTAGGGATTTCTCGTTTTCCGTAAATGGGTCTGGGCCAATATCCACCCATTCCGGAATACCTTACCTTCCCTTGTCTGATCCTGGTACTACCTCATCCCAACGTGACCCCCTCAGCTACTCTGTCTTTCTAATGAGTGATCACTGTCCCTTGTCTACTATTTAAGTAGAATCAAATCTCCTAATAAAGACAAGTTTATCCACATTTGCATTGGCTTTAATAATCTTCAAGCTTTTTCCTGTTCTTTCTGCCAAAAGGACTTTCACATCATGTATTCCAGGAAATTAAGGTATGTGCCCTTAATTTTGCCCTGAAGGCTAACCCAAGGCTAGCTTCAAACCTCAAATCTTTTGTTATAAAGATTTCCCGCCATGTCCTCCTGGATGTTGTCCCCCAGAGCCAAACACGACAAAATGGTGCTCACTACAGGGGCTGCAAGCCCCTCGGTTACCCCGTTCCCACGCGCATTCTCTGGTCCTTCTCTCTTTGTTTCTGAAGTACTCAAACAACCTAAAGTTTCTAGTCACCCTCTAGAAAAAGACATCACCAATGCCCCTTCAACTCCCTTGGTATTGGTTCTGTCCCCCGGGCCCGCGTGGGCCCCCTTCCAGCTTTCTCTCTCAATTACAAGCAAGCTCGTGCTTCTGCTTGCTCCCTGCTCCACTCTGGCACTATGGCAATGCACACTATCCCTGTTCTCTGTCCCGTATACGCTTCTGAAGACGGCAACAGCGCCCGTGTTGACAATAATAATGTCGACAGTGGCCATGTCAACTCAAAACTCTAAATCTCCTATGGTTTTTGCTAGTTGTGCTAGCTTAATTCTTTTTTTTAAAGTGTTCAGGGGTGCAAACCTGGTCTCACAACAAAATTGTGGCCAGCTCAACACAATTTAATATTAATCTTAATAAAAAACTTGATTTAACCAGATTTTTGCTTTATGTTTACTATTAAAAATTAGTTTATTTTTTTATTTGTTTTCAGGACGTAAAAGTGTCAATGCCAACACTTTTTAAGCCAAACTTATTTTTAATAACAAAACTGAAACATCTACAGTAAAAAAAATAAGTGCACATTTAAAAATATTTTTTATTGAATTATTATATTGAAAAAGACAGTGCACATATAGCTGATTGTTGGAATGTTCATGTTATAAATATTTATGTGGTACTTATTACGGCTTTAATATATTAAGTGGTTTGGTGGCTAACGGTGATCCAATAATTTAAGCATGAGTTAGTATGTAAGTTACTATAGAATTTATTATTAAAAATAATGTTGACACTTGTAAATGTCGTTTATTCACTCATGATCATCCCCCGGGGTGGAGTTAAGAAAATTAGAGTGGCACAATTAAGCCTAGATAATATGTCACCTCATATAAAGAATGTTGTAAGTGACGTTGTCAACACTTTACCCTTTTCAATACTTGAATACAACTTCTTAACAACTTCATATAAGAGAAATAATAAAATATCATATTTCCACCCCCAAAATATAATTTTCAATAAAGAAAGAAAGAACCTTGATACTTTTTTAACTTATTTTCATGTTTTTTTAATTTTTATATGTGAACAAAAACACACAGAAAACGGTTAATTTTTGCTAGCCCACGTAAATTTAATTAAGTGTACTATGAAAAAACATAGTAAATTTTTAAAAAAATGCTGACAGTGACAATGTTGTCAAAAATAATGTCTACACTTTTTGTAATCAACAGTGAGAATTCAGCTTTTTTTACTAATTGTCACTCATAATGTCAACACTTTTCAGTTCTCACATATAAAACTTTATGTTTTACATAATAAAAACTTCTCATTTTTTGATATGTTGTATTTTTGACTTTGCTCTTTCATATTTTCTAAATTTTAAAATAAAATCTATATCTAAATACAATAATTTCACATAAATATCTTAACTTTTAATTTTTTATTATAAACTATAATAAAATAAAATCTATATAAGTATTTTTTACCTTTTAAATGCCAAGAAAAGCCATCTAAGATTTACTTTTATATATTATGCTTTTTAAGTTGTTTTTTTTTTGTTTTTTTACATACATTACTTTATTTTAAACCATTTTACTTATTATTTTAGGACAAAAAAACTTCCAAACAGCCCAAAGGAACCAAGCATTCTTCAAAGCCAACCAAACCCACCAAAAATAAGCCTGTCTCATCAAAGAAGGCCACCCCCAAACCATCCCCAAAGCCCTCACCAAAGCCCACCCCTGAGCCCACCCCTGAGAAGAGCCCTGCTCACTCCGCTGGGGGAGAAGAATCTGATGGCTCTCTTACAGAGCACAGTTTCTACAACTTGGCTTCTGACACGAAGCCAACCAAGAAGCAGCGGCAAGGCAAAAAGACCCACCCAAAGTTAAGTCTCCTGCACATGAGGAGCACCACAATAAGCCCCTTTCTGCTTCCCCACCCTCACCAAATTCCCCCCTTCAAGCTAATCTGGGGATAATTCAAAGCCCCACCCTGATTACTTCCCTGGCTTCCACCATGCTCCTGCTGGCCCCTGGGACCCTCTGTTGGCCCACAACATCTGCAACATTCACAGCAAATTCAAGGTTCCCTCTTCCTTGCCCAAATACTTCTCAATCATGAGTGTAAAGGGTGGGCCGGCCATGGTGGCCAATGGGTATATCTTCAGCTGCAACAATGCCAACCGGGGCTTCAAGAGCCGCCATTACACCTGTGAGGATGTCTCCTGCCCAGTCCGGCTCAACACTGAGCGCTGGGGCCTGGTCCAAACCATCAAGGGCAAGCATACCTGCATCATGCCCAACAACACCATAGCCCACCTTATCAAGTGGTATCTGGTGCAGGTGATGCCCACCTCCAAAGATCTTTCTGCCACCCAGATGGCCGTGCTTGCTTGCAAGTACCTCTCCCCAACCAACTTGAAGAGGGTTCCAACTCACAATCAGTTGGTCAAGTTTGTAAGTGATAGGCGTCAAGCCTCAAACCCCCTGACCAAGAGTGCCACCAACATCAAGGAACTTATCCTCATAGATGCCCTCAAGAAGACAGAGTATAGTGAGATGTTCCTGCTTCATGACAATGGGCAGGGAGTGAAGGATAGGATTGTAGCCTACGCCACAACCCAAAACCTGGAGCAGCTGAACACTGATACCACCTGGCTGTGTGATGGCACATTTGCTACTTGCCCCTCCCTATTCAAGCAGCTTTGGGTCCTGCATGAGCAGTTTAATGACCAGGTCATCCCCCTTGTGTTCTTTCTCCTTCCTGGTGCCAAGACTGAAGTCTACACCAGAGCCTTCAAGATCATCTGGTATTCTTTGATCTCCCTTCCCACCAACCAGCTCCCCCTCCCACTCACACCACAAGGGCAAATCCCTCCTCCGCTGAGAAGGATGAGTCCACCATAGCTCCTGAGCAGCTAGCTCATGCGTGCTCACTTGGGCCAAAGGTTATCATAATAGACTTTGAGCAGGCTCAGTTCAGAGCCTTTGAGGCCACCTTCAATGGAGAAGTCCAGGGCTGCTTCTTCCATTTTAGGCAGGCCCTTGTCAAGAATCTCAAGAGTGAGAAAGGCCTTTTTGAGAAGTATCTTAATAATGGTAAGGGGAAGTGCCGCTTTGCCCTGACTCAGTTTGCTGCCTTGGCTTTTGTGCGCCCAGAGCATACTGGACTTGGCTTTGAGGCCCTCCTGGAGGATGCTTACATCAAGAAGCAATCCACCATCTTCAAAGGCTACCTGGATTACTTTGAGCGCCAATGGGTGGGCAAGAAGATGACTGCCTGGAGAGATAAGAGCGGGGCCACTGCCCCTTGGAACTGTCAAGGCACCTGCCTCAAGGGGGAGATGAAGACCACCTCTAGCCTTGAGTTTTGGCATAAGCACCTGAAGGTGAAGTTTGGGTCAAACCCCAAATATAACAAGTTCTTCTCTAAGCTACAGGAGGAGCAGGCCCAGACTGTTTCCAAGTTCCACAACCTGGCCAACCGGGTGGCCCCCAAGAAGCAAAAGTCCAAGTAGCAGGACTACCAGGAGGACTTGCAGAAGGTGGTAAAGAAAAAGTATAAGGTGGCAGAGATTAAGAAGTACCTTGAAGATGTTGCCACTGCTCTTGCTGGTGGCTTTAATTAGCCAAATAAACTTTGCTTTGCCTATATATTTTTTACTTTCAAACTGTTAATTTTTTAATTTTTTATATAGTAATAATCTTTTCAGGTATAAATGGTAAGTTTCAGATACAGTTTTAATATGGTTTAGTAAGAAATATCTTATATTTTGTTAATTTATCTTTAAGCTATGAGATATTTTCAGTTGTGCTTATAAAAAGTATAATAAATTAAATATAGAATTTTTTTATATTTTGTAGTTATTATGATATATAAAATATCTTTTTTTGTCATTGGAATTTTAATTTTTATGGGAATAAAAAATAATTTTATAATAAAGAGTGTAATTTACATAGTAAACTGAAAAATAGTTGCTTATATCTCCTTATTCTTATTATGTATGGTAAATTTTTTATTGCAGTTTTGAACTCTCTGGGGTTATTTCAGTATACTAATGGATTTTAAAATATTTTTTTATATTAAAAATGTTCAGGGTAAAGTGTTTTGTTAATTAAAAAAGTGTTGACATCCAGGAAACAACATTAAGTAAAATTAGGTCGTCACTTTGCTATAGTGTCAACATTAAAAGTGACAATATTAAAAGTGTCAACAGGGCCACTGTCAACATTATTATTGTCAACATGGGCGCTGTTGCCATGTAGAGTACTCCAAACAGTTGGGTGGACGTAGTCTCGGCCGCGGCAGGGGTCTCCATTGGGCAGTTGGGTCGCGGGGTTAAGGGCAGAGTCATAGGAACAAAGTAGGAAGGCAGATAATTATACTTGTCTTTGAACAATAAGGGCGGCACCTTGATCCTTTTTCCTTCACGTCCTATGTATTCAGTTTCTCTAGTCCTTGCCAAGGGATTAGCAATGAGGATGGTCTCTAAGCCGTACTCTGTGTAGGCGGGGTTGGGCGGGTATTTGGTACAATGCACAGGTCCAAAGAGGGCTCCTGGGGGACGGTATAGTGCCTGGGAAGGGTCGGCAGATTGGTCTCCAGAAGGGGTGATTGCCTGATGGTCTACTTGGCCGGAGTTAAGATGGAAGATCACTAAGACTAGATAAGGTAAGATTTGTTCAAACCAAAGGTTCATAAAACTTTATTATCAAAAATGACAATATGGTCATCACCATACCGCCCAGGCTTTTATACCATGAGTTTTGTTTCTTTGATTTTTTCAGGGTTCAGGTTCACAGACAAGGCACTGGCAGGGCATGGATCTTGGCTTAGAGTCTTGAAGGCGGCAGATCCAGGTTGTGCCTGCTCTGGTAAACAAAAGTGACAATGTTTTGTTCCGCTGCTACTGTTCACCACATCACCTGAGCAGTTCAATTGTACTACCCCTTCTGGACAGAAGACTAGCAGCTGCTGGTAGTCATTATCAGAGTTAGCAGTAGGTTTTGTTTTAATCTCCTTAAGGCAAGCTACAGCCTCTGCACAGGTCCAGATCTTTGGTGGCGCAAGGTTGGCATCAATCTGGTGACCATTTGGGAAATTGTCCTCAGGAGAATGGCGGGTCTTGGAGTAACTCATCAATTCAGGTTTGCAATTTAACAAGTGGGCGGGTTCCTGTCCACTTTGTGTGACTTAAGTAGTCTTTGGAGGGTCAGGGTTTGATTCCAGGGTTTCCAGAGTTGATTTTGAACCTCCAGTATTGACGCTTGGCAGGTTTCTGTTCCCCCTGTTTGCGGTCATCTATCTCTGGTAGTCCAGGGTTTGACCCAACTGGCAGTTGGGCAATTTCCTGTCTACTCTGGTCAACATAAGGCTTTCCCTGAGACCCAGGTTTCAATTACCAGGTTTTCAATACAAGTATTGAAATGTCATTCATGACACAGATTGAAGCTTTTATTGATACAAAAGCTGATGAAAGCTTCATTGACTCCAGCCTGGCAAAGGAACTAGGCTTGACAGCTTCAGAGCGTAGCCTACAAGTAGTCATGGGAAACAGCTCTCTGGACACTGTCTATGAGTGTGAACAAGAACTTCTGTTGACAATTGGACATAATGTGTACCTGTTGTCCCTGATCCTCTTGCCAGGACTACCCCACCCCCTAATACTGGGCAACTCCTGGTCTGACAGACATGGCCTGATCCTGAACTATAGCAAACAAACTGCCACATTGGGCCAACCTGAATCTTATGACACTGTCCTTTTTTGCATGAGCCATGGCCAAAACCCTACCAGCAAACTCTTAAACATAAAGATAAACCTAGTGTTGGGATACTATCTACTCCCCTACAGAAATGGGACCATGTGTTTAGTGAAGAAAAAGCCACAAAACTACACAGTCATTCAATATACAACCACACAATAGACCTGTTACCAGGGACTAACACACACCTCAGCCATCTACAGCTGTAATTACTCAAAACAAGTAGCCTTGAAGACATAACTAGAGGGCATGACCAAAAAAGGCTTTATCCAAGTGTCAAAGGCCCTTTGCTTGTCTCCCATGCTGTTTGTAGGAAAAAAATATGACAGAATTTGTCCGTGTGTAAACTATCGGAAAATGAAAAATATCACAGTGAAGAAGCACTATTCCATCCCCAACGCTGATGACCTATGTGACGTACTGACCAAAGCCCAGGTGCATTCAAAGATTGACCTGAGAGACGCCTTCAACCAGATCCAAATCAAAGACAGAGACAAATACAAGACGGCCTTCAAAACCAGATATGGGTTGTACAAATACCTAGTAATGCCATTTAGCCTCTGCAACGCCCCCAGCACCTTCCAAAGGATGATCAACACTTCCTAGGCAAGTACCTTGACCAATTTTGTGTTGCATATTTGGACGCCATTCTCATCTACAGCAAGACTCACGAGGAACACCTGCACCACCTAGACCTTATACTAGAGAAACTCCCTCAAGCCAATTTACACGCTAAGCTCAAGAAGTGTGAACTCTTTCAGTCTGAGGTTGAATTCCTGGGATACATAGTGAAGACTCGCGGGTTTGAAATGGCACAGGAAAAAGTAGAAGCAATAACGTCTTGACCAATGCCCAAATGTAGGAAAGATGTGAGAAGTTTTTTGGGCCTGGTAAACTATTGCAGGGATTTCATCCAAAAAATTTCTCTCATCACCCTGCCCCTGACCCGCCTGTGCTCTGACAAGGTCACCTTTGTCTGGAGCTCAGAATGCACCATCGCTTTTGAGACCCTGAAACTCGTCTTTACCTCTGCCCCCGTCCTGGCCATGCCCGGCCCATCCAAGCCTTTCGTGCTGGAAACCGAGGCGTCCAACTTTGCGGTGGGAGGGGTCCTTCTTTAGGAGGGAGTGGATAGTATGATACATCCTGTAGCATATTACTCCAAGATGCTGCCAGCCAAAGTAAACTACCCAATTTACAATAAGGGGATGCTTGCAATAATGAAGACCCTGAAACATTGGCGCCAGTACCTATATGGCGCTGAATTCTCAGTAAAGATCCTAACTGACCACAAAAAATTGGTTTACTTATTTAAACCCAGACATCTGAATCAGAGACAGGCCAGATGAGCCCTAGAACTGGATAACTACACTCTGACAATTGACTATAAACCCGGGAAAGTCAACATAGTACCTGACGCACTGAGCAGAAGAGCAGACTTGATTCCCTCCACATCTGAGACCAAAGACTATAACACCCATGTACTCCTAGACCCTGCCAGCCTAGGTATCCAGATGATGTACATGAAGATCATGGCCTGCAAGCCTGACATAATGAGGCGCAGAAATTAGACAAGTATTCAGCAGAACTCATTGCTGACTTGACCTCAGACCCAGATAGCTGCCACTACAAGAAAGGATTCTCATTGAAAGGAACTACCCTGCTATTATATAACCAGATCTATGTACCAGAAGGTGAAACAAGGACCAAAGTACTCATAGACTATCACGACTCAGAGATGGCCGGCCACCCTGACAGACTCAAGACAATCCAAGGTATCAAAAAGAATTATGCTTGACCCCAACTAGACAAAGATGTGGCCGCCTACATCAAAGGCTGTGAGACATGCAGAAGGACCAACCCCTGTAAATCTAAACCTAAAGGCTTGCTAAGATCACTAGCATACCAGCAGGACCCTGGAGATCTGGTTCAATGGATTATATTATGGAACTTCCCCCTTCTAATTTGTTCAATGCAATCCTTGTGATGGTAAATAGATTCACTAAAATTTCCTATTTTGTCCCTACCACACCCACTGCACTGCTGCAGGGACAGCTAGACATTTCCACTACTGCATCCTAACTCAACATGGCACTCCAGCAGAAATTATCACTGATAGAGGACCACAATTCATCTCCAACTACTGGAATCAGGTGAGGAAAGACTTTGGGATAAAGCGCTGTGTATCAACCTCCTATCACCCACAGACTGACGGCCAGACTGAATGAGTGAAACAAATATTTGAACAGTACCTATAATGCTAAACCAACACCAATCAAGATAACTGGGCTGAGATGCTACCCATGGCACAGTACGCCTACAACAGCAAAGACCATGCATTTACTGGAAGGTTCCCTTTCAAATCTAACTACAGGTTTGACCCCACATTAGACCCTAGCATTGGAAACAAGGAAACCAACCCGTCTGGACGCGCCTGGATTAAAAAGATCCACAACACCCAAACCATATGGCTAGTAAACCAGAAACAAGCAGTACAGACATAAAAGGCCTTGGTTAATAAAAAACAGACCCCTGATAAACCCCTCCAAGTTGGAGACAAGGTCTAATTGGACTCCCGGAATGTGCCCCTGCATGTGCCTTGCAGAAAATTAGCTCACAAAAGAAGCAGGCCACACAAGATCACCAAGCTCATTGGAGAAGTTGCCTTCAAGTTAGACCTACCCCCCACATGGAAGATCCATGATATTTTCCACTGTGCCTTGCTGTTCAAAAAAGACGGAAACTCCCTTCCCCACCAGAAGATCAAGTAAAGCCCCCCGCCAATCCAGAAGGACCACTCAATTGAGCACAAAGTTGAGTATATCCACAGCAACTGAGTCCACTACAAGACTCCCAGTACTATGTCAAGTGGTTAGGTTACCCCCTGGAAGAAAGCACCTGGGAACCCTTGAGCAATCTAACCAATATCAAACAGGCCATCCAACAATACCTTGGGAAGAAGGCCCTGAAAGAGGGGATTTTGGGGGAAGAAGGGGATGATGTCAGGAATGACAATTTGGATGCTCCTAAATTTCAAAATTTGGAACCAGAGTTGAACCCTGGACAAAACCCTTTGCGTACCGCCAGAGGCATGGGCTGGGAACCCAATAACCCACTACTGATTGATAAAGTTGCTACCAGCCCGCCAGGACCCAAACTCTTAGCCATCCCGCAGGATTCTGCAAGCAAACTGCCAGTGTGGGATGCCAGGAATTTCCCCAAGGTGCCAACACCTGACACTGATGGTTTTCTTGGTAAAATGCACAAGTTTCTTAGTGAGAGTTATTCTGAACTTCCCTAAAGCCCCAGAGAAGGCACTGAATCTGAAGAGGCACCCAATACCCAAATCAACAAACAGAAGGATTTGAAGTCTTATTGTCCCAAAGCGGCCAGTAGCAAACTGCCAATGCCAAGCGCCACACTGCCATCTAAGACCCCCAATGCCAACCTGCCTGAGCCAAGAAAACCCGACTTTCAGGGCCCAGAGGGTCTTGACTGATTTCCATCTGATTGAACTTAATATTTAAATCAAACTAAATAAAAACTTTATTTCAAAGCTAACTTAGAATGATCACAAGGGGATCATTGTGAGCAACACCTTTATATACCATTCCATTAGATCTTTTAGAATCTTCTTAAATCTGCTAGACAGTCTTATGGACTCTGCTGGTGACATCAGGCTGGGGTTTTGGGGCATCTTCTGAACAGCATGACTCATGTTTCTTTGAAAAATCCCGCACATCGAGCTTTTCATCCGTATTTTGTCTAAAATTAGCACAAATTGACTCTCCTGGTGTTTGGCTTCAAAATGCATATTTGAACATCCAAATCCATTCAGTGGTTGCTGAGTTATGCTCAAATTAAGATTCACATCAATTCTTGTGCCTTGGTTGCATATTTTCATCACTTCACACTGGTTAGGAAGTCTAGCTGGCGGCCAAACTTTAAAAAGCCATAACTCATCATCAAGAGCAGCTAGAAGAGTCATCAAACTAGAATTGGGATTGTGGAGAATAGTAGAGTTTTCCCAAGGCATTTTTGTAACACAAGATGTGTCAGGGCGTTTCCTGACATTATTCCCTTCTATAGTCAACTTACTCCAAGTTGACTCTAACAAATCTGCTTCTTGATATCTAGAACTGAGGCTGGATTTTTCTTTATAAGAGGCAATAGCAGGCTCAACATGGCTGCATTTGGCATCATCAAGAAAGATGGAAAGAAATATTTTGGGCTGGCTTATAATCAGGATAGAAGCTCTTATAAAGCAAGAGTTATGGTGTTTTTGAGAGTTACTTCCAGTATAAGGTGTCCCAGATGTTATATTTGAGGACTTGGGTATGTCTGGCTCTAACACAGAACTTTTTACTTTTGGCAGGCTTGGGCTTATGAAACTTGGGACTCTTCTGGTAGGTTCTGCTGGGCTTTGTACAATCATGGGTGCCATTTTCAAGAAATTCTCTTTTTAGACGTTCTTGGGTGACTTGGAAATCAAAATTTGGCAGAATTGGTAAAATTTTGAGATAGTTTGCAGTATGCACACTATGTTCATCCCCTTCAAAGATCTTCTCACTCAACAACACAGAGAAAGTATGGAGAAAAAAGTTTGAGGGTGGCTTAAAATCACTAAGTTGGAAATCCTTAGATTGACTTTCTTTGGAGACATCCTCTAGTGGCTCAGGCTGAAGGTTAAAAGTTCTAGGTCTGGATTTGGCTGGCTTCTGGTATCTATCAGGGGCTTTAGGCTCAACTGCACTGGAAAACTCTTGATATGCGTCAGTTTCTTTTCCACTTTCTACTAGTCTCTCAAGGCTGGCTTTCTGGGGTTTGTATTCTTGGGATTGGTATATCCCAGGGCAACCACCAGAATTAACTCATTCCACAAGTCTGTGAGCCTCCTTGTTCTGTGAGTATACCAAGATGTTTTCAAGATATACAACCACACATACATCAAGTAGAGGGAATAGTACCTCACTCATTAAGCCTTGAAAGGCTGCAGGGGCGTTACTCAAACCAAAGGGCATTATAAGGTATTCATAAAGTCCAAAGGGAGTGCAAACTGCTGTCTTCCACTCATGACCTTCAGCAATACATATCTGATTATAAGCACTGTGGAGGTCTAGCTTGGAAAACACCTTGGCGTGAGTAAGTTGGTTGATCAAGGACTCAGCAGATGATAAGGGGTTTTGATTCTTAATGGTTATGGCATTCAGTTTGGTGAAGTCCACAACTGGCCTAAGGGTGTTGTCAGCTTTCTCTACAAAGAACATGGGTGACAAACATGGGGAGTTGGATCAACACATAAACCCTTTTGCTAAGTTTTTTGTCAAGGTACGCCTTCATTGCAATTCCCTGTGCTTGGTTCATGGGATAGAGTTTTCCCCAGGTGGGGGGAGGAGCCTGGTATCAAGTCAATTCTAAGATTGGATGGTCTTCTCTCAGGGAGGATGGAACAGAGTTCTTCACTGAAAGCCTATTTTAAGTTGTGGATTTCCTCTGGTATAAATTCATGTTCTTGATCACCCAAACAAAGTAGAGAATTAAGGTAGGCTGTGAATTTCTCTGGTACCTGGTGGTAAGGTCTCTTAAGAGGAACCATTGTAGGTTTCCCGTGAGAAAAGATTGTGACTGAATTGGTGTCCCAGTTGAACTGCAACTTGGATTCCCGACACCAGGGAAATGCCAAGACTAACAGGAAGGCCAAGTTAGAGAGTAGAGGTGGGTAGGTGTTATGAGTTGTTACCCACTTGAGCATGGAGGGGTTTGACAAGACGTCCTACTCAAGCAGGGGTACTTTTGGCAAGTCTTACAGATGCTAGTCCTGAGATCTCAAAGCCTAAGGATGTTGAAAGGTCTTGATCAATGAAATTCCCCATTGCTCTTGTATTAATCAGTGCATAGCTAGCAGTAGTTCCAAATTTGTGGTCTAGAAAAACTGGCAAAAGAGCATAAGACTGGGTTGAAGATTTATTGACATCTGTGGTTGAAAGAAGATGGCCTGAAGCAGATTGTACCTTGGAGAGTTCCTGCCAATCTTTGGCGGGATGACCTGATTGTCCACAGTAGAGGCACAGTCCTTTGAAGAATTGATGTTGTTTCTCTTTGGGGGCCAATTGGTAACCCCCCCCGGGTTTTGGAACTAGTCTCTTAGGAACCTTGGCAGGGGATGGTGAGTTTTGGGTGGGCAGAATCTTGGTGTTGTTCCAAGAAGGAAGCTGTTTTACCTTGAAGGACCATTTCAAGACCTCTTTGGTAAGTTTGGAGAACTTATCAGGCAATACATGATGGGTCAGGAAGTTCTTGAGCTCAGGGGACAGCTTTTTCTGGAAAAGGTAGCAGGCTTTGGCATCAGTCATCCCAATTGCTTCTGTAAGGCGAGATAATTTCTTCAATTTAGTCCTTGGTGGCCATTCTGCCTTGGTATAGGGTCATTATGTGGCCTCTGAGTTCTTCCATGGTTTGTACCAGCACTACGGTAGATAATAAGGAGTCACAGAAGGTAGGGTAGTTATCTAATAGCTTTTCCCCTTAGAGGGTGGCCTTGGCGTACCAGACGTGTGCCTTGCCTGTAAGCTTTTTGGCCACATGGTGTACCTTATGTGTGTTGGTCTGAAATTGTGTGGGAGATGTTTCAAGCAGTGACTGTGAGAAGGCCAGGAGCATAAGGATCTTGTTTCCTTTGTTGTTGTCTGGAGATACTGCTGAAATCCGGTTTAGTACCACAGTTTGGTTTTGAACCTGTTGAGGTGCAGATGCGTTGGAGGCAACAGAGGTCTTGGTATGCATGAAGAGGCAAACCAGATGATAGATGGTAAGGCTGACAATGGCAGTAATCAAGGTGACTGCTAGGCTCTTGATGAGTGTGTGTCAGGGAACCAACCCTGATTGGCCGGCTTGCTAGTGTTTGGGAACTGGCAAGTTGCGGACTGGGTGGGCAGAGCTCACTAAAGGATTGATGCTAGCTTAATGAGGTAGGACATTGACTTGCCCACCCACGACCACAGACTGGCGGCTGGGACAATAGTATCTATTACTCCTGTGAGAGTAACATATACAATTCCACTAATCTTGTTAGTATGGTCCAGTGGGAGCTTGGCGGCGGAGGCAGGCATTGGTTTGGGGGTGACGGGTGGTTCCATGTCCATTTGGTTGGCAGAAAGGAAGTTGTATTCATCTCTGAACAGGCGGGGTTTGGTAACATACCAAGGGCCTTCTCAATTGTATCTGGTTAACTCGGTAGTTCTGGCCAAGGGATTCTGGGCTAGTATGTTGTCAGCAGTGTAGTCCTTGTACTCAGGCTTTAAGGGGTACTCTGTGAAATGAACAGGACCAAAGGGGGCACCTGGCAGGCAGTAAGTAGCTGGCAGGGGGGCAGACAATCTTGGGGTTAACTGGAAGATGGTAGGAATAAAATACAGCAATAGTTGGGGAAACCAATATCTCATAACCTTTATTTAAAAATGACAATGGGGGTTGATCTTGGCCTGGCAGGTATTTATGCCACACTGCCAGGCTTAACTACCTGGTCAGGTTTTCTGGGCTCAGGAGGGTTGGTATTGGGTGTCTCAGATGGCAGTGTGGCGCTCAGCACTGGAAGTTTGCCACTGGCCGCTTTAGGGTGAGGAGATTTCAAATCCTTCTGTTTATTGATTTGGGTATTGGGTGCCTCTTCAGATTCAGTGCCTTCTCTGGGGCTTTAGGGAAGTTCAGAATAACTCTCACTAAGAAACTTGTGCATTTTACCAAGAAAACCATCAGTGTCAGGTGTTGGCACCTTGGGGAAATTCCTGGCATCCCACACTGGCGGTTTGCTTGAAGAATCCTGCAGGGCAGCTAAGGGTTTGGGTCCTGGCAGGCTGGCAGGCTGGCAGCAACTTCATCAATTAGTAGTGGATTATTGCGTTCCCAGCCTATGAGTCTGGCGCTCCGCAAAGGGTTTTGTCCAGGGTTTAACTCTGATTCCTTATTTTGAGGTTTAGGAGCATACAAATTATCATTCCTGACATTGCCCCTTCTTCCCCCAAAATTTCCCCTTTCAGGGCCTTCTTCTCAAGGTATTGTTGGATGGCCTGTTTGGCATTGGTTAGGTTGCTCAAAGGTTCCCAGGTGCTTTCTTCCAGGGGGTAACCTAACCACTTGACATAGTACTGGGGGTCTTGTAGTGGACTCAGTTGCTGTGGATATACTCAACTTTGTGCTCAATTGAGTGGTCCTTCTGGATTGGCGGGGGGGCTTTACTTGATCTTCTGGTGGGGAAGGGAGTTTCCGTCTTTTTTGAACAGCAAGGCACAGTGGAAAATATCATGGATCTTCCATGTGGGGGGTAGGTCTAACTTGAAGGCAAATTCTCCAATGAGCTTGGTGATCTTGTGTGGTCCGCTTCTTCTGTGAGCTAGTTTTCTGCAAGGCACATGCAGGGGAACGTTCCAGGAATCCAAATAGACCTTGTCTCCAACTTGGAGGGTTTACCAGGGGTCCTTTCAATCATCAAAGGCCTTGTATGTCTGTACTGCTTGGTTCAGATTTTCTAGGCATATAGTTTGGATGTTGTGGATCTTTTTAATCCAGGCACGTCCAGACGGGTTGGTTTCCTTGTTTCCAATGCTAGGGTCCCATGTGAGGTCAAACCCGTAGTTGGCTTTGAAGTGGACATTTCAGTAAATGCATGATCTTTGCTGTTGTAGGAGTACTGTGGCATAGGTAGCATCTTGGCCCAGTTATCTTGATCAGCGTTGGCATAGCATTGTAGGTACTGTTCAAGTATTTGGTTCACTCGTTCAGTCTGGCTATCAGTCTGTGGGTGGTAGAAGGTTGATACGCAGCACTTTACCCCCCAAATCCTTCATCACCTGAGCCCAGTAGTTGGAGGTGAATTGTGGTCCTCTATCAGTGATGATTTCTGCTGGAGTGCCATGTTGGGTTAGGATGCGGTAGTGGAAATGTCTAGCTGTCTCTGCGGCAGTGCAGTGGGTGATGGTAGGGACAAAATAGGACATTTTAGTGAATCTATCTACCATGACTAGGATTGAATTGAACAAATTAGAAGGGGGCAGTTCCACAATATAATCCATTGAAACAGACTACCAGGGTCCCGCTGGTATGTCTAGTGGTCTTAGCAAGCCTTCAGGTTTGGATCTACGGGGTTTGGTTCTTCCACATGTCTCATAGCCTTTGATGTAGGCAGCCACGTTTTTGTCCAGTTGGGCCAAGCATAATTCTTTTTGATACCTTGGATTGTCTTGAGTCTGCCAGGGTGGCCGGCCATCTCTGAGTTGTGATAGTCTATGAGTACTTTGGTCCTTTTGCTTGCCTTCTGGTACGTAGATCTGGTTGTGTAATAGCAGGGTGGTTCCTTTAAATGAGAACCCCTTCTTGTAGTGTCAGCTATCTGGGTCTGAGGTCAAGTTGGCAATGAGTTTTGCTGAATACTTGTCTAATTTCTGCGCCTCAATTATGTCAGGTTTACAGGCCATGATCTTCATAAACATCAGTTGGATGCCTAGGTTGGCAGGGTTGAGGAGTACATGGGTGTTGTGGTCCTTGGTCTCAGCTGTGGTAGGAATCATATCTGCTCTTCTACACAGGGCGCCAGGTACCACTTTCACCTTTCTGGGTTTGTAGTCAATGGTCAAGGTGTAGTTGGCCTGTTCTAAGGCCCATCTGGCCTCCCTTTGGTTCAGCTGTCTGGGTTTAAAGAAGTAAATCAGGTTCTTGTGGTTGGTTAGAACTTTTACTGGAAACTCAGCGCCACATAACTACTAGCGCCAATGTTCTAAGGTCTTCATTATAGCAAGCATCTCCTTGTTGCAGATTGGGTATTTTCCTTTGGCAGGCAGCATCTTCTTGGAGTAATATGCTATAGGATGTAGCATACTATCCCCTCCCACCACAAAGTTGGATGTGTTGGTTTCCAGCACAAAAAGCTTGGATGGACCGGGCATGGCCAGGACGGGGGCAGAGGTAAAGACGAGTTTCAGGGTCTCAAAAGCAATGGTACATTCTGAGCTCCAGACAAAGGTGACCTTGTCAGAGCACAGGCAGGTCAGGGGCAGGGTGATGAGAGAAAGTTTTTGGATGAAATCCCTGCAATAGTTTGCCAGGCCCAAAAAACTTCTCATATCTTTCCTACATTTGGGCATTGGCCAAGACGTTATTGCTTCTACTTTTTCCTGTGCCATTTCAAACCCGCCAGTCTTCACTACAGATCCCAGGAATTCAACCTCAGACTGAAAGAGTTCACACTTCTTGAGTTTAGTGACTAAATTGGCTTGGGAGAGTTTCTCTAATATAAGGTCCAGGTGGCGCAGGTGTTCCTTGTGAAACTTGCTGTAGATGAAGATGTTGACAAGATATGCCACACAGAAGCGGTCAAGGTATCCACCTAGGACGGTGTTGATCATACTTTGAAAGGTGCTGGGGGCTTTGCAGAGGCCAAAATGCATCACTAGGTACTCATACAGCCCATATCAGGTTTTGAAGGCAGTCTTGTACTTGTCTCCATCCTTGATTTGGATTTGGTTGAACACATCTCGGAAGTCAATTTTTGAGTACACCTGGGCTCCAGTCAGTACATCACAGAGGTTGTTGGCATTGGGGATGGGGTAGCGGTTCTTCACCGTGATGTTGTTCAGTTTTTGGTAATTCACGCATGGGCACATCCCATCATCTTTTTTTCCTACAAACAGCATGGGTGACAAGCAGGGGGCCTTTGACACTTGGATTTCTTTTTGGTCATATCTTCCAGGTATGCTTTCAAGGCTACTTGTTTGCGGTGGTTGCAGCTGTAGATGGGGCTGTGGTGAGGTTGGGTTCCCAGCATCAGGTCAATGGTGTGGTTGCATATTGAATGGCTGGGTAGTTTTGTGGCTTCTTCTTCACTAAACACATGGTCCCATTTCTGTAGGGGGTAGGTAGTGTTCCAACACTAGGTTCTATCTTTATGGTTAAGAGTTTGTTGGTAGGGGTTTGGACATGGCTCATACAAAAAGGGACGGTGTTGCAAGATTCAGGTTGGCCCAACATGGCGGTTTGTTTGCAATAGTTCAGGATCAGGCCATGTTTGTTGGACCAGGAGTTGCCCAGTATAAGGGGGTGGGGTAGTCCAGGTAAGAGGATCAGGGACAACAGGTACACATTATGTCCAATTGTCAACGGGAGTTCTTGTTCACACTCATAGCCAGTGTCCAGAGAGCTATTTCCCATGAATACTTGTTGGCTACGCTCTGAAGCTGCCATGCCTAGTTCCTTTGCCAGGCTGGCGTCAATGAAGCTTTCATCAGCTCCTGTATCAATAAAGGCTTCAATCTGGCGCTTGTTTCCCAATAGTTCTATGGTCACTTGGATGAATTTTTAAGACTGGGAATAAGTTTTTATTTGCACCAGTGAGACTGGGGCAGTGTTCTTCTTAGGGCAGGCTCTGGTCAAGTGGCCCACCTTGTGGCAGTGGAAACAGAGTCCTTTGCTATAGTGTTGTTTGAGCTCTTTGGGTGTCATTCCTGTTCTGTTGGGGATTGGTGCTCGGGTTTGGCGGGTCTGGGAGGGGCCAGCATTCTCTTGGTTCATGCTAAGGCCCTTGCACAGGGGAACCAGATCATCTAGGCTGAGGGTGGGCGGATGGTGCTTCAACAAGTCCTTCATTGCTAGATTGACTCCCTTTTGGAAGATGATGGCTGCCAGTTTGTCTTCCAGTTTGGTGTGAATCTTTAGTTTGAGGAACTTGTCAATGTAAGCTTGGATGGGACGGGCGCCCTGCTGGATTTCCAACAAGGAGTTCAGGGCATAGTACCTGGTGTTGTGGTCTTCCCCTGTGGCCATCAGTTCAGCTTTGAACTTGGCATAGTCTAGGCGAAATTCCATGTCTTCAGCGGTGGCCTTGCCAAACCAATCAAGGGCGTCTCCTGATAGCATGGCGGCTACTCCAAGTACCTTTTTGGTGTCACTGGAATAGGATGGGGCATTGGCTTGAAAATGTAGTCAGAGCACTGGCATGGAGCGGTGGGCCTCTTTGAGAGTGAGTTTTCCCATCTGGGGCATCTCCACTTTGGTGAGAGATTGGTTGACTATCATATTCTGAACCTGAGAGGAGGGTCCTTTGGCGGTTTTGGCGGTGGGGTCAGAGTTCTTGGGGTTGTCTGGGGTCACATTTGTATTCTTCCACGCGGAAGAGATCAGGTTCTTGGTCTTTATAAATGTGTAATAAGTGATTATCATTACAAAAAATATACAAGATGCCCCAAGAATAATCAACATCTTGGGTTTCAGGGTACAAGGTTTAAAATAGATTATCACAATGTCAGGGAACCAACCCTGATTGGCCGGCTTGCTAGTGTTTGGGAACTGGCGGGTTGAAGACTGGGTGGGAAGAGCCCACCAAAGGATTGGTACTAACTTAATGAGGTAGGACATTGACATGCCCACCCATGACCACAGACCAGTGGCTGGGTCAATAGTATCTATTACTCCCGTGAGAGTAATATATACAATTCCAAAAATCTTGCCGGTATGGTCCAGTGGGAGATTGGCGGCGGAGGAAGGCATTGGTTTGGGGGTGACAGGTGGTTCCATGTCCTTTTGGTAGGCATAAAGGAAGTTGTATTCATTTCTGAACAGGCGGGGTTTGGTAACATACCAAGGGCCTTCTTGGTTGTATCTGGTTAACTCGGTAGTTCTGGCCAAGAGATCCTGGGCTAGTATGTTGTCAGCGGTGTAGTCCTTGTACTCAGGCTTTAAGAGGTACTCTGTGAAATGAACAGGACCAAAGGGGGCACCTGGCAGGCAGTACGTAGCTGGCAGGGGGGCAGACAATCTTGGGGTTAACTGGAAGATGGTAGGAATAAAATACAGCAATAGTTGGGGAAACCAATATCTCATAACCTTTATTTAAAAATGACAATGGGGGTTGATCTTGGCCTGGCAGGTATTTATGCCACACTGCCAGGCTTCACAACCTGGTCAGGTTTTCTGGGCTCAGGCAGGTTGGCATTGGGTATCTCAGATGGCAGTATGGCACTTGGCACTAGAGGTTTGCCACTAGCCGCTTTGGGGCGAGGAGACTTCAAATCCTTCTGTTTATTGATTTGGGTATTGGGTGCCTCTTTGTGTTCAGTGCCTTCCCCAGGACTTTGGGGGAGTTTGGAATAACTTTCAGGGAGAAATTCGTCTATTTCACCAGGCAAACTGCCAGTGTCAGGCATTGGCACCTCAGGGAAATTCCCGACATCTTGTACTGGCAGTTTGCTTGTAGAATCCTGCAGGGCAGCTAAGGGTTTGGATCCTGGCGGGCTAGCAGCAACTTCATCAATTAGTAGTGGATCATTTTGTTCCCAGCCTATGATTCTGGTGGTCTGCAAAGGGTTTTGTCCAGGGTTTGACTCTGATTCCGTATTTTGAGGTTTAGGAGCATCCAAATTGTCATTCCTGACAGTGCGGTATAAAGCAGGTAACTTGAAGGGGTTGCTTCTGAGCTTCTAAGCAAGAAGCCCAAGATGGGTTCCAAAAAACTGTCAGGGACCCACTTGACAGGGAAAAAATTCCCTATTTGGTGGGCCAAGGCCCCTAAGTTAAGCCCTGCTATTACTGAGCCAATGGGTCCCATGATCATGGCAAGACGGCCTAAGTGACCCAGGTAGGCAAGTCTTCCCAGCATAGAGCTGAAGCAACCAAGCATATAATACCTCACCACGTATGTTAACAGGTAGAAGGAAGCATAGGGCCTAACCAACAAAGGTTTGGCAGGAGGAGGAGTGAACAAACAACCATAATGGAATTTGCGTCCCCAGTGGCCGGAGGGGTACTTAAACCATTCATGGGCTAGAGATTCCTTTTGATGAGCATTGTTGGGAGAGGAGTTGTGCCAGTTAGTAGTTGGTGTTGGGTTCTCCAAGGCTAGCACCAAAGGCAAAAGGAAGCTAGAAACCAGAACAGGGATAGAATTCCTTTCATGGCTTCAAAAATAGGGTATCAGAAGGTAAGTGATTGACAGGTATGGAATAAAAGTCTTTATTGTTGGAACAACTAAGTTTTATAAGGTTTGCACACTTAAATAGCCTCCAAAATGGAGGCTGGAAAATTTAAGTGGATATTGGGGGAAATAAGAGGGATTTGCCAATGATTTTCATGAATATCATGGACAAAATTAATACCTGTATCATATTGGCATTGATTTGGGACTGGAGGTGTAATATAAACTTAAAGTTAAGAGGGAAGGAACAAAAGCAAGCCACAAGATCATAATTAATTAAGCAGTGCAATAATTGAATATCAAGAGGAATGAAGTGTGAAGCCTCAGTTTCATCTAATAACAGTGGATCTGTGAGCAGCAAGGTGGTCCCAAGCAGCCAATCAAATGCAGAGCGTTAAGTGACATTATCACTTAAGTTACTAACCTTTTTGAACTTGAATTGAAGTGAAAAAGCAAAAAAACAATTCAATAAAATAATTATAAATAGGTAAAGTAAGTTGCATAGTTGATTCTATACTAACAATAGGCTCTTTCTGAAGGTTCTGGGTTCAATTCTTGTTTAGCTCAAGGCTAGAAAACAAACTAGTGTCCAGTACTTGGTGGCTGTGTTGCTGTGTCTTTGCCTTGTTAAACATATTATCAATAAAATTAAAGGATTCAGGGAAAGAATCCCTGACAGGTGAAGTCCCAAAGGAAGCAGTTCCTTGCTGATTTCCCAATCCCAAGGCAAGCTGTGAACACAGCTGTGAATATGAGGTAGTTCATATTCACTGGTTAGGTATTGAGGGTAAAGTTAACTAGTCTAAGTTTTAGACTAAGAGTGGGGATTTAAAAGGTTTTTATTGAGGGGGGTATTGTTCTCAATTGTTACAAAAGTAACAGTTTCAAAGCCCTGGGTGGGAATCAAACCTGCTCCTAGCCACCAGGCAGGGCTAGCAGGTGGGAGAGATTTGCCCACACCTGGATTTTTGCTTTTCAAAGCAAATCCAGGTGCAGGAATTATTCCCAACCTGGCAGTGGCTGTGGGGCCCATTCTGGGCCCCAAAAGCTACGTCCAAGCCTTGGTGGGTTTGTCTGGGCCTGGGAAGGCTATTTTTAGCTGCCCAGTAAACCCAGATCAAGCCCACCCTCCATTTAGTAATTTGGGGTCCCCAAATGGGGACTGTTGTGAATACCGCTATTCAGCATGTTTTGATTTTGCCTTTGGTGGGCCATTTCAAGGACAAACATCTTGCTTTTTCTTTTGCCTCTCAAAATGAGTTAATGACTGAATCAGGAAGATTGATTGTTTGGTTTCTTGATCCTGCGCAACTCACTTGCCCCACTAATGCTGGTGGCAAGTGATCCTACTGTCCTGGTAGTGTTTTGTGGTATTCCTAACCACTATATATTCCATTTCATATTCACCAATAAAAAAATTAAGTTCTATTCACATTTTTGTCTTTGTGTCTTCTGTACTTCCACGCCTCTCTCTAACCACAACTAGTAGAGATTATTCTTCCAGGGCCGCAAGGTAAACACCTTTGCCTTCCCTGTCATCTAACCAAGACTTAGTACAAATCCAATCCTGAAGCTAGGATTTCCTGTTGTGTGTCTGTGTTGCACCTCAGAACACGACAAAAATGGTGCTCACTACAGGGGCTGCAAGCCCCTTGGCTATCCCTTTTGCATCAACGTTTTCAGGTCCTTTGCCTCCGCCTATACAAGAGTCAACTTCACCTGAAATAACCAGTTTTCGATTAAGGAAGATATTGCCAACCAGCCTATTACCCCCACTATACTGAACCTTGGGAATGTTCCCTGCCTAGTTGCTTACCCCATGGGTACCCCTGACTTGGAGCAAGTCATGTTGGTAGACCTTGGGATATCCTGTGAAGGAGCCATCCCTTGCCTTCAGTTGCAGTTTAGTTGGGCTGAATACTACAAATTAATTGTGGCTCCTCAATTTCCACAACATCTCCTCTCAGCAGCTGGCTCTGCTGAGCACTTACTATTGTCCTTTGTGCAGCCTGCTTTAGCCCACCATCAAATGGTGTTGGGACTCCATGTCCAAGAAATCTTGTCTCTGCAAGCAGCAGTTAATCATCACTGGGACCAGTTTGCTGCCTACCAACAGTGGATACATTCCCTGTTTTCCTTGGTATCTGACAACCAAAGCAACTCTGTCACTTTCCAGACCTGTTTGGTCAATTCTATTGAAAAAATGCACCAGTCTATCCCCAAATATGTGAGAGAACGCCTACACAAGTTTCACTAGCTAGAACAACCCTGGCAAACTCAAGTATATTCCACCTTAAATGCTTATCTCACTGACTTTGAACAGCTTGTGCAACAACTCAATGCATTCAGCACGTATTCCTTTGAGCAACTACAGCAGGTAGCAGAATTTGCTGCTAGCAGCCTTAATGGACTGAGTACAGCATTTGAACAAGAGAGAGCTGCCACTGCTGATACTATAGCTAAACTCCAGAGTCAAGTGAATGAGCTATCTATGCCCAAGCTAGATGTTCTGCCCTCTCCCCCTTCTGATGACTTGGTGGATAGAGAGTAGAGAATATAGGATGCCATTTGCAAACTACATAAAACTACCTGCAGTCAGGGACGTCCTGCTGAAGCCCCTCAACCTGATCCTCAGGTGCTTGAATTAACTGCTCAAGTTGCAGAGCTACAGCAAGAACTTGTTGCCCTACGTGAAATGATGGCAACTGCTGCTAGTCCAGTTGGGGTTGTTGATAAAGATGGTTGCTGCCCTGGCTTATTAGGAGCTTCTCAAATCCAATGCTCTAGGAAACTAATTGCTCTAGCTAACAAAGTGGATCAATTGAAGCAGGACCATACTGAACTGGATAGAGACGTACAAGAGATGAATGATGTGATTGACTCTGTGAATGATAGGTTCGCCCCTTGCCTCTCAGTGGGGCCATCCCTTACTTTGTGACTGGCTGAACTCTCCACAATAGTGACCACCCAAGGTCAACGCTTAGATACTACTGCACAACAAACTACTCAAGCTGTCAATATGGGTGCCCGCTCTGCTGGTACCCTTACTATCCTTGAAGAAAGTGTTTGTCAACTATGGGCTAGACAGCCCCCCTCTGAATCCAAAGCAGAGTTTTCCCCACATATAAACATACTCAATAGCAACAATGTTGGACCAACCCCCAAAGCACACTTCAAGCCTACCTTTAAGCAAGTCTTTGATCCTAAAACCTCAACCATTGCAGCTTTCCTAACTATCTACAAAACTGCCATGAGACAGGCTTCAGACAAAGTTAAGAAAGAACATATTCTGACCTGTCTACATACAACTTGCCAGGAGGTGGTGGTGCCTGAGTTGCCCTCCATTGAGACGTGGGAAGATATGAAGCAGCTTCTGATTGATGATTTTGGTGGTGACCTTAGCCTGGAAGTAAAGAAGGACACCTTTATGCATATTGCTTTCAAGCCTAAAAAGACACTAGCTGAGTTTGCAGACTGATTCTACATGGAAGGACAGCAACTGATCACGAGCAGACAGTTGACAGCCCATGAAGCCTACATGGCTTGCGCTCAAGCCCTCAAGGTTAACCAACTTCTATGCCTTCACTTCAAAGCCCACAAGGCTATGCTTTCCTCCATGAAGAGCATAAAAACGTTGTTGCAGGATATGCACCTTACCCATTCTGGCGCAGCTGTTAGAGAAGGTCAAGCTACTTCTAACTCTGGTTCATCTTCCCGTGGTCCTTGCATTCTTACCATGAACTTGCAAAATCTTCCTTGACGCCAAGTTTGCCACAACTGTGGCCAGATAGGTCATCATTCTCAAGTCTGCACCAACCCGTGAGTTAAAGGAGCTGATCCAAAAGAGCAGGCGGGAAAAGAGCAGTCTACCTAGAGGCAGAGACGCTCTTGGTTGACAATTTTTCCCAGTCTCTTGCAATCCCTCCCTCTATAGCTGACTCTGAGCCTGCTGATAATGAGGCTCCTCCTATCCTCCTCTTGTTTCACAATATCTCTGATGATTCTGATCTGGATGACTCTGATACTGACAACGCTGATGCATATGGATACTCTGTTCTGGCTGTTCCTGAAACCATTACAGTCCCCTATAAACTACGCTCAGGAAAGACTACAACTACTGCTAAGCCTTTACCTGAAGCCAAAGGAGTTGTCTCTTGCCCTTACCTCACTCAGGATCAGAGGTCCCCCATGCTAGTGGAGTCATCAGAAAAAGCTGCCAAGGTCGCTGATGCTGTCTTCAAGAATGTATCTGTTTTGCTCCCCCTCCAGACTGTTTATAAGGAGTTCCTGGGATTAAGATGAATGATTGAGAAGTGGGATAAGGAACTAGCAGAGGCTCAAGTTATCTTGGCTGTCCTTCCCCCCTTTGGTTGCACTACCACTCAAGTAGAGATCTTCATTCAAAAAGTGAAGATCAAGGCCATTCTAGATACTCGCTTGCCAGTCAATGTTGTCTCCTCTAAGCTTGTGAAGAAACTCAGACTTTCCCCTGACCTTAAATATCACCAGACGTATGGCACAGCTGGACTGTCTATGACCCACGCCATAGGGGCTTACTCTGCTCTACCCATGTGGTTTAGCAAACTTCTTCTAGCTGCGCCAGCAGTTGTCTTGGAAAATGAGAGTTATGATCTCTTAGTTGGCACCCAGTTCCTTTGGGAATATAATGGGATAATCAACTTGAAAGATGGTTACCTCTCTATTCTTGGATACAAAGTTCCTCTGATCTTTGAAGAGTTGGTTAAAGTTCCTGGGAAATGGCTCAAGACATGTGCTTTGGAGTATCCCACTGGGGTTTTCAACCTCAAATATTGCACTCACTCCCTCAACATGAAATGTCCACCCATGGCTTGTCCTGCATCTGAGGGGATCTCTCTCCTAGCCACGTCTGCTGTCACCATCCCACCTGGCTCCCAGGCCATCCTGGACTCCCAGATATCATATGAACTACCTGAGCAAACCTTCTTGGAGTTGTACTCTCCCCCCTCATTAGGGCGTAACAAACCTTATCTCTGCCCTGGAATCCTAGATGTCTCTCATAAGGACCCTGTTCAATTGTTGGTAGTCAAACTGACTGCAATCCCCATGACCATATCTAGGGGGCAGGTCATTGGATATGGCAAGTTGTTGAGCGCTCCTGATGTCCTGTCTCTTCATCCCTTTGACACATTCCAGGATTTTAACCTACCTGAAGATGAGCCTCAAGTCTTATCCTTGTTCACTGTGTAAGACTTCCCCCAGCTGTCCCTGGTTCAACAGAAAGAAGTGCTAGATTTACTAGACCAATTTTCTGACATCTTTGCTAAGGACAGTATCAACTATGGGTTAGCCAAAGGCGTTATCCATCAGATTGATACTGGCAACGCTCCTCCCTTCTGTGCTAAACCATATCACTGCAGTTGTGTAGAGGACGCCCAGGTATCTAAAGAGCTCAAGCAACTGTTAGACGCTGGGCTGCTGGCCCCTTCCCAAAGTCCTACAACATCCCTGCTACTTATCCTAAAGAAGAAAGATGGGGGTCACCATATTGTGATGGACTATTGCCAATTGAACTCTTTGACCAAGAAGGACTTGAACCCCTTGCAGCGTATTAATGATGCCCTCTGAGGCCTTGGAGGCTCTAAATTCTTCTCTGCAATGGATCTGGCATCCGGATACTGGCAAGTTGACCTATCACCCGGGGATCATCAGAAAGCCACGCTCATTACATCTGAAGGGCTTTTTGAGCCTACTTGCATGCCGCAGGGACTCTGAAACGCCCCGGCCACCTTCCAAAGGGCCATGGACTCCATCCTCTGTGATTTGAAGTTGTTGTGTGTCCTAGTATACTTGGATGATATAACGGTTTTCAGCGCTACCTTCACCAATCACCTGGCTCATCTCAAAGAGGCATTCATAAAGATTTGAGAAACAGGCCTCAAACTAAAGCCTTCCAAGTGTGCCTTCTTCAAAGAGTGTCTTGAATTCTTAGTCCATGAAGTAACCCAGACCAGGATTCGCCCAATGACTAAGAAGGTTGAAGCCATCAACAAAATGCTTCTACCCACCAACCTGCAAGAAGTACAAGTCTTTCTGGGGATGATGGGCTACTATAGACAGTTATCCCTGACTTTGCTAATACTAGTGAACCTCTAGTCCAGCTATTACGTAATGTCCCTTTTGAATGGACTGCCAGTCAACAGCAAAAATTTGAAACCCTTAAGCAAAAACTCAAAGAGGCGCCAATCCTTGTGTACCCTGACTATGATAAGGAGTTCATCCTATACACTGACGCTAGCAATATTGCTATTGGAGCTATCCTGGACCAACTGGATGACAAGGGTGTAGACCATCCTGTGGCTTACACTTCCCGCGTGCTAAAAAAGCATGAGAAGAACTATAGTGTCATAGAGATGGAGTGCCTTGCCGTATTACATGCAGTCAAGAAGTTTTGTCACTACATATATGGTACCCACTTCACTGTTGTCACTGACCACGCTTCTCTTAAGTGGTTACAACAGCTTAAGGAGCCTGAAGGGCGCCTAGCTAGATGGGCTCTACGTCTGCAGAGATACGGCTTCACGGTGCTCCACTGCCCAGGGATTCAACACCAGAACGCTGATGGGCTCTCCAGAATGCCCATTCTTGCTTTGCACCCTGCAGAGGCTGACCGGTTATACAAACTAATTGGGTACCCGTCTTTATGGGAAAGTGAGACAGAAGAAGTACAACTGGCCTTGTCCAAGATATCCAAAGATACCCTCATATGCAACAATCAGCTCTTCAAGAAGGTACAAGATCAGTATCTGCCTTATGTACAACCCAGTCTTTGCCTCTCAGTGGTGCCGCAAGCTCATAAAGAGACTGAGTATGGAGGCATTGCCAAGACCTTTGACTGGCTTCAAAAGAATTACTTCTGGAAGAACCTTTGCCTGCTGATCCCAGACGTCATAGCTAGCTGCCACAATTGCCAGCTGCAAAGGCCTTGAGCTGCTGCCCACAAGTTCAAATTAGTCCCCCTGCAACATGCCTTCCACACTGTCAGCATTGACGCGGTAGGTCCTCTCCCCTGCTCACGTTCTGGGTGTTGCTTTATTCTGATTGCTGTTGATCACTTCAGCAAGTGATTAGAGGCTCTCCCTACAAAGGACATCACAGCTAAGACAACTGCTGCCTTCCTGTTATAAGATGTTTTCTACCATCATGGCATCC
Source organism: Entomophthora muscae (assembly GCA_014839935.2). NCBI lineage: Eukaryota > Fungi > Entomophthoromycota > Entomophthoromycetes > Entomophthorales > Entomophthoraceae > Entomophthora > Entomophthora muscae. The sequence continues at coordinate 142,324 of QTSX02007206.1, forward strand.
TCAAGTGTTGCTCTCAGATAATGGGACTAATTTTAACGCCAAACTGGTAACCTCTGTTATCAAAGCTTTGGGATCACACCAATCTTTCTCTGCCCCCTACAATCCTTCTACCAATGGGGCAGTTGAGCGTGCAAATTCAACACTGGTCTCTATCATGAGGAAGCTCACCTACTCTGACGCTGCCAACTGGGACCTATACTTACCTGCCGCTCTCTTTGCATACCGCCTTAGCAAATATTGTGTCACTGGATACTCCCCTTTTGCTATGTTATATGGGCAAGATGCTACTACCCCTTTGCTCTTGGGGGCCCCCTTGCTTACCTCTGACAAAGCCATGAATCCTGACAACCACATCAAGGATCTAGTCAACCGCATAATTGATATAAAGGCCACTGCTTACACTTCTGCATACAAGACTAAGATGCTTGAACTCTCTCCCAATAATGCTGGATGCTCCCCCTGCCTGAGTTCAATGTTGGTGACCATGTACTTTACAACCAACACAGAGTAGGTGGTTGCGCACATAAGTTGGACTCTATATGGATTGGCCCTTTAGAAGTGACTTTTGAGCAAGGGTCCAAGTACACTGTAAAACTCCTCTCTAGTGGTCAACCTTTTTATTGTGTGCATGCCAAGTTCCTCTGCAAGTATCAACCCCCCTAAATCCAATCTAGAGGGGGCAATGTTGTAAATGCCGCTATTCACCATGTTTTGATTTTGCCTTTTTGTGGGCCATTTCAAGGACAAACCTCTTGCTTTTTCTTTTGCCTCTCAAAATGAGTTAATGACTGAATCAGGAAGATTGATTGTTTGGTTTCTTGATCCTGCGCAACTCACTTGCCCCACTAATGCTGGTGGCAAGTGATCCTACTTTCCTGGTAGTGTTTTGTGGTAAAGCTACACAGTATATATTCCATTTCACTTTTACCAATAAAAATTAAGTTCTATTCACATTTTTGTCTTTATGTCTTCTGTACTTCCACGCCTCTCTCTAACCACAACTAGTAGAGATTATTCTTCCAGGGCCGCAAGGTAAACACATTTGCCTTCCCTGTCATCTAACCAAGACTTAGTACAAATCTAATCCTAAGGTTATGATTTCCTGTTGTGTGTCTGTGCTGTGCCTCAGAACACAACAGGGACCCCTTTTTTAATCAAGTTCTTTGGGCTCAGGAGAGCCTTTCAAGCCAGTCCAAAAATGGTGATCAAATTTGGAAAAACCCCATAACCCCAGAAGCCAAACCTGCCAGAATCAATGTCCAGCCAAGCCAAGATGGACCACCAAAAAGCCAAACAACTGTTCCTGAAACCCCTAAAAAATGATCATGAAGCAGCCAAACAAACAGAAGAAACTGATATGTCAAGCCTTGCCACACAGATAGCACCAGAAGAATGCCCAGAGGCACCTGCATGTGAGTAAGTATATAAATCAGAAGGACTTAAAAAGTTATGTATTGTCATCCTTACCAAATAAGGTTTCTATGAACCTTTGGTTCACCAATCTGTTTCCATACCTATTTTTGATACTCTTCCATCTAAATACACCCAAGCATCAGTACCCATCCACTGGGATAGATAGTCAGACTCCAGTTGACAAAACCAAAGCCTTCGACTACTACTATCCACCCAAAGCTTCATTTGGCCATGTGCATTTTACTGAGTATCCTGCCAATCCTGACCACAAACCCTGGACATTGGAAGACTTGCAGTGGTACACCCAACCAAACACACCCAAGGAACCCTACCAAGTTTTCCGTGATGGCAAAGCAATCACCATCTATCATTTGATCTTCAATGGGAAGTACAACAATCCTGCTACCTACTTGGTCCCCATGGAACCGCCCCCAACACCCAAACCAACCATCTCAACCCCCCCCACTTCTGATGCCACTGGCCAGAGTAGTCAATTCCTGGGAGTGCTTTACCTTGCGCTCACGGGATTGATTGACTCTCCCTTGCCAGAAGCTGGACCTTGGGCTGTGGCTGGGAAGGCCCTTTCCTACCTGGTAAAGTTAGTTCCCATCATTTGGTGGGCCATGCCAGTACCTTCTTTGACTCACCCCCTCACCTGCTGGAGCTCCACAGTACTCTTGGTATTCTGACATCAATAATAGCACAAGCCATCATTGAGAGGGGGATAATTTATTTATAGTATCTCCCACTGTGCAAAGTTTTGCAAGTGGGAGTGAAAACATGGGATGGATGAACCCAAAAGTCCGGTTGGTGAGGGTTGGCATCAGGCAATTGGAATAGGGTCAGACCATTGTTCCCCATCTATCTGTGGCTAGGATGACAATTCTTGGGTGTGGCCAATGGATCCTGGTCAGAGTATTGCCAGGAAGGGAAATGGTCTGTCAGGAATGTTCTTTTAGACATTACTGACAACAATTCATTCTCTGAAATAGTAGGGGAAATACTCCCCTTTTTGGGTTTAGTAGGATCACCTAAATTAATGGGTTAGTTGGTAGTAGCTGTTCTTTACAGTAGTTTTAAAAGCTATGGCAACAAGCAAAAACAATTCATATTTGAACAAAATGAACTCAGTCTAAAAAAAATTAAAGTGTATCCAAATCTATTGTGAATCAATATAAATTCAATTATTTTTTTAATTTTGTTTAAATCTGAGTTCATTTCATTTAAATCTGAATTATTTTTGCTTGTTGTTGTAGCTTTTAAAACTACTGTATTATCTGTTGATTTAACCCCAGAATGGGTTCCAGAGCCAACCTTGACGTCAACGGGATTCTTCCTTGGGTCTTTTTTGCTCTTGGGTCCTATGTGTGATAAGAGAACAACTATTAGTTTTGCAGAGGACAAATTGTTACCTTCTGAGCCAGTTTGCAGCCAATCAAAAGCTACGACAATCAAACCGTTGGACCCATTTAAACACTCTGATGACGTCCAGATTGGTTTTGACTTTGTTTTTGATTCTGTTGACCCCTTGAGCTCTGTTTCTGTCATTGGTTCTTGTTCTCCTTCCCCAGTTTTAACTGGAGAATAGTTGGGCACTCCTGCTTGATCCTGCACCAGGCACAAATTTTAAAACACACACCAATGCCTCCTTGTATTGCTGAGGTCAGTTATTTTCCTTCAGCACACAAATAATCCTAGTTTTAATTTTTAACTGCCCAGAATTTCCTGTTCCTCCCAGATTTCCCCAAACTCCATCTCCAAGTAATTTTTTCTCCTTTATTTTATCTCCAGACTATCATTCAGTTCCCATCTATATAATGCTAGTATCTCTTGATCTTCTACTTGTTCAATCAATAAAGTCTACATTCACCCACTGTGAATCATTTTGCTTATTCTTTTACAACTTGATCTTAAGCCTTAAAATCCAAGACCATGAGATTACCCAAGACTCCTCCTATGGAGTCTCTTGGGTATAAATGGTTGTTTTGGATAATCTTGCTGCCAGCTGCAATGGCCAACATTTCAATGGGTTTGCACGCAGATTCAGGCACCTCTCCAGAAGCACAATTCATTGACAGCTCTTGGCACCAGGTTAAACCAGGAGTATTGTATACTTCTACACCCTTATCTCATAACCCACCTTTCAGAGAGGAGACCAAGAACTATCAATCTGAATTCACAATCCCCGAGCCCCAAGTCTTCCATCCCTTGGCTTCTGCCTTCCTCCTGTGTTACTTGGGGGCATACTTCTTTTTGGGACATTTCAACCCGCTGTTGGGTAGATATTGTCTATTTGGGGAAATATTCCACCTCAGAATGGTGTCCTTACCTGTAGGATCCTTGGTAACCGGATTAAATCCCTCTGTCATTATTCATCACCTAAGAAGATTACTTCCTAGTGGGTGGGTGCCTGATATGGTCCCAGGTTTCCTTCAATGTCTAATTTTAGAATTGGTGGTTGGTGTTACAGTAGAAACCCAAATGGAAGGAATAGTGTGTCCCCAAAAGACCAGAAACCAGAAAAGAACTGTCACCAAACCCTTGAGAGAAATAGACAATTTAAATGCTTTCATTGACAAAAAAAATGGATCAAAGCTGGGGTCGCTCAAACAGCCCTGGAAAATCTGGACTTGCCATATTTTTTTCCAAATAATTACGGCAAGAAAATCACATGCTATATGTTATTTGGTGATGGCAGCGCTCAACTGGCTGGTCACCAAATATTTTTAAAGTATGGTGTCATTGACTCAGATTCCAATGCAAGACCTTCAACTGCTGAAAATATTCCTGCCAGCCAATCAGATTATGTGAAATCTCCTTCTCCCCCATCTTGAACTCTCTTAAGACTTTCCCATTCCCCTCTAGAAACTTGTTTCTAGACAGCTTATTATCATTGATATTGAAAATAAATGTAGTTTTACACCCATGTTAGATTATCTTGGCCTACTGGCCCTGGTTGTGGACAATGTGTCTATTGCTCTATTCCAGCTTGCTACCAACTCCCTTGCCATTCCATGACCTGCGTTATATTCTGCCTCCTCATCTTTGACATCAAACTTTCTCTTAAAAATGCTCTTCTTTATTTTGATCTTGGTTGCTGTTTTCTGATATACTGCCCAAGGCGCAAATTAATGAGTCCCTCTACCCAATTTGGTTTAGTGCTGCTCCAGCAGTTAACAATTTGTTTATTTTATCCTCAATATTTTCTCTGAATAGTGCAGCACACCATTCAACTCTTACAGTTGGGTTTGGCAAAGGTCTTGCCCCAACCAAGTGATCTGGGTCCCAAATCCTCATTGATTGTATCAGGAATCCACCCTGTGGGAAATAACTTCCCAACATGATGATTTAATGCAGAAATATTTAAACCTGTAATAATAGAACCTATTAGCACAGACACCATACCCAAATGTACTAATTCCCCAAGGATTTGATATCTACCTTGTAGCAGATTGAAACAACCCATTAGGGCATAGTCACCTAAATACGCAAGCAAAGAGACAGAAGCAAAAGGACAGAAAAGACCTGTAGGGCCAGGCTCAGTGGGCACAGACTGAGCCTTCTGTTTAGTGAGAGGGTTCAAAGAGAACAAGGATGTGGTATACCACTTTCCTGGTACAACTGGAGCCTGTTTCCCATTATTGCAGTATTCAGTGTTGGTTCCAGATCCTGGGAGAGTTTCCATTTTCACAGTGGATTATACTATTGTACACAACAAGAATAGAATTTTTCATTTGAACCTAATTCCCCAAGGAAGGGAAGGATTAGGTGGTTTCATGGAATTTCTAAAGTCTTACAAAAAATAAAGAATACATTGGGTTTAAAGTGTTTATTGATTGAGCAATTGGCATAAACAAAGCTCAAGATCTTATATAGTAAATAGATTGAGGGAAATTGAGAATGGGAGTTGAACTGGTATGTAACAGGAATAATGTAAGTTTTTAAGATTATCAGTGGTTGTTCAAAAACCTTTTCAGCACTTCAAACATGATTAACTGTCTCAACTTACTCAACTAGCCTCAGGAGCATAGGAGTATCTTCAAACTTTAAAAATAGATGTTAGGTAGTCATAATACTTGCTTATGTGTTTAAATTAAATATAGCTACTTTACAGAGCCTGAAAGATGACATAGACATTGTTAACATTATTTGAGGGATCTGCAACATTTTATTGGCTGCAGGCAGCCAACTGGAGGAATTATTTTGCTTGTGTTCTTCATAGTACAAGGACTTTATTTTAATTTTAGAGCCTTGCAAAAGCAACTGGGATGCCTCAGGGTTGACTTTCAAACTCAAAATTAAAGGTAACTCATTAATATTATTAAACATTAACTTATTAACTTCAATTTTCCTTTAGATCCTAATAAACTTCTTGTCCCATCATTGTTGGTAACCAATATTAAAGGATCAGGATCTTCATTATCACAAGCTTTTGTCAGAGAATTAGTGTTATAATCATAATAAAATATAGTCCTGACAGGTTGGGGCCAGGATTGGTAGGCAAGGTTGAGGAATTGGCTTTAGGTTGTTCAGAGCTGCATCTTTGGCTCTCTATTTTTATCCCTCTTGGCAGGGACTTTTTTGATTGGCTGCATTCATCAGTGGATCCTGATTGGCTAGAGGGGAGTGAGGACTGAGACCAGGGTGGGTGGCTGGCAGCTGGCTGGGCAACAGGAGGCTGGCGGGTGCCTGCCCAGATGATAAATTATTACGGGCTTTGCTAAGTTCTGTTTTTATCTTCAGTTCCTGAGAAGAGGTAACAAAGATTAGTGTCAAGGGCTTCTTAGTAGTGAAGTCTTTAGTGATTTATGTGATACTAATGAGGGTAATTTCACTCAATAATAGCACAACCTATAACCAAGGAAAGAAGCTTTATCATATAGTAGTGGCCATGTGGTGCAGGAATATTGGGAAGAATTGGACTGGGAACCCAAGACATTTGAATGTCTCTGAAAATCCCTTTCTTGGCTGATATTGGATGTTGGAAGTTGAAAATGTTTGGCTAAATCCTAATTTTCACTGACATAATGTTTGTTGGGCCTTTTCCATGCACCCAAATTCATTTACTGAATTTGGGTCATGAATCTCTGTGTTGTTGTGCTTTTCAGCTCATTATACATTGGGATTATTCCCAATCTGGGCAGCAGCTATCTGCAAATTGGGATTTGGGGAAATTTTCCTTTTAGGTTTCCCAAGTTGTCAATTTTCCCAAGGAGCAGAGGAAGACTGGCTGGCCATGCAGCTGGCTGCAGACATGTTATAAAAGGTCTTTTTTCAGTTTTGAATTTTTAAATTCTTGTTTTAAAACTCTGTTTGCTGTGGCATTTTCCCCAATCAGGGGGAAACTGCTGCAAATATTTTATATCTTTGTTTCCCAATGACAAACTACAAATATTGGTATTTTTGTGCTGTTTTTCAGGAATATTTCTGACAGATTCAGAGGATTACAAGGCCTAAATGTGCTGGTTCTGATTAAATCACACTTAGCTTTCTCAACAGGGGCCTAATATTGGCAAGAAGACAATTAAGTTGGATCAATGATATTTATGAAGGGCACAAAAGGCTGAGATAATATTGCAACAGATTGAAAAAGATTGTATCAGAAATAAAATCCCTAACTCTTCAGAGTCAAAGACTTATTTCTGCAATAAGTCTTTGATTATGAATTAGAATGAAATTCAGAAAGGACCATTAAAAGAACCAGAAACTATTCTGAAAATTAATTAATTTCTTTAAAAAGATTATTTACTTCCAGTCCAGGAATTGAAATATCACACCCAAATCAATTATTAGACGTGACAAAAATTTGAAGCTTATTTTCAGGGCCCAGAGAGTCTTGACTGACATTCATTTGTTCAGGCTAACTATCAAGGAACTACTGATAACTTTAAGCTGAGTATACCTTTATTTCAGGGTTAAACTTAGAATGATCACAAGGGGGAAAGAGGACAATCAAGGGATTATATACTATTTTTATAATTCTTCAGGATTCTTTGGGAATTTTTCTGATACTTGTAGATTTTTCTTTGTGAAAGTTCTGCTGATAAGATAGAAGAGTTTATAAATAAAATCCACTATATTTGTGTAAAAGTTTTTGCCTTTGTAGTAGTGTGTTTTTGGGATCTATGATCTGTACTATTAGGGTTTTCTGATTTTTGGCTTTCTCAAAAGTGTTTGAACACCCAAAATGGGTTAGTGGCTGAAGAATTATGATAAATTCTATTGAGGTACTCAGCTGATCAGTCTTCAACCCTTTTGTAGCTCAGAGTTGTAGGTTCTTCTGATTAAACCTTATTGGACTATATTTTGCCTTCACATAGATTGTCTGGTTGTGGCTTAGAGTATTACTAATTGGATTCTCATTTTTAGCTTTCCAAGGAGTATTTGACCGCTCAGATTGGTTCAGACATTGCAGAGTAATGCTCAAATATGTTCATAAAGCCCAACAATAAATCCAATGGTCTGTATTGGCGGATTGGATCTGGCTCAATCCAAAGTTAGCAGTTATTTTCATCCCTAACCTTTTACCTAGAGTAGCTAAAAAAAGTTCAAATTGTCATTTTAAAGCTGAATATTATTAGCAAAATCTGAAGTAGTGGGATAATCTTCAAAGATAATAATTTTGTTAGGCCAGGTCCTCACACTTATTTTTAGTGAATTTTTATATCAGTTTAACCTCAATAATTAAGATAACTGATCCTAAAAACTCTAAAAATATAATAAAATACCCTATGGCACTCTCTGAGAATGATTGGCTGGTTTTTACAGTATGCCTTTTAAGACAAACTGACTGGCTTTAAAATTGGTGTCTTAATCACCTCTAATGCTCTTGAGCCTTATGCTACTGAATTATTTAAAATAAAAGTAAAGAAATAGATCTTGCTCCTCTTATGGCCCTTTATGAACCAAATAATCAGAAAAAATCTTAATAATCTTACCTTCAAGCTCTTTGGTTTGAACTATAGTGAGAAAGTTCAAACTTTTTCCCCTCTAAATCACAATTAACCACTCCTTTGTTATTAGTGCTAGCATGATCTAGATCAAGTATTTAAGTTATAAATTTCAATTTTCCAAGAATTTTTATAGCAACATTAAATTATTGTCTTTCATCTCTAGTTACACTTTTTATTTTAGTTTTAACTATTGATCTTCCTTTATGAAGAGGATTGTATTTTTTCTGAACCTGTCTGCTCTTCCCACTTGGCTCTCTCCATGAAGGGCTCAACTATGAAAACAGATTGCCACAACTCTTTGCCAGACAAATTTCACGCTCAGAAAGTCATAGTCAATGGGTAGTTTAAATATAATACAGGTTATTGGCGACATAAGTTTAGCTATGGGTGATCCCATGCCTTTGTCCCTGAGAAAGACATTCTCCTTGTTTGACCCAATACATCCTTTTACCTGCTTATATACTTAGTTGGTTACTATCTTCTAGAAAGTTTCAGCTCTCTTATGGGGAGATTTTTCTTCTTGGGGCAGTTTGGACACTTGACAATGATAAACCTTCCCATCATTTTGATAGTTGCAAGACTAAACCTGGGTGCCCTAGTCATAAGGTAAGGAATTTTTCTCCCACATAGATTACTGACAGATAGACTAGAACAAATATTTTATCTATTGTGTGGGTCAGAACCTTGACCACTGTAGGGGCTTGGCTGGTACATGAAGTAATTTTTTGTACAATGTGCTTAAATACCCTGTCCAAGGTCAAAGATGAAACTAATTTAAACTTTATGTAAATCAGTTATACATTAGTTTTTAAAGCTATATTGCTAAGCAAAAAAGCTCATCTCTAAGTGAAAATAACTTGTCTGTAAACAAAATCAACTCATATGTAAGCAAAATAAACTCAGATGCAACAAATTAAAAACCAATGAATTTATATTGATTAACAATAGATTTGATTTCACTTTTATTTTATTTAAATCTGAGTTGATTTTGCTTAGCGCCACAACTTTGAAAACTGCTGTATCAATGGCCAGATTTAAATCAGTTGTCACTTTCTGGGGCTTTTTCTGGACTCAGTACTTAGATCTTTCTTTTCCAGTGACAAAAAAATCTGATTAAGATAGCATAATCTGTGATACCATCCCCACCCAGAAACACTTTTCTTGAACCTTTCCAGATGCTTCACAGGGTCTCATCATTATTTAGGACAACAGGACAGATAAGGAGGCAAGGAGGAGTGTTGTAATTAATAGGGGTCCTTCAGTTGTCAACATATCTCACGATACACAAGAGGCACTCAACAAGTTTGCAGATGTTAGATCTAACAACATAATCCCTCTTGATCTCTCCAACATAGTGGAATTTCATACTTTTTTTATAAGTAGTGGGTCCCCTTTACAACAAAGATCCACCATGACTCTTATCCAGAACACTGCTGATCTCCATCCGGATCATTACCATATGCACCACCTCTGGGTGGCCCAATGGTTTCTAACCCAGTATAATAACTCACATTCTTTTCTATAGAGATTGTCTCACTCCTACTTTCCTTTACTGTCCTTCTTCTGGACGGCTGTCTTCCCCAATACAAATACTGAACTACAATCAGTTCAGTTGCAAACGCTACAGTTTCAGAAAAGTTTGTTTTCAATCATGTCAACTGTTGGGTTGATATTTTATTTCTTCTTTAAAAAAAACATTCAAAAATTTATTAAGCTTTTAACAAAATATTGAATTTGATTTTTGGCTGTCTGTGGATACAAGGGTCCTTTAGCAATTAAGTTAAAATAACTTTATATACTACATTAGAGTGCTACAACAGTAGGCTGAGCCATTGAAAATATTTTTCCTTATTAATTATAATAAAACTTAACGTAAGTATAGTGGAGTAGATAAAATACATAAGATAAAGAAAAGTGATATCGAATTAAAACACTTTTATTGCAAATAGCAATTATTGTGCATTCATATTTCATAAAAACCTCTAATAGCTTAGTACTTTTTAATGTCAAAGCTCGCTTCCAAATCATCCACAATGCCAATATCTTCCTAAATAGAAGTTACATAGCTGAAGCTGCAATTAACTTACTTTGATTTTCTTAGGCTTGTCTGACATATTTTCAGTGATAACATCAAACATATTGCAAAACTTGGGAGATGAATTAAAATATAAAAACTATTACCAATTCTTTCCGTTCTTTATAAATTTCCCTGTACTTTTTGAGTTGCTTTTTGGAAAGTTCAAGCTCAGCTTTAAAGCCAGATGAATCTTTGGATTCATCCATGGAGTTCTTTATGATAGCCAGCTTTTCACTCATCTCAGTTATCTATCGCAAAAACATTGAATTTTATATCCCATAGGGAAGGGGTTACCTTGTTTTCAAACAAACCACAACTTGAAACAATCTCTTTCATGGGTTTAATGTGCTCATATTTCTTCAAAACCTTCTCTAGTTCCCTATTTTTCTCCTGAAGATGCTTCTTTTTGTGGTCAAGCTGCATTAAATCTTTCTCTGCTGCCAAAAGCATGGAAGAGATGTCTTCGGGATCACTCTATTCATACATAACAATAAGGAATATGAAATACACTTTGTTTACCTGCGTTATGCAATAAATAAGTTGCTTTCCGTTGACTTTACACTTGATGGCGCCATCTTGTTCCAGTTGCTTGGTGGCTTTTTGAACTGCCGCTTTCCCGACTTTCCCGGCAAGGTTTGTAACAATATCATCTAGAATTAGCTGAGTACATATGCACATTATCAAACATGTATTAACAACTATGCATATCATATAAAAGGAGATAGAAGCAAATATATGACTTACTTATACTGTAGGGACGATTGCTCCTTCTGAGGTAGTCAAGGATCTTTTGTTCAGCTATGATTTAAAAATATAAATATAGCGAAAATTAAGCCTAAGGACAAAAAATAAACCTAAGTAACTTGTATCTTAAAAAGGAAAAGTTTAGTGAATATCAGTTTTGGCAAACCATATGTCAAACAGGTACTTTAATTTTAGAAAACTAAATGCTATTTCACTCGATCAAAAGAAGGGTTAAGGTTGGATATTCCTTCATATGTTCGGAATCCAACTTGTCAAACCGTTAAAGATAAGTAAATGAAAGTTAGGAGTCAAGAATCAGTTTGTAGCCATCGTATTCCAAGGAGTCAAAAACATAAAAATTTGTGTAGGGAAGTATCGTTCGAGAAAAAGTAGCCAAGGCCATACTAAGCTTCCTAGATTGGTTTTAAATTACCATCGTCATCATTTGCGGGACGTTTTTTAGGTGCCATTCTGACAGAAGGAATGAAGAATAAAACAGTGTCACCTCTAGCCTGCTAATAACTGATTGCACCTAGACGGTATAAATTTAATTTTTAAAACCAAATTCTAGGGAGGTGATCCAATCTGCAGCATGTTCAACTTGGGAGTAGGAATGCTTCGGCTCAGCTCCGGCTTTAGGCCGCCGCAGCTAAAGCGGAATTACTTAATATTTAAACATATTCAAATAAATCTTTGAAAAAAGTGGCCCAGAGCCAAAAACTGACCGCAGCTGCCCGGGGCTTGGCCGCAGCATCCCTAAAAATGAGTGATAAAATAAATTTAATCCACCTTTTTATATACTGTTGGCATGCTAGATTCGAGCTTGGCATGAAACTCTAATACTTATAATCAGTCGAAAGGTCCTGAAAATATTTGTAACTTGGTTTAAATTCCCTATCCTTTTGATTTCAATAAACTGTCTCTCTCTGTTACTCATTACTCCTGTTTGATTTGATTGGCTGCAGAGAACTTTAATGGAGGCAGATGCTGTTATTCCTGCTGGTAGTTCTCCTTCCTTTGTTTGAGTTGAGTATTAAATTTTTGAAGTTCTGCACTTCAAAGTGGAGGTCATGCCAGAGAATTCTCCATTTTTTACAGAATCAACATAACATTAAATAAGCTCACTCTAATGAATTGCTGCAATTAAAACTTAGAGCTCTACTTAGAGTAATTTGCTCAATGGCATTATTTTATTTTAGCTTTTACCTTTATTCCCGCTAGAAAATAAAGTTGTGGTGGTAAAGCTATTTCCAAACATTGTTTTTTATCCTTGATCCTTTAAGCTTAGTCAACTTTTTTTCTCATATATTTAGGTTGTGGGCTATCCATATGAACCACACTTTAAACTCTTGTTAGAGTTTTAATTTCATATCTGATATCTTAATTTTATCCCTTATTCCAGGGCCCAAAATGAGCCTGACAAGAAATTAAACAATATCAAATCAAAGGGATGAAAATTTGTGATTGTGTGATTGTCCAATTAGGCTTACAAATAAGGTTTCAGTAATTGATTTCTCTATTTCTCAAAATTCAGAAATAATGCTCTGGGAACTCCTGTACTTGGAAGCACCAGAAAAGCATTATTAACCAGTATAAATATTTTTAATTGGCCAAAAACTTCAGAAGTTGAGGATTTTGGCCCCCAAAAGCTACCAAAAGGCACACAAGGTTTGGGTCAAGCACCAGGGACCAAGAATATTTGTTGCCACATCTGAGCAACCAACCAGATGATGTTATTGCCAGGAAAATGATGACAGGTGACCATCAAGCCAATCAGGATGTCTTACCTAGCCAAAAACCAATTTCCCAGCAGTATATAGCTGGGGAAGTTGAAAAACCCCTCCCTGTTGAAACATCTAAATAAACAACGGTTAGCTAATGCAATCTGAACATTTGTTACTTTCAGAAGTTTATTATATCATTACAAATCTTATATTGTTAGTAATGTCAAGCAGAGAGTACTTGCAACTCCAACACCAGTGCTGGAAGACTGAGCAACTTATTGCTGCTTCTACTCAACCAATGTTTGCCCATGTCCCTCCCTCCAGAGTACTGGACCAAGAAATAGTTCCTGCTTATGTTCCTCTTTTTTCTTCTAAAGTATTGCCCAGTTTTGCCAACTTGCCCCCCTAAGCCAGCCCACAAGTGCTGCCACAGGAGAACTTCCTCTTGTCACCAATATTCTGTCATATAAATACAGCAAGCTTGGGTTTGCCTACCTCCCCATGCTGGGGCTCACTGAACAAGTGATTCCCCACATGGCAGTATGGCATCCTTGGGCTACTGCTACTAATTAAGTAATGAGAATAGTCACTATCATTTACTGGACCTTTCAGGCCAGACCCTTCAGGCCAGACCCTTCACCTCAACCAAAGAATTAGCTGAGAACCACCTGGGCCATGACAACTGGTCTATTAGTAAAATACTGCTGCTTAAAAAAGCACCCATATAATGATAGAATATTTCAGACCAAAGTACCCAGGGCTTTATTTAAACATAGTTTTTATTCATTCACTAATAAACTAGCTCTAAAAGCACTTGTATACTCTCATAAACAATTTGCTTACTGATAAAAATAAAAGCAAGTGGTTTTTTGTTTAATTTCATTCATGTCTTTCAATATCATTTTTACTTTAAGAACTTTACTCACGTTATTGTAGGACAAATCTTTCAAGAAGCCACCGAAGAATCCTACATCAACTAAGGAAGCGCCCAAAGCCTCTGGAAAGTCCCAAAGGCCCTATCTAAGCAAAAACCTGGTCAAAGCGCCCTAAAAACAGAAGATAAAGGAGAAGACCCCAGACCCTGAAAGTGAAGAGCCCTCTCCTGACCCTTTCTCTTCTTCAGGCTGGTATGAATCAGAAGAAGATGAGGTCTCACTAAACAATCAAGGAAGAAAAAAGATAACCATGTCAGGATCCTCCTTTTGTCATTGCTGCTATTATTCTTCATGGACACCAACTTATTCTATCCCTACTTAGGATACTATTCACATCAATTTTTATTCAAATATCCTCCCTTCTTTCACTCACTTGACCAGCCAATTTTATCTATTCTTAACGGTTAGTTTCAACGTTTCAAAGCTTACCTTGTTTCCTAAGACAATTCTTGAACCATGGACCTATGCACTTAGTTGGTTTTTAACAAGTCAGAAGTCAATTACCTTTTGCTTTTTGTTTTTGTTTTTCTTTTTTTTTGCTTACGCCACCACTTTGGATCAGGGTTTTCCCGCTCTTCCATTGTCTTTGCTCTTTCTTTTGCTTGGCAAAACAATCAACTGCTTCCCTGTCTTTCCCCTTTACTTTCACTTAACCTTTTCAAGTTAATAAGGTCCATACCAGATGTGCTTGTCTCCTGCTTCCAGCTAAGAAATCTAACCACTCTTGGTTAAACATTTTCCCTACCTTTGCACCACAAATTCAGATTTTAAATTAAAAAAGCCTGAGTTTTTTCCATTCTCAACTTAAGTTGAGATTGTTTGACTTGCACCCCAAAAAGGTACTTGTTAGGTTTTGTGGCTTGTATTTTCCTTTTAAATTTTATTCTTAGCTCCATCTTAGTTTTCATGATACCTTTTGATTTTATTCTTCACCAGTTAGGCAACCTTTATATTGGCACTCATAATTTAGTTGTTGATAGCTTCAATCCCCCTGTTAGTACAGACCATTTCCCAGACTTAATGACTGACAATTTAGTTAAAAAGTCAATTTCTAAGACTGGTCTTTATTTTATTTTCTTAGGGTTAATAAATTGCCTTAGTCCTTATTTCACTTCGTATAAGCTCTTAAGAGCCTCAGTGCAGTTTTTATTGAAAACCTTGCCCATATTTTTATATTTGACAAATATAAACATCCTTGGTTTAAAGGCTTTAGTTTAAATCCATCTCCCCCAAGCCATCAGACCTTACAAACCAAGAGTCCAGAACCCCAGTCAAGCCCAGATGAATCAAGCTGTAAGGAATCAAGCCCATTCCAGTCCAAGAAGTGCAGGAACCAAATCCAGATAATTCCCCACCATCACCCAATGAATCTGCACCCTCATCCTTCTCCTCAAGTATCAATAAAGAAGATCTTGATGATTATCAGTCTGACTATCATGAAGCAGCAATCTGTTCATAGGATCACCTCAAGGTTTACAACATATGTAATGTCAAAGAAGAGTTTAATCTCCCAAAGAAGTTTCCATGGTTTCCCCTCTAATTTTTGTAAAGGGGGTGTAAGTATAGTCTGCAATGGCTATGTTTTCAATTGCAACAATCAGAAAAAAGTAGTAAGAAGCAAGCATTTTGTATGTGAAGATAGAAGATGCACTTCCAGGATCAACACAGAAGGATGGGATAAAGTAACTAGTGAAAAAGGAGTACACACATGCAATGATCCAATCAATCTCATTGAAAAGCTTCTGAAGTGGCACCTCTATCAAATGATTCCAGCCTCCAAAGATATAAAGGCTTCTGATCTGGCAGTTAAGGCCATCAAACACTTAAGTAGTAAGAACCTGAAGCTCATCCCTGACTGCAACCAGTTAGTGAAATAAAATATATGACAAACACCATGATCTATGTCCCCACAAGAAATCTGCCATGACCTAAGGAGAGGTATTCTTGACAAAAGGGTTGAAAATGTTCAATGGAGATGAGGTATTCCTTTTATATGATGACGGCCTAAATCAGACACAATAATTATATGTGTGAGAAATGGGGAGCAGGTTAATAGGAAATAAAACCAAGCTCTTAACCACAAAAAATTGTGGTTTCAGCAACAACCTTTTGGTTGTTGCTGTCATGAATGAAATTCAATGCTTGTATTGAAAACCTGGGAATTGAACCCTGGATCTCAGAAAAAGCCTTATGTTGACCAGGAGGAACAGGACCCTGCCAGACTGCCAGTTGGGTCAAAAGCTGGCCTGCCAGAAATGCCTTGCACTAACCAGGAGGAACAGGGCCCTACCAACCTGTCAAGTTTTGAGACTGGAAGTTCAATATCAACATTGAAAACCCTGGAATCAAACCTCAACCCTCCAAAGGCTAATCAAGTCACCCAGGATGTACAGGAACCTGCCAACCTGCTGAGTTGCAAAACCAAGTTGTTGAGTTACTCCAAGACCTGCCAGTCTCCCAAGGACAATTCCCTGAATGGTTTCCAGATTGCTGCCAACCTTGTGCCACCAAAGATCCAGATCTATGCAGAGGTTGTAGCTTGCCTAAAGGAGGTTAAAACAAAAACTACTGCTAGCTCTGCCAATGACCACCAGCAGCTGCAAGTCTTCTGTTATAAAGACCCAACAATTGGGGGAGTGTTTAACCAAAATAAGGCACCAAGTTGGCGACTTGGAAACCTGTGAGCGCCGTCACAATTAGATAGACCAACATCATCCATCAAAATACTTTGGCGTGTATGTTATAACATTTAAAATTACCAGCAAAATACATGAGTACGTAGTATATACAGGTGTATATGGCTACAGACTGGGTGGAGTGGGGTAATACCAGCGTGGTCCAGGAGTACTGCTTGGAGGAGTTGAGCTGCACCAACTCCTTGTAGTAATACTTGCCAGGTGGTTTGTTGAATGGCCCATGCTGTTGGTTATATTGGTGGCCCCCAATCCCTAGGCATGCTGTGAGGACAGCTGAGAAGATTAGGTGATTCATCTCCTGATCCTGGGAAAAGACAGACAAAGCTTAGTGTCTTGTTTAACTTCTTGTAGGTAAAGTCTTTGAATTGACTTATGTGATAGTATTGAGGGGTAATTTCACTCAATGATAGCACAAGCTATCATCAAGCAATTGGGCTTTATTATATACTATCAGCCTTGATGGGGCATGAAAATTGCAAAACATTGGACAGGGAACCCCAAACACATGGAGTTGTCTGGAATTCCTTTTGGGATTGGGATTGTAGAGGTTTGGCCATCAATGTATTGTTGATCTCTGACTTGCATTGCCCTTGGTTCCATTTAGGTGCTTTCATGCACCCAAATTCCAATTCAGTAATTCCTGCATTATGTGGATTGCATGGCAGACTGTCAACTCCTCCCAAATTTAGTAGATTCCAAATTTTGGTAGCACTTTCCCCTATTTTTAGGTTTGGGGAAATTGCCTTTTTGGGTTTCCTGATTGGGCAATTTCCCCATCCAGCAGGGATGGACGGATATGCTTTGGGGGTGCGCTGTCCCCTGCTGGCAGGGTGGCGGGTGCACGCAGGTAGGCAGGCTGGGCGGCCGGCCATGCGGCCTGTGGCAGAGGTATAAATATCAAAATTTGAATTTTTTGAATTTTCAATTTCTGATTTGACGTGCGGCTGTTTTGCAGCAGTTTCTCCAATCAGGGGGAACTGCTGCAATATTAGTTTTGTTCTTTTAGTCCTACATAATACAAATTTTTGCCTTGAAAAAGGTTGTTGTCAGGAATATTCCTGACATCCGTCCAGAATGGGTAATACAATTGAACTGCTCAGATGATGTGGTGAACAGTAGCGGCGGAACAAAGAATTGCCACTTCTGTTCACCAGAGCAGGCACAACCTGGATCTGCTGCCCTCAAGACTCTAAGCCAAGATCCATGCCCTGCCAGTACCTTGTCTGCAAACCTGAACTCTGCAAAAATTGAAGAAGCGAAACCCCATGATATAAAAGCCCTGGCGGTATGGTGATGACCATGTTGTCATTTTTGATAATAAAGTTTTATTAACCTTTGGTTCAAACAAATCCTACCTTATATAGTCTTAGTTATCTTTCATCGGAACTCTGGCCAAGTAGACAATCAGGCAACCACCCCCTCCAGAGACCAACCTGCCGGCCTGCATCAGGCACTATACTGTCCCCCTGGAGCCCCCTTTGGACCTATGCATTTTACCAAATACCCGCCCAACCCCGCCTACTTGGAGTACACTTGGAGACCATCCTCATTGCTAACCCCTTGGCAAGAACTAGAGAGACTGAATACATAGGATACAAAGGAAAGAGGATTGAGTGCTGCCCTTGTGTTCAAAGACAAGTGCAATTATCTACCAGCATATTTTGTCCCCATGACTCTGCCCTTAACTCTGCAACTTGACCGCCCAATGGATCCCCCCACTGCCGCCAAGACCATGTCCACCCAACTGTTTGGAGTACATATCCATTACTTTGACTGCCAGGGCCCAGAAAGCCCTGGGCAATCAGCTGGCCTTCCTAGAGGAAAAAAACCCCACAGCTTTGGACTCCCTGCTAAGTATCTCCCAGAGCAAGAAAACCCCCTTTTGACTAATAAATAGCCCAGTATTTAAGAGGCACACAAGCTTCAAATCCCTGGCTTACATTATTTTATTGAATTTGGGACTCTCAACTATCAGAAAGGGTACATTGTGAGCGCAATTTTTCAATCACACAATTGGGCGCTCAATCACTCATAGGATCTATAAATAACTGTGGCACCTTGGCATGCTGCAGTTCAACAAAGGTTCATGTTATACCAACAAATGAGCACCCACCTCCTGGCCCAAGTACGCAAATTCCAGTGAAAATTGTAAGTTTAACTGCAATTGATGCCATTAGTTCTCTGGTGGCATTAAAAGCCTCAAATATACCAGTAAGTATAAATAGTGAGGAGGAGAAGCCCTCCTCACTGTTGACATCTTAATAAAGCAAGTTTATGCCCATAAATTATTATTCTATTGCAGGAATTGTCTATTTTTGCTCCAATTTAATTATTCTCTTTGCATCTATTTGAAAATCCACAACACAATACAAACTTGCCTATCCATATCCTTCTGGTTATACTCCTGTTGTCCTTGGCAAACCTCCCCGCGCCCTTGACCTGGAGTATTTCCATCCACATCACCTGGATCTACCACCAGTAATGAAGGATATGCCAACTGCCCCTCCTCTCTCCAACGTGCCTCCCACCCAGGACTTTAGCAAGCTGGGGTTTGTCTATATCAAGTATTGGGGCTGGCAAACCAAGTCGTGCCCCATACTGGGAGTTGGTGCCCCCTAGCCACTGCTCTAAACTACCTGGTCCGCATAGCACCTATTGTGTACATGGCCTTTCAGGCCCAGCCTGCCTCCCCTTTGGGAGTCCAGCCGGACTCTAGTATGGGCTATGACATTGACGGGAATGATAGACACTATGGTGCCCAACTCCGGGCCTTGGTCTTTGCTTGGGCAATCTGTATCAAATATTATCAAGTTAGCACCCATCCTATGGTGGGCATTACCTGCTGGCATGGTAGTACCCCATCCAAAGTCACCTAATGCCTCCACCTATGCATGGCTTCCTGACATTATGACTATCTTTTACAAACATGGTAACCTGGGCCCCAAGATGTTATTAACACTTGGGGCAACTTGTATGCTTTTTTTGTGATAATCACTTATTACACCCATAAGGCATTTATCTCTCTGATACTCCCATGGATGAAGAACCAACCCGCCAAAGAATTGAGAGACCCTGCACTTAGTGCAGAACCCCAGAACCCAGCCACGTCACAAGTACAAAATGTGATAGTGAATCAGACCACAACCAAGGTGGACATGCCCCAGATGGGCAAACTCATCTTAGAAGAAGCTTGCCAAGCCATGCCAGTCCTCTGTCTCAACTTCCAAGCCAACACCAACGCCTACCCCAGTGACACTGAGAAAGTCTTGAGGGTGGCTGCCATGCTGTCAGGAGATGCACCAGATTGGTTTGGAAAGGCCACCACTGAAGATGTCAAATTTTGCCTTGATTACTCCCAATTTGAAAGTGAATTGATAGCCACTGGAGACAACCAAGACACCCAATATTATGCGCTAAACTCTCTGTTGGAGATCCAACAAGGAAACTGCCCCAGCCAAGCCTATGTGGATGAGTTCCTTAAACTGAAGACTTGCACCCAACTCAAGGATGAATTAGCCACCATTATCTTCAGAAAATGAGTTAATTTAGCCATGAAAGACCTGTTAAAACAACATCTGGCCACACTAATCCTGGAGGAACTACTACCCCTATTCAAAGGACTGAGCTTGAATCAAGAAGGTCCAAACCTGTACCCTACCTGTGTTGGCAGAACTGCGATACCAAATCAACCAGGAATGTCCCCCAAAGAATTACAACACCACTATCAAGATGGGTTGTGTTTCTACTTCCATGAGGCAGGACATCTTACAGAGCTTTCCCCAAAAAGAATACCTCTCCCATATGCTTGGCACAAATAAATGCCTCTGCACAATCTTACAAATTCATCTAAGTGACCATGGAACTTTTGGGAAGCAAGCGCCAGATTGAAGTCTTTATTAATACAGGAGCTGATAAAAGCTTCATTGACGCCAGCCTGGTAAAGGAACTAGGCTTGACAGCCTCAGAACGCAGCCTACAAGTAATCATGGGAACAGTTCTCTGGACACTGGGTACAGATGCAAACAAGAGCTTCCCTTGAAAATTGGACAGAATGTGTACACAACCCCCTTGATCCTCTTGCCAGGATTACCCCACCCCTTAATATTGTGTGACTACTAGTCTGAAAAACACAGCCTGATATTGAACTGTTGTGAACAGACTGCTACTTTGGGACAACCTGAAACTTGTGACATTGTTCCCTTCTGTATAAGCTCTGGCAGAACGCTGTCCAACAAACTCTTAACCCTAAAGATAGAGCTCAGCATTGGAATACTGCCTACTCCCTACAGAAATGGGACTGTGTGTTTAGCAAAGAAGAAGCCGCAAAACTACCCAGCCATTCAATCTACAACCACGCCATAGACCTGTTACCAGGGACCCAATCACACCATAGCCCCATCTACAGCTGCAACCACACAAACAAGTAGCCTTGAAAACATACCTAGAGGACATGACAAAAAAGGGTTTCATCCAAGTGTCAAAGGCCCCCTGCTTGTCACCCATGCTGTTTGTAGGAAAGAAAAATGGCAGAATGTGTCCATGCGTAAACTACCAGAAACTGAACAACATTACAGTGAAGAATTGCTATCTCATCTCCAACGCTGATGACCTCTGTGATGTACTGACTGGAGCCCAGGTGTACTCAAAAATTGACCTGAGAGACGCCTTCAACCAGATCCAAATCAAAGACAGAGACAAATACAAGACAGCTTTTAAAACCAGATATGGGTTGTACAAATACCTAGTAATGCCATTTAGTTTCTGCAACGCCCCCAGCACCTTCCAAAGGATGATCAACACTGTCTTAGGCAAGTACCTTGGTCAATTTTGTGTTGCATATGTGGACAACATCCTCATATACAGCAAGTCACACAAAGAACACCTCCAATACCTTGACCTTATACTAAAAAACTCTCCTAGGCTAACTTACATATCAAGCTAAAGAAATGTGAATTCTTTCAGTCCAAGGTCAAATTCCTATGATATTTAGTGAAGACTGGTGGGTTTGCCATGGCACAGGACAAATTAGAAGCAATAACAGCCTGGAAAATGCCCAAATGCAGAAAGGATGTGAGAAGTTTTTTGGGCCTGGCAAATTATTGCAGGGATTTCATCCAAAAAATTTCTCTCATCACCCTGCCCCTAACCCGCCTGTGCTCTGACAAGGTCACCTTTGTCTGGAGCCCAGAATGCACCACCACTTTTGAGACCCTGAAACTCGCCTTCACCTTTGCCCCCGTCCTAGCCATGCCCAACCCATACAAGCCTTTTGTGCTGGAAACCAACGTGTCTGACTTTGCAGTGGGAGGGGTCCTTCTTCAGGAGGGAGGGGATAGTATGCTACATCCTGTAGCATATTACTCCAAGAATATGCTACCAGCCAAAGTAAACTACCCAATTTACAATAAGGAGATGCTCACAATAATGAAGACCCTGAAACATTGGCGCCAGTACCTATGTGGCGCTGAATTCTCAGTAAAGGTCCTAACCAACCACAAGAACTTGGTTTACTTCTTTAAACCCAGACAGCTGAATCAGAGACAGGCCAGATGAGCCCTAGAACTGGCCAACTACACTCTGACAATTGACTATAAACCCGGGAAAGTCAACATAGTACCTGACGCACTGAGCAGAAAAGCAGACTTGATTCCCTCCACATCTGAGACCAAAGACCATAACACCCATGTACTCCTAGACCCTGCCAGCCTAGGCATCCAGCTGATGTACATGAAGATAATGGCTTGTAAACCCGATATAATTTAGGCGCAGAAATTAGACAAATACTTGACAGAACTCATTGCCAACTTGACCTCAGACCTTGAGAGCCGCCACCACAAGAAAGGATTCTTGTTGAAAGGAACTACCTTGTTACTACATAACTGGATTTATGTACCAGAAGGCAAGACAAGGACCAAAGTACTCATAGACTATCATGACTCAGAAATGACTGGTTACCCTGGCAGACTCAAGATACTCCAAGGAATCAAGAAGAATTATTCTTGGCCCCAAATGGACAAAGACATGGCCGCCTACATTGAGGGCTGTAAGACATGCAGAAGGACCAAAACCCGTAGATCTAAACATGAAGGCCTGCTAAGACCACTAGACCTATCAACAGGACCCTGGCAATCCATTTCAATGGACTATATTGTAGAACTGCCCCCTTCCAATTTGTTCAATGCCATTTTAGTTGTAGTAGATAGGTTTACTAAAATGTCCTATTTTGTCCCTACCACCACCCACTGCGCCGCTGCTGAGGCAGCTAGACATTTCCACAGCTCATCCTAACTTAACACAGCACCCTGGCAGAAATAACCACTGATAGAGGCCCCCAATTCACCTCCAACTATTGGACTCAGGTGATGAAGGACTTTGGGATAAAGCGCTGTGTATCAACCTCCTACCACCCACAGACTGACGGCCAGACTGAATGAGTGAAACAAAAATTTGAACAATACCTACAATACTACACCAAGCCAACCAAGATAACTGGGCCAAGATGCTACCCATGGCACAGTACGCCTACAACAGCAAAGACCACACATCAACTGGAATGTCCCCCTTTAAAGCCAATTATGGGTTCGACCCATCTTGGGACCCCAGTATTGGCAGTAAAGAGACAAACACATCAGAAAAAACCTGGATTAAACAGATACACAACACCCAAGAAACCTGTCTTAAGAATCTGATCTGTGCTGTCCAAACTTATCAGGCTTTTGCTGAAAAAAAGAGGATTCCTGGAAAAACATTGAAGATAGGGGATGAGGTTTACTTGGACTCGCAAAATGTGCCTCTGACAGTTTCCTGCCAGAAGTTAGCCCACCAAAGGAGCAGCCCCTACAAGATCACCAAGCTAGTGGACAAATTAGCATTCAAACTAGAGCTACCCCTTGTGAAAAATACATAATGTCTTACATTGTGCGCTACTATTCAAGAAAGAAGGAAACTCCCTACCCCACCAGAAACTCAAGACTGACCCTCCTCCCATCCAAGTAGGACACTCTGAAGAATATGAAGTTGAATATATTAATGGAGTCTGTACCCATTACAAAACTCCACAGTACTACATCAAATGAAAGGGATACCCGCCCAAGGAAAGCACCTGGGAACTGTTAAGCAACCTACCCAACGCCCAGCTGGCCATCCAACAATACCTTGAGAAGAAGGCTAGGAAGAAAGGGACCCCTGGGAAAAAAGGGGATGATGTCAGAATGACATTTTAATACTTGTATTGAAAACCTGGGAATCAAACCCTGGGTCTCAGAAAAAGCCTTATGTTGACCAGGATAGACGGGACCCTGCCAGACTGCCAGTTGGGTCAAAACCTGGCCCACCATAAATGCCTTGCACTGACCAGGAGGAACAGGACCCTGCCAACTGTCAAGTATTAAGACCAGAAGTTCAATATCAACATTGGAAGCCCTGGAATTGAACCCTGACCCTCCAAAGGCTACTTGAGTCACCCAGGATAGACAGGAACCCACCAACCTGCTGAGTTACAAACACAAGTTGTTGAGTTACTCCAAGACCTGCCAGGACAATTCCCCAAATGGTCACCAGATTGCTACCAGTCTTATGCCACCAAAAATCCAGACATATGCAGATGTTGTGGCCTGCCTAAAGGAGGTTACAACAAGGCCTCCTTCCAGTCCTGCCAATGATCACCAGCTAATGCCAGCCTCCAGTCCAGAATGGGTAATACAATTTGACTGCTCAGGCAATGTGGTGAACAGTAGCAGCGGAACAAAGCATCACCACTTCTGTTCATCAGAGCTAGCCAAATCAGAACTTGATGCCCTTAAATCCCTGCTTCAATGACCAGAACTGTCAGCAAATTGTCCACAGGCCTGAAGTCCGCAAAAAGAGAAGAAGCAAAATCACAGGGTATAAGAACCCCAGCAGTATGGGGATGACCCTATTGTCATTTTTGATAATAAAGTTTTATGAACCTTTGATTTGAAAAAAACCTACCTTATCTAGTCTTAGTGATCTTTTATCTCAACTCTGGCCAAGTAGACAATCAGGCAACCGTCCCCTCCAGAGACCAACCTGCCGACCCGCATCAGGCACTATACCGTCCCCCCGGAGCCCCCTTTGGACCTATGTATTTTACCAAATACCCGCCCAACCCCGCCTAATTGGAGTATAACTTGGAGACCATCCTCATTGCCAACCCCTTGGAAAAAGCTAGAGAGACTTAATACATAGGATGCAAAGGAAAGAGGATTGAGGTGCCGCCCTTGTTTTCAAAGACAAGTACAATTATCTACCAGCATACTTTGTCCTCATGAATCTGCCCTTAACTCTGCAACCTGGCCGCCCAATGGATCCCCCCACTGCCGCCAAGACCACGTCCACCCAACTGTTTGGAGTACTTTACATTACTTTGACGGGAATGGTAGATACTATGGTGCCCAACTCCGGGCCTTAGTCTTTGCTTGGGCAATCTGTAATCTATATTATCAAGTTAGTACCCATCCTATGGTGGGCATTACCTGCTGGCCCAGCAGTACCCTATCCAGAGTCACCTAATGCCTCCACCTATGCCTGGCTTCCTGACAGTTGCCAACAATTCCTGGGAGGCCAAAGGGGGGAAGGAATCAACTGAACACCAAAATCAGCAGATAAAAACAAATGACCAAAATTATTAACAAATTTTGAACTTTATTAGAGTAGAGAATGATGAAGCAAGGTCTTTTACAACACTTGCATTCATTTAAGGGATGTGATAGGATTAGAGTGGTAGATTGAATATCACAAACCAATTGACCAATAATATGAGCGGATAAAAATGCATTTCTTTAGGCAGGAAGATCTTGACAAATTTTGAATGAACATAGTCAAAAAGGAAAACTGAACCAACTAAAATCAGGAATATGCTTTGGATGCAATTACCACTGCTCCCAGCTGCTCTTGCGCATGATATTTAACCAGAGGTGTCTCTTGGGTGGGTTTGGTGGGGCATCTTCAGATAATTCCAAAATATTAAATTGATGGCTTTTCTTGGGCTTTTTCAGTAACTTTTGGATAAATATTCAAACATAATTTAGTAGAAATTCCCAAGAATTTGACAGGAATTGAAGTGGAGGCCTAAGGGGGAGGCATAACTTTACAATATGCTATGCTAAACAACAGAACTTGGAGCAGTTAAGGGATTCAGATATCTGGTTATGTGACAGTACTTTGCTGTATGCCCCCACTTTTTATCAACTATGTGTTGTACATTGTCAGGGATTTCTTCCCTGACTCATTTCATTTTATTAACAACAATGAGAAGACAACAAAGACACAACAGCACAGACACCAAGTTTTAGACACTAGTTGTTTTTCCAGTCCTGGGTTTGACAGGAATAAAACCCAGAACCTCCACAAAACACCTATTGTTAGTCAAAAATCAACTAATAAGTTTACCTTACCTATTTATGATCTCTTGATTCAATCAAATTTTGCTTTTTCTCTTTGAAACCATTTCAAAAAGGTTAATAAGTTAAATGCCAACGTCACTTACTGTTTGGCCAATGATTGGCTGTCTGGGGCTATCCTTACACTTTCAAATTTAATATCAGAAGATGAAACTGAGGCTCCGTACTTAACTTTGCTTGATATTCATTATGAGCACCGCCTTAATCACCAGGATCTTATAGCTTTTTTTGTTCCGGCTTTCTTTAAATTTATGTTTATATTAAGCCTTCAATCCAAAATTAATTCCCATGTAACACAGGTATTAAATTTAACCATGATATTCTTGAAAATCATTGGTAAATCCCTCTCTTTCCCCCCAGTATCCACTTAAATTTCCCAGCCTCAATTTTGAAGCTATTTAAGTGTGTAAATTTTACCAAACTTAGTTGTTCCAACAATAAATATTTATCCTACTCCTTGCTACTCCTTCATTTTCTGATAAACACATTTTTGAAGCCATGAGAGGAATTCTATTCCTATCCTGGTTTCTAGCTTACTTCTTGCCAGTGGTATTGGCCTTGGAAAACCCAACACCTACAACTGACTGGTACAACTCTTCTCCAGATGACGCCCACCAAAAGAAATCCCTCACTCATGGATGGTTCAAATACCCTTCTGGACATTGGGGACGTAAATTCCACTATGGTAGTTTGTTTACTACACCACCTACTGAACTTACTCTGGTTAGACCTTACGCCTTCTTTTACCTCTTGACGTATTTGGTGGGTTACTATCTACTTGGTTGTTTCAGTTCTATGTTCAGAAGATTTGCTTACCTAGGGCACCTTGGACATCTTGCAATGGTCACGGTTCCTATTGGCTCGGTAATAGCAGGTTTGAATTTGGGGGCTTTGGCCCATCAGCTGGGGAGCTTATTCCCTGCCAAGTGGGTCCCTGACATACATTCCCACATTGAAGGCAAGGTGCTCCCATTTACCTAATTGCTGCTTTATGTGGTAACATAAGAGATCTACACAAGGGAATTTAAGATCTTTCATGAGGGTATCAAGGCCCTACCTGTCACAAGTGACAAACTCCTGTTGACCATGCTCATAGGAAAACCTTAACTACGAGGATTGGACCCTGATACCCTGCAGGCCGCCAGCCCACAGATTTACGGACTCAAATCAGAGCAGGATTTGACTTCAGGGAATCTCCTAAGGCTTAATGAACTAAAATTACCTGCATCAAGGCCCCCACACCAAAGGTTCCTGTTAACCCAACCAATGAGAGGGTGGGCCAATCCAAAGATCCCAGAATAACTTGGCCCGCCACAGAAGGGGAAACAAAGAAACTTCCCATAGAACACAGGCCACCCAGAGATGACCAACCCCACAACCTGACAGAGAAATTTGAGTATTCTCAGTTTGAACCAGCCAACAAATTAACTCACGCAATGGATGCCACCAAGGACTGGAAAAACCTGGCAGACAGTAGCACCAGGCCCAAAGGAATTTGTAAAAGTTTACCCATGGCAGATGGGCATACTTATACCCCGGACTGCCAGAAAGTTACCCATCATTATTCTTGCAATAAAGTGACATGAACCTTTGGTTCAACAATTTTATCCCATACTTGATTTTAGTTCTATTTCATTTGAAGTCCAACTCCTGCGGTTCCGTACCTCCCGCTTACTCAACCCAAGAAACTGCGGACCAGCCACCCAAACTCTATTGCCCACCAGGAGCCCCCTTTGACCCAGTGCATTTCACTGAATACCCACCCAACCCAGCATATTCAGAATTCACCCTAGAGGAAATCTTAATCTACAGCCCAGAGGCTAGAACTAGAGAGATGTAGACCATTTACAGAGAAGGCACCAAAATCACCATACCTCCTCTGCCATTCTGCGACAAGTACAACTACCTGCCCGCATATTTGGTTCCAATGACATCAATTCTCACCCTGCGGCCCAACTGCCCACAAGAATCTGTTGTGGCTAATGAATCCACCTCCACTCAGATATTTGGAGTGATGTATATCACTCTCACTGGCTTAATTGATTCAATGGTACCTGCAAGTGGACCTTGGGCTCTCCTGGGCAAATCATTATCTTATATTGTAAAGTTAGCACCAATCTTGTGGTGGGCCCTTCCTGCTGGGCCCACGGGCTGCCTGCCCGTGAGTTCCCGAGACCCCCCCCCTGCAAGCTGGATCCCTGACACTACCCAGTAATAAAAATAGTTGCCCTGGCCATAACACTAGAGCAAATCCAGATGATGAAGAAAAGGATAAATCCACCATTTCTGCAGAACAGCAGCTCATACCAGAGCACTTGGCCCACCAACTATAATTATGGGCTATGAAACTGCCCAGTATAACACTTTATAAATACCTTTGGTGAAGAGGTACAGGAGTGCCTTTTACACTATCATCAGGCTGTTAATAGGTAGCTGAAGGCTCAATCTGATCTCAGCAAGCTCCACCGTCTAGATACCTTAGGAAAGTGTAAGTCCTTAATTCAGCAGCTTGTAGCACTAGCCTTTGTAAAGCCAGAACATGCTGGACAAGCCTTTGAGCTTCTATGCCAGGATCCATATGCCAAGAAACATGATGGTGCCTTCTACCCTTTCATTGAATATTATGAACCTCAGTGGACTGGACGTAAGGTCACTAAGCGTCAGAGCAAGCCCAGAGCCAAAGCCAACTATTAACTGCTCCCAGGCAGTTCTTAAGGATGAGATGAAAAATCTTTCATCTTTGGAGGTATAGCATAAGCATATCAAGCCCTCCTTTGGAATCAATCCCAAATACAACACTTTCTACCATCACTTCAAAGTCCAATTGTAAGGACCATTGTATCTGTCAGAGATATTGAGAATCATCTATCTAAGAAGGAGAGAACCATCAAAGAGAAACAATACCAGGAGAAGATCAAGGACACTGTCAAGGCCAAATACAAGCTTTCAGAGATTGGGGGATATATCAAGAAGGTTGCACCAGTCCTTAACGGCAACCAGGTGATTGCAGCCTAGTTCTGAAATAAAAGTGTTGAGCGCTATCTAATCCTGTATATAGCCCAATTTTTTTAGCATGACATCTTTGATAAATAGCTAGTATAAATAGCTTATAAAACCTTTATAGCAACATTTTTAAAAATCATGGATTCTTCATCAACAGTTTGAGGCCGTAAGCTGTATTATACAGTCCATGCGGTTGTTTCATTAGTAAAGTAGACGTATCTTTTAGCTTTTGATATAGGGATAATTTTGTGTTGGCGCTTATGATTATGATATTTTCCTATACTATGTGATTCCTTAGGCAGTGTCTCCTTGCTTATGGGGCTTTTTTATTTTTGTGAGTGATCAAGATAGTTTCAATAGTAAAGATAGATAATTTCATAGCAAAATAATTAGACATGCTGTAAATTCACTGCCCCCTTTGGCTTTGGATCAAACCAGTTTCCCCCATCACACCAAGAAAAGCCCCAAAATACCAGCCAAGCCGTTTAATTCCTTAGGGGATTTGGTGCACACTGTAGATGAGAGATTTGTTATGGCTTACCCCGCAGATCCTCTGGCTCTGGTTGCCCTGCCCTGGGAAGATACACTGATTACTTTGGATTACTTGTTGGCATGGTGTCGCCCGCTTTTGAAAATGATCAGAACCAACCAATCATACAGCACCACATTGATGCACAGAAAGTCAAATAAATCTCATATGCCTGGGATGCCCTCCAGCTAATCAGGTGGAGCTGTAGAAATTAGCTTGGAACCTTCCAACACCCCTGGCCTTGGCCAGCAAAGTTTCTCCTCCAGCCAATTGGATGCAAGTCAAGTGGTCATGTGATTGAATCCCTAGCAACTCACCCCTTTTAACAAAGCAAGGGGACTTTGAGTCCCCTGCTTGTCAATTTTCCAATATCATTAAGCTCTGGAATATGTTGCTATACTTTATCATTTTTTTGTTTTGAAACTCTTCTTTGAGTTTCTCCTAATCATCTACAAGGCGTTAGTTGTTTCTGCTATAAAACTTACCTTATCCTGATCCCTTCTGAGCCCGGCCACCTTTTTGAAACCCCTGGGGACAGCATTAATACCTAGTCACTGTCTAGTTATACTTACGCTTTGAAAAACCAGGTTTGGACCTAAAATTCAAGTTAAAATCAGTATAAATTTTTACTTTTACCTTGAATCTTCTTGTATCCCTTTGAATTCAGACCCACTCTTGCTCCCAACGGCAACCAAGCTACCCGAGATTGTTCCCAAGCCCGCTGTGAGTTTATTACCTATTTCTGCTTAGTTTTTCTTGTGGATGCCCTTTTCTTGATTATTTTTGTAACTTTGAGGTCCAAAAATTGCACACCTGGGCTCAAAATTTTCTGGGGTTTACAACTACAATTCTCCCTGCTCTGAAACTTGTTGTGCTTTCCCTGGCCCCTTTTTGTTGCTTCTTTGGACAACTTCCCCCAATTTATGGTCTCACATCTCCTCTTCTGCTCGCCTTGTGGGTGACAATCCCTCTAGTCTCCTGCATCTCCCTAGCTGCCTCCTTATATCTGGGGAGGCTCTGATCAAGAGCTTGACCTGTGATGATTTGGACTTGCACGCTGCCAATCACACCACACTCACTACCGTAATTGAGAAGACAACAGCGTCTTCTCCCCTTAGTCTGGAGGGGAATGACTCAGGGCCTCACCAAGCGCCTGTGATTCCAGTGCCTGTTCCCACTTGTACGCCTTGGTTGCTCATTGGGTTAGTGCTGATGGGATTGAATGTGTACTTTCCTCAGTTGTCCCCTGTGTCCTCTCTTTGGTCCTATCTCAGAGCGGCCGCCCCAGTAATCCACTGGGGGGCATCCTGGTGGTTTGTCTCACCAGGATGGGAGCCAAACTCAGTTAGTTTAGCCCCCCTCTCTTACATGTGCATCTTTACTATCCTTTTCAGCTTTCATGTTCCATTATTTGTGGTTTTCTTTAAAACTGATGCAGCCACATTGCCCTAAAAGATACTGTAAAGCTTAATTTCTATCAAGTAAAATGTTCAGGAAACAGGCTTCTGCTTATTTAAAAGTGTCAACATTTGGTAGTCTGCATGGGTAAAAACTTAATGCTGATTTTCAATGCTAGCAATATTAGAGCGCTTTTAATTCTGACTGTTGAATACAGTAAGTTGACTTGCAGAATGAGTTGATTCTGGCGGTTGCTAGGGAGTGGTATAATACAGAAGATGGAAGGAAATGTAACCGCTTCTGACTGATTTATTGGAATACTTTTACCTGCAGGTTTGGCAGTTAAATCTTGTGGCTCAGTGATGCCCTGATGGTCAACTTTTGGTCAACCTGCAAGTCAAGCACCAATCTCACACGTAAGGAGTAGCATGAAATTGGCTCGTCGTAATTATGGGCAGAGCAAAGTTAGTCCAACAATTCTGGTGGCTCCCAGGGGCTGGCAGCCTTCACCCATCTTTTGTCAAGGGCTAGGTTCAGATCAGCAAGGTCTGTCAACCTCTTAGCTCCTCTGTAGTGCTGATCTTGTCTTTGCTTTGGATAGGCAA
This sequence comes from Entomophthora muscae, assembly GCA_014839935.2. Taxonomy (NCBI): domain Eukaryota; kingdom Fungi; phylum Entomophthoromycota; class Entomophthoromycetes; order Entomophthorales; family Entomophthoraceae; genus Entomophthora; species Entomophthora muscae. The sequence continues at coordinate 173,823 of QTSX02007206.1, forward strand.
TGCCGGCCATAAATTTTCCTACTGTAACATCGCTGCCTTTTAACTCAGTGGCGGGTGAGCAGCATGATTCCAAATTGTTCTTGTTGGATGACCTCCAAGGGTATCACCAAGGAGCCAATCAATGAGGACGTTGCATTGGTGTAGGATCAGTGGCTACTCACTATCCTAGTGGTGTCATCTGAAAGGCTAGCAGAGAATCTCTTATCTAAAAGAGTAATTTTGGGGAAATCGTGGGGGGTTCAAGCCACAAAAACGATGGGTGTCTGGCCTTCTGGGCAGGCAGCCTGCAGGTCAGGCTGATCAGGGGTTGACTCCTGACCCGTGTTCTAATCCAGAGGTTGGGGAAGATGCTGCCCATGGTAATTCTGTTGTGGTGAGCTCTTAACTGTGCCATCCAAGGAAATGTGACGGGAAATCTTTATAAAGAAATATTTGTGGGTTGAAGATTTCTGGGGCTACTGAAGAGAGGGGAAATTGGGGTTGTCCCTTTTTGGGGAATATTAAACCATTGAATAGGGAAAGTGAAGGAATAGATGTCTTCTTTAAGATTTGAGTCAGACATAGGCAAAACCAATATAGTCTGAATGTTCCCATCCACAAAGTTTATTTAGTGTATGTTCCCAATTCTATAGACCTACCTATTATAACTGCTGTAAAAAGCACATCTGGTTCAAAGAGGCTAAAATGTTTTGAAAGTATGTTCAGTTTTGCTTAGTATAGAGTTGTGTGCCCTTTGATCTGGCTTCGATTTTCTTGGCGGATGGGCAGGCTACTGCTGCAGTTTACTAGGGGGATGTACTGGCTGGTTGGCTAAAGGTGGCGCAATACTTTTTACACCTCTTACCGGCAAGGTTTGCTACCAATACTGGAAATCCAAATCTCAGCCAAGAATTTCTACCCCTTCGGCGCTGAGCTTGCTTCCGATGGAGGTGGGTTCATACCTCACTAAGCAGTTTTGCCGATCTTTAAATCATTTTTCAATAATAAGTGCCGGGAAGGAGATGTACTTCTCGGCACTGGGGCGGAATTGGTGTATGAGGAATGGACTGGTTTAAATCGAACTTCCAGATCCGGTAGCAATTCTTACCTGTAGACAGTGTGTTAGGATAAGTTGCTTTTTTACTTTTATAGCCTTTGAAACTATGGATATAAGGATCCTGATAGCAAGACGTTTGTGGCATGTCTTAGCTAAATTTACCAAGTTATAAGGGTTATTTAGTTGATTTACTTGGGATACTTGTTTTTAGTAGCATATTAGTTGCAAGCAAGTACTATTTGACGTGAAAGTATGAGGGAATAGTAAATTAAAAGGGCATGTTAACTATGAGAAACTGAACTCGGATCTAGTCCAATTCAACTGAGGTGATTTTGAAATAATTAAAAAGACATTCACGCGATTTGTGGCTCGGCTGGTCATGCACCACACGTTACTATTCACATTGAAAGATTCAGATGTCGAAGTGCATCACTAAGGCTTGCACTAAATGCTTTCTCAAGAGTGGATTTATGGCGGATTGTAAGCATATCTTCAAACCTTTGCATATTGCCTTCTATTAGTCCTTTATAAAACAGCTTGTTCTTAAGCGTGTTTCAAGAAGTCATTTATAGATAGAGAGTCTAGTTTTGTTAAACATTTATATATTTAAACTTGATTCAATAACAGATCATACTTTAATCAAAGTAAGGCTTACAGTACGGCAGAAGTCAGATTCGGCTATTAAAGCACAAACTCAAATTTAAATGTCAAGATGATCAAATAGATTACAGATCTTATCAACTGTATCCAGAGCATGATTGGTCCTAAGGCCATGTTCAGCATCAGTATTGTAGGCTACATTAACAGGAACCAGGGCCGAATTGCACGGAAGAATAGAAAGAGATGACTGCAACTGATCACAGAGATCATCAATCTGCGTAGTCTTTACATTCTGGCTGTGAATGTGTTCTTTTAAAGCACGAAGTATACGAATCATCTCAAATATAGATGTCCAGTCAAAGCTGCAAGTTGAATTCCTTAAATAAGCTAGGTGCGAGCGAGCAAATTGGAAAGGGGATAGTGCTATTGCAAAGGCATCCCTCTTCAAAGGAATGGTAGTACATTTGTCTGCGCTTGCGCCTTAACAAAGGTTACATTTCAATTAAATAATTAATTACCCTTTCCAAGGAGCTTGACAACGAGATCGTAATTGTTTGCTGCAATAGCTACTCGAGCTTTAGTAACCAAAAGATAAATCTAGATTACCATAGTGTAAAGGTGTCTTTCCAGCAGCATCGATGCAATCAAGTTCCACTCCTCCATCGATAAGCTCAAATGCTAGATTTAAGTTTCCACGCTTAATAGCAATATGAAGAGGCGACTTTCCAAGCTTATCAATAAATGGCTGATTGATAACACTGGGCAATAAATTTAAAGCTAGCATATTTAATCGCTGCAATTGGTGTTCTTACCTAAGGACCCGACCCTTACTTCGGAGTTTGAAAGATGGGTGTCTTTGACTTTCAAAAAGGCACCTGAGCTTCCAGTTGCGCCTATATGGCATGAATTTCTAGGCTCGATAAAGTACGGTCTGTAAGGTGAAAAAGCGGCCCTTTTTAGGAACTTTTTGGAAGTTTTAGGGAGGGTATCTTCATGACCTATATCGAGTTAGAAATGAATCCCTATTATGTATAATACAGGGGCTTAGAAAACATCGCCGACAAGAGTTTAAGGGCCCGGAGCTTTTTATTACCGGTCTCTTGCGGGCAGCTGAGCTGGATGCTACAGCAACTGAAAGACGCAAACGGCATCCCCCCTTGTGTTTTTTTCGAGAGTCTTTTCCCATATTGCACGAAAGAGCTTAAATCTTGTTTGCGAATAAGAAAAAAAGTAAAGTATTGAAGCGAAATGTAAAAAAGTCAAGTAGAAAATATATGTCACTATGCAAAGAATACAAAGGAACCCCGGGGTTGATTTGAGATGCATAAACCTTGAAAAATGTAAGCAGTGATCGTCAATCAATTTAAATAATGCATAACAATATTCAAGGAATGTAAAAGGTACCTTTTAAATAGCTTAATCTATAACGCTAAGGTTTAAGCTAAAAGGAATGCGAGGCGATACCTTTAGTACTTGCATAGTGTAAGTCACACTATGACGCTTATTCAGGAGCCTCAAACCACTTATTTGTTCTTGAAACTTACTCCCTGGGTGTTTACTTGCACTTCTTAAGCAGCTTGAGACAAGTCAGTGAGCCAAGCAAACTTTGGCTCCCAGTAAAAAAATCACAGTTGTTTAAATAGATTATTCTAAGAATATCTTAATAGCTGCGGCAATACCTGCATTATTTTATAGAATATCATCAACAACTGTATTTAATCCAGGAATATAATTACATTTTAATTTAAGTTTATGTTAATCATTAGTTTTCATTTATTGCACTCTGTTATGTAAGATTAAATTTAACTGACCAGTCACCAGCACTCTGTTTCTGTTATAACAGGTACGATGGAGTCTCAACTTGGCATCACATCCTGATCGATCTAGTAATCTTTAGATTGTGATTTCATTTAAGATTTAAATTGACTCTGTACAAGATTAGCACTGATTTATTCAGACTCAGCTGAAGCTAGGTTGATTCTCAGGCCAATCTCCAGTTAATATCAAAAGTAATTCTATATTGAACTCATAAGAGAACCAAGAATAATTAATATATTTTAAGCTGTTTATGCAAATTTGTTAAACAATTAAGCAGTTCTCACCCATTGAAACGGAAGCAACCTTTTAATTTTTTAAATTATTTAACCAGCTAAACGACACTCATCTTTTTATTATAAGATGTATCTTGTTTCTTTGACTTTTTTTCGTCATTTTTCGGAACCGACCATTATTTCTGATTTCCGCTGTGCAAAGTATGATGCTTTTTATTCGATCAGACTTAAAACACTAAAAAAGTTTATTTCACTGCCTCACATCTAGTCATCGTTGCCTTCCATTCTCTTAAATTCAACTTTTTACTGTGATCTCATCTTGGCTTGCTAGTGGGCACCATTGGAAGCTGTTTCAAACTTGCCTTACAGTTCTGGTACCATCCTTCTCTTTTTAGTTAATTCTTTTTTAGACTTATTTGGATTTGTAAGGAAAAGGATGATTGTCAGATATATTAAACAAGAACAAAAGAAATCCAATTAAAACATACATTATTATTTCGGTTCAACTCTCTTCCTACCTTTAGTGGTTGATTTTTATATTCTTTTATCAGGAGTCATTTCTCGAAATTAGAGGGCTTGGCTAAAATCTAGTCCAATCAAGCAAGGTTTACTAGCATGGGATTGCTTCAACTGATCCCTTAAAAACTTTCGATGAATCTTAGTACTTTTTTCCTGAGCCGAGCAAAGTTTCGGCTTCACGTTTTCGCTTGCTTTTGTTGGCATCCAGACTCATCTATCCACGTTTTGAATCTTTCGCCCCTGTTAACTGCATTAAATATTTATTTTTTAACGACCCTCCTTTTAATAACCTCTTTCCTTTATAGGAACTTGTCTTTGGAGGCCTATTTTTTGGTAAGACTTTTAATTCCAGTGCTTGAGTACTAAAGTCGCCCAAAGTATATTTCTTTACTTGGCTACACCATGTTTAGACCACTCAACTATGCCCAGAAGCAGCAGCTCACAACTAGGCTTTTCTATGCTGTTGCTGCGGGGGCGGTTTTCACGGTTGCTGCACCCACGCTTTTCCCATGTCCAGTGACGCCAATGATGGTAAATGAGTCATCTCAGAAACAGGATAAGCCTGAGCCTCTGAATAGATTCCTTATCCCAGTTAGCAGTAAATCCAAGGCACTTACTCCTAAAGACAACGACAAGACTTAGTTTTTTTGCAGACAAGTTAGTCAGAAATTAAACTGCATTATCCCTCCAATAATGATGGTACAAGTGTCATAGAAAAAGGCACCATTAAAGTTTTTTCACCCTTTCCCCCAAGATTGGCATGGTAATTTATCACATTCGATTTTAGCAGCAGCACAACACACAATGCAAATCCCAACCACTACAAGCAAGCCAATCAGACGCCTCCCAACTTGGGGGAGTTGCCTCATTTAAGACAAATAATTCAGAATCGACTTGTTTGCGTCTCTAGTTTTTAAAGGAACCAATCATACCAACTAATATTAACTTTGCCTTAAGAATGGGGCATCTCATATTGAAAGATATCCTTGATTGGGAGACAGCTAGTCATTCTGCTTGGAGCAACTTCAAGTATCTTGGGACTGTGCCTGCTTAATTTGATGCTTCTGATCACCAACAGCTGCGTGCTGATGGCTTTAATTATTTCAAACCGAGTCTGTTAAAATATGGATGCTATTATTTTTGTTCCTAAGCAATCACCCTTTACAGGATCAGGCTGAAAATAAGGTGCCATACCCTACACAGGGTATATTGATCCACTTTTTAGCTGCCTTTAACCCTGGCACTGACTTGGAAACATGGGAATCTGAACGATTTAAAGTGGATATAACCTGGTTTAGTTATGCCACCTCAACAAAGTGCTTCACTATCTTAAGACTTTAGCTATATCCCCTTCCTTTATTAACCATGCTCATTAGCCTGTAAACCCAATCCCCTTTACACTTACAGTATAGGCAGTGGCCTTAAAAGACTATATTTTATGGTTTAAATAGTTGACTTACTGGCCACAAGCTATCCGATTCCTGGTGTAGTATAGATACATGCTGGATTTCACACCAGACATCAGAAATAAACAAGCCTTCCATAATGTTCTTCATCGTTCCTTTGAGATAGTCTGTGTGGATCTGGCCCCAATAACCTTACTAGAAAAGTGATTTCAGTGCGCTTGCCAAAAAGATGCTTCCCGATGGATAGTTTTACCAAGCACGATCAAAATCAATAAAGTGGGCTGCCAAACGTTAAAGGGATCCCCATAGATACCATGGAATCTTATCCCTTTTAAACACTCCACCTATACATGTTTGAACCGGTTTTGTTAGAGAGCGTCAGGAACTGTCTACCAATCTCGCGGTTGGTCAGCCGGCTGGTGTAAGATTGATTAGCAAGTAGAGGACTGGTCCTAACTTCATAATGTAAGAGGTTGTATGGCCAAGGAGAGTCCATTTGCCCAGGTGCGGGGTACAGGGATCAACCAGGCCACTCAAGTAGCATAAGCTCATATACCCCGGCAACAACAGGGGAGACATGGAGCAGTAGGGCTACCCACCTGAGGGCTGAGAGGTAGTTTAGTAGGGAAGGTTAGCATGAACCAATCTGGATTAGGCTTGCCATCTATTTAAGCTGGCCGGGAATATATTGCTGGCTGTCACGTATCACCCAGGAATAGGGACCTTCATATCTATCCAGGGTACAATCAACTGTGGTGAGATCAACTGCCAGACATGTAAACCCCGTCCTGTCCTTTGCCCAGGCAACTTAAGCTATATTTACTGGCGATTCTGGGGTGCAAAGCTCAAGAATGGAATTGAAACACTGGAGGTCAACCCCGTTCAATAATCCTGGCTGGTCACAGACCGATTTGGGAGGTGATCGATATGCAAATTTACCAATAAAGATTAAACCCACTGGTGATCGGCTCTCTAAAAGTAAACCTGGCCAAGCTGACGCTTCTTAAGCCAAAAAGCATACCTGATCATTAAATACACATCTGCACCCATATTTTTTATTATTATCCATAGTGACAAAGTAGGCTCCCAAGCACCACTGTACTGGGTTTAGTGGTAAATCCGTTAATCAGCCAATTTCCCTGTTTTAAACCATGTCTATTCCAGATCGCTAGATCAATCGGTGCCGCATAAACTAAGCCTGATTTATTAATAGATTTTATATGTAATGTATAGAAAACAGAAAGTCAACTCCCCCTGTTCAACGGCAACTGTGGTAAAATCGACTCCCTGGTGCTCGACACTAGTAAAGTGAGAATTTAGCTTTTTTCCTGATGGACAACTGGAAATCAACACTTTTTTAATTAACGGATCTTGATGTTCTGAAAACTTTTGGTATAAAAATTAAGCTATACAGCTATGGCATACTAAAGTGACCCCAGAGAGCCCAAAAATGCAAATTAAATTGCATTTTAATTAAGAAAAATAAGGAGAAATAAGCAACTATTTCTCATTTCACTATGTAATTTACACTCTTCATTATAAAAGTATTTTCAATCACCATATGAATTAAAATTCCAATGAAACAAAAATAAACAACAATAGAAGTTATGCAAAATATGAAGAAATATTAAAGCTTACTTGATATAGTTCATATAAGTACAGATGTGATTATCTTTTGTTTTATTAGGAAATTAACAAGAATCAAGACATTTCATTCACTTTCGACTATACCTATTCATCTCAAAATTGCCATGTATACATGAAATAATCAGTACTATTTAATCAAATAAAAAAATTAAAAATTAAAGCTAAAAACTAAATGGCCAAAACTAAAAAGCAAAAATAAAACCTAAGAAGTTAAAAGTTAAAACCATATAAGCAAGCAAGCAAGTTTACTCTTGATCCTTCCTCCCTCTTTTCATTTTAGCCCCTTCCAGGAGGGCAGTGGCAATAAGCTCAAGCTGCTGCTTAAGCTCAGAGGCCTTATACTTGTGCTTCGCTGCACCCTGGATGGCCTTGGTGAAGAGGGTGGAGTGGGTTGTAGGCTTGGTGGGGGGATGCGGTTGGCCAAGTCACACAGCTTGGAGATGGTTTTCTCCTGCTTGTGCTGCAGAAGTGATAGGAACTTGTTAAACTTTGGGTGAAGCCCAAAGTTGGCCTTGATATGCTTGTGACAAGCCTCTAGCGCCAAAGTGGTCTTGAGCTCACCATTCACCACCGCCTGGTACACATTCCAACTGGCATTACCTTGCCTCTTCATGACAACCTTCCCAATCCACTGGGGTCGAAGTACTCAAGAAAGACTTGAACTCTAGATGCTTGGCTATGTAAGGATCCTTTGAGAGAGCCTCAAACCCCTGCGCAGTTTGCTCTGGCTTTAAAAAAGCCAAGGCACTGAATTGTGCCAGCACAAATTTTCAGGCGTCTGAAGTGTCCCTGTGGCTCAACCTACTAAGCTCAGCATGGGCCTGTACATTGCGAGCAACTGCTTGGCGGAAGTGGCACCCCTGTACCTCCCTGCTAAACAGCTGCTCAAATGCATTGAACTGAGCAGGCTCAAAGTCCACTATGCACATGTGGGGCCCTAGAGCTCTGAACCTTGCCTTTTCCTCCGAGTCCAGGGTGGCCTGGTCCTTGTCAGCAGCAGGAGGGTTTGCGCAGGTGTGGGGGGGTCTTTGTGGCATCATTGTTATTGTTGGGGAGAAGGAGGTAAAGTGTGTTGCAAAGGATTGAGAACACGCTGGTGTAAATGGGCTTGGTGGCCCCAGGGAGGAGGAAAAAGCAAGTAAATCATCTGGATGTCAATCTGGGCATGAATCATCCAGAGCTGGTAGAACATCTTAGGGCAAGTGGCAAAGGTACTGTCAACTAGCCAGGTTGAAGCCCTTTTCAACTCCAGCAGGTTCTGCTGAGTGGCATAGCAGATTATACAGTCTTTGGTGCTGGGCCCATCATCATGAAGAAGGAAGCGCTCCCCACTTGGAAGTTGCTTGAGCTCGTGGGTGAGCATAAGCTCTGATAAGATGTCTGAGGCCTTGGGGGAGGGGGACTGGTGGCAATCTGCTTATTGCTGATAAATTTGACCAACTGCTCCTGTGTTGGTACCAACTTAAGATTGTTGGGTTTTAAATGCTGCAGGGCCTTTATGGCCAGATCAGATGCCGGGAGGTGAGAGGAGGTGGGGGTTACTTGAACAAGGTACCACTTCAGCATCCAAGTGATTAGACAATTGAGAGGCTCACAAGCGTGCTCCCCCTTCTCAGCAGTTACCTGCTCCCAGCCCTCAGTGTTCAGACAGGCCCCACAAGTCTTATCTTCACAGACAAAGTGATTGATTTTCCTTTGCCGCTTTTGGTTGTTGCAATTGAATATGTAGTTGTCAGCAACATAACCAGGGCCGCCCTTTACAGACATAAATTGGGAAGTACCAGGGGAAGCGCTTTGGAACTTTGAACTCTCAGTCCACATTACAAAGGTTGTGGATGGCCAGTGGATCCCAAGCCACATGACCAAAATATTTGAACTTCTTGGAGTACTCCTCCGGCTCATCTTGGGGGTCAGATGAGGAAGGGGGAAGAGCCATCAGGAGGGGGAGGGGAAGGGTTCTTTGAGGCCTGCTTGGATGCCTCCTTTTTCTTATCAGAAGAAGAGGTGGGCTCCTTGGCAGCCTTTGCCTTCTTATTAAAGCTCTCCTTGGTGGGCTTGGAGTCAGCCTCTGACTCATAAAATGAGTAATCAGTGAGAGAGTCATCACTTTTATTTGAGGACTTGGGGGGAATTTGAAGATGAGAGTGGAGGGGGGAGGAGTGGGAGGAGATGGAGTAGGAGGAGATGGGGTGGGGAAGATGGAGTTGGAGACTTTGCAGGCTTCTTGACACGCTTGGGGATGGAGGCAGTTTCTTTTGAGCCCTTGGAGGCTTGGCGCTTGGTAGGCTTGTTAGATTTAGATGATCTTGGCTAAAGAAAAGTTTAGTTTTGTAAATAAAATGATTGAGAAGATATGTCAAACACAAAGAGATAAAGCAAAGCAAAAGTTAAATAAAAAGTATGCAAATAAAGTTTTATTTATCAAAAAACATAACAAAGTAAATAGAAGCAAAATAGAAATTCATTGTATAGATATAAAGGTTAAAACATAGAAAATAAGCAAACTTATGATGAAGCATCAAAAGATGTTAGGTTCAGCATAACATCTTACTGCTAAATCAATATAAAAGTATAATTAAAAATCAAAAAATTATATAAAATTTATATGGAGAGTAGCAGGAAGAGTAGTAGATTATAATTGCAAAAAAATTATTATGTGGAATTTTTTTATTGGGAGTTGAGAATTCAAAACATAGTAAAGTGTCAAGTTCAGCACTGTCAACCAGCTGGGAAAAGCTGAATTCTCACTGTTGAGTATGCCAGAGTCAAGCAGAAAAATCAAATTTACTATGTTTTTTACATATAAAACTTGCTTAAATTTAAAACGGGTTTGAAAGTTAACCCAAAAGCAAGGCAGTTTTATATGCTCAAAAATAAAAAATACAACATAAGTTAAAAAAGTAAATGAGTGGAAATGTGTTTATTAGTGATAATAATGTGCTGTGAGGAGGTAGGAGTGAATTATTTACCATAGTGTTGGTTAAAACGTTAAGAAGCTCTCTGTACTAATCCCCAAGTTAAAGTGTCAAGTGGGTGAGTGTTGAGTGGCGCTCATTATCAGGATTGACAATTCTTCACCCCTGGAAACCCGGTCCCAAGGGCAGGATTTGAACCCTGAATCTGAATTCCTGCAGGCTGCCGGCCACATGGACCAAGGGCCCGCCCACCTGCGTTTTTCTGAGATCAAGTCTCCGCAAGCTGAAGCCCCTGCTAAGTCTCAAAGCCAGAATACTAGTGCAGGTTCAATTATGATGGTGCCAGAGGAGGAGCTTTTCAAATTGCCTAATGGAGGCAGAGGAAGTTCCTCTGTGAACTTCATGAATCTGAAGTCCTCTCAGATGACCAATCAAATTCCTCTACCAAGAGAAATCACGGGCTTAAGGCTCAACCCCGTGACCACAGCCAAAAATCAAGAAAATTGAGTGACCAATTTGGACAGTCTGACCAATGAGAGAGCACCCAGCTGAGGTGCCATTTTGCTGCCCCACACCCAGGCCTCATGGCCACCCGCCCGTATTTTCCCCAATATTTTGATGAAACCATCATGAGAAATACTAAGTTTGCAGGTGGGATTCTATATATGCCTATAGATTCCGCGCTCAAACCTTATTGCCATTTTTAAATAAAGGTTATGTTATTTTGGCTCACACAGCTATTACCGTTTATTGTATTTGCCATCTACCAAATCAGCTCCAGATCTTCTGGTCCTCCTGTCCCACTGCCTGTCAATCTCTGTCCTCCAGGTGCTACCTTTAGCCCAGTCCATTTCACGGAATATCCTCTGAAGCCCAAATACAAGGACTATACCCTGGAAAAAATACTCAAGCTTGACCCCCTGGCCCGGATACAATCAGCTGTCAGATACAACCGCCAAGGCCCATGGATTTTCTCAACTCCCAAGCTGTTTAGAGGAAGATTCAACTACCTTCCCGCTTACAATGTCTGCATGGAGCTGCCTGTGACCCCAAAACCCATGCCTTTTTCCTCCCCAGTTCTATACTAACCACACAGGTAAGCTGTTTGGAATTTTGTACATCACCCTCAATGGGGTGATTGTCACTATAATCCCGACCGCTGGCCCATGGTCTTGGGTGGGGAAGTCCTTTTCCTACCTTTTCAAGTTAGCACCTCTCTTGTGGTGGGCTCTGCCCGCAAAAACCCTGGCCCAAGTTATCCCTGAAAACAACAGGCTGGCCATCCACAATTAGTTCCCTGACACTCATAGTGTGTCACATATTTTTTTAGCCTTAATTCCAAGCCTTTGATTAATTAAATCCAAAACCAATTAGGTGGCAAGTGGATAGAGTTAAACAGAGGGGGAGTTAAGTTTCTGTTTTTTATAAACTTCATATGAAATCTCTTAATAAATAGGGCTTATTTTATGTGGTACCACTTAATCCACAAACCTGGAAATGACATAATGTAAAACAATTGGGATATTTGATTAATGTCTATACCACCAAATCCAATATAATGGTGCTTGGGAGCTTAATCAACAACTATAGACACTAATAATAAAAATATAATATTAAATAAATTTTTTTATACAGTAGTTCTAAAAGCTATGGCAACAACCAAAAATACCTCAGATTTAAAAAAAATGATTTCAGATTTAAACAAAATCCATCTCTCAGGTTAAAATATACACTCTGTTAACAGGGTTTATTGGCCTTAATGGGCTAAATGAGTCAACACAGCAACAAAAGGCTCACACACAAAGCAAAACCATTCAAAATACAATCCAAAATACATTGAGTCACAAAAAAATGGTGTGAGTTGACTTTCATTGATCATATGTTTACTATGTGAATTGGTGACAAAATACACACAAGCAAGGTGAGTCAAAACTCAATCCAAAAACAAAGCACAATAGCAACTCACTATTTAAACAAAATCACTCACTCAGTGTGTGCAAGGGATTATAATCAAGAATGATACCAAGGTATCTAAAATAAGACACAAGATCTGAAACATAAATTTAAAAATATTGTGTTGGGTGTTTGAATTTGGCAGTAAAATCTGGGGAAATGGGTGGAAATTATTTCAGGTATTCAAAAATGGGCGCTGTAAAACCAGAAACAACTAATTAAGAAATGAAAAATCTATAATTGGGATATTAGGTGGGAAAAAATATTAATTGAATATCCATATTCAGATAAAAGCAAAAATTAAAGTTAGGGAGTAACTTAATTGAGGTTTATTTAATATTTTATCAAATTTTAAAATGGAAGGAGCACAGCAACAGATTACCATTGCACCTGTTGTGCGCCGCAGTTGTGGTTGCCCCCGTGGGTCAAAGAATAGAGTTAGTGTAACCCAAGTGCCTACTCAAGGAGGAGACAGGAGAGGATAGTTCCATAGTGACGCTGCACTGACACAGCCAGTTCAAGGAGCACAAGCTGCTAGGGTGCAGAGCATTAATCCTTGGGTTCAAAAGCTGACCCAGAAGCCCACCAAAGTCACCACTACAAAGAAAGTTAGAAACAAGGAGGTAGAACTTACTTTGTATGTGTTTGATGTTGTGTACCGGCAAGAGTCAGTCCCGTCAGCCATGTTGGAGAAGGTGAAGCCTGTACTTGATACTAGCTACAAGCCCTACGTCAGTGATGGCAATCAGGAGGATGACAAGGAGCCTGAGTTCTATCAAACCAATGAGGGACAGCTGGTGTTAAAAAAGGTTGCAGCCTTCTATACCAAGGTACCTATGCTCTGTGTTGTGCCCAACACCAACGAGTTAATCCCCACCGCCAAAACACCCGCCCAGAAGCGCATCCCTGATATCAAATGCATCATCCTTCTTAAGCTAATGCAGGAATCAGATGATTACAAGGCGGCCGCGGCCCTTGTTGGAGTGGATCCCAAGTATGCCAGCAAGACCTTCCAAAAATTCATCAATACTGATTGTGTCCTTGCCGCGGAGAAATCCTTGTGTGTTTTTACCATGCTCACCAAGGAGCACAAATGGGCAATCTTCCAGTGAATCACCTGGGACTGCCATCTTGAACTGGCAAATATACAGGCCATGGTTAAATCTACTTTTGGGATTGAGGCCTCAATTTCCTTTTACTACCATCTGGTGAAGGGAATGCAATTTTCTTGGAAAAAGCTTGGGGTATCCCCCTACAACAGAAACAGCCCAGTCAACATTGATGTCTGGAAAAACTACGCAGAGGCGTACACTGCCCTCAAAGCCAAGGGGACGGTCAAATTTTATTATATTGACAAATCAGCATTTGCCTTGTCAATGCACAAGGGTATGGCTATGTCACCAAAGGCTCCAATGATGGGATGGCTCGGTGTGCTGAAGTCCGTGCCACAGCCTACTTGATGGTGGCTCTCCTAGGTCCAAAGGGGGTTGAGCTCTACCAAATGATATTGGGTTTGCATAACAGCAGGACCTTTCTATCATTTCTCCAATTGATCCAGGAGCACATAAGGCGCACAAGCCCGGGTTCACCAATGTCATTGTGTTGGACAATGTTGGTCTCCACAAAGTGGCTGACATTCTTGAAGAATTTCCATCAATTGACACCAGCATTGCTGTGGGCCCCCAGCAATTGGCCACAGCAAATTTACGACTTCTCTTCCTCCCAGCCTATTTGCCCTTCCTAAATCCCATTGAGGAAGTCTTTGGGTGGCTCAAGTGATTTGTCAATCAAGGAACCCCGACTGGGACCAAGGGCCTCTTTAATTTGCTGCAGGCCAAGATCCACACCCTCCCAGCTGAGACTGTGGCCAAATTCTATGGCCACACTGATTTGTTCATCCCCGCATGTCTAGCCAAACAGCCAATCAATTAAAGGCTTAGTGTGTCCAATTTTTTTATATTCTCTTATTTACTATTCAAGATTTATTAATTATCATTTTATATTTAGATGTTTCCACGCCTGCAATCACATTCAGAAGATCCATCAATAGATGTAAGTTATTTATTTATTTTATTATATATTATTTTATTATGCCATCTGATGTAATCCCAAACGCTCAATACTGGATTACACAAATAAATTTATACCACTTTTGTCAAATAAATATAGAATAGTCTTATAAAAATTAAACATAAAATGTACAAGTTGGAATTTATTTTATTAACGTATTATTTTATGCTTTTATGAAACCCATTTCTGCAATATATTTTGCAAAACCGCTTTGCTGAAATAAGATTTAGAAAAGTTTATTATAATAAAAATAATATGAATTGTAATGAAATTTATTAGAAGAGAGAATTTATTGCAAACACCTGTAGTGAGTTCTTTGGTATGTACCCACCCCGCGATGGAGGTGGCGCACAACCTCCACCGCCACACCGTGGACGGTGGATACGCCCTTATTTAAAAACTCCCTCCTGCTGATGAAGGGGAGTAGGGTAAGATGCAAACTGAGGAGCAGCTTTTTGGGCAGGGCTGCAAACCCGTAAATCCCTGCCAGAACCAGGGCATCTTGGATTACATGGTCCACCAAGTCATATCCAGGGGGGACCTTCTTCCCATTGAGTGCAAGCTGGGCCTTGTCAATTCCCAGAAGGACCCCATCTAGATCCTCTACGCTGGCGCTCATCCCAAAGAAGAAAAGATAGCTGAGGTAAACCACCAAGTGAAGCCTTTGCCCAGCAAAGGCTTCTGTGAACTCACACAATTTATTATAGACTGTGGTGATCTTCTTGTTGTGCCTGGTCTTTGCAAAGGTCAGCTCCATGGCTGCAGGGACCCCCATCTTGTCGGCACTCCAGGCTAACCCAAAGTTGGCAAGGAGGATTTTTGTCTTCTTGACGGCTGTTGCGTCTGCAACAGCCAATTTACCCACAGCGCGCCCAAAGTTGTCCAGCAGGTAAGACAGGGTGTGCTCCAACGGGAAGCAGAAGTGAGCATCCGCATGAGCCTGGCCCATCTCTGGTACATTTTTGAATGAGAGCATTGCCAGGACATCCCAAACAAGCTCAATGGAGTTTACACAGTAAACTCCACTGAGGTTAACTGGGTCCAGGAAGACCAGTTGGGCATCCTTGTAGGCAGTAACTGCCCACTTGGATGCCCCCTCTCCAAGTGTCAGCCCAGCCAATGCCTCCCTGGACATAGGAAAGGACCTGTGGATACGGTCCTCCAGCTCCTGCACAACAGGGGGCAGATACAATTGCTTGGCCACATGAGTGGCATAATTTTCATAAAAGGTGGCCGGGACAAAGGGGACCTGTGAGAGAGGGGGGCTAAACTAACTAAGTTTGGCTCACATCCCAGCAAAACAAACCACCAGGATGCCACCCAGTGGAGAACTGGGACGGCCGCTCAAAGGGGGGACCACAAGGAGGACATGGGGGACAATTGAGGAAAATAGGCGTTCAAGCCCATCAACATCAGGCCGGTGAGCAACCAAGGGGTGCAGGTGGGAGCAGGAGAGGACACCTTAGGGGACACAAGTGGTACTGAATTGCTCTGGGCAACACTGGAGAGAGAAGGCATGGAAGACACATCCCCTTTTGAGGCAGGCAAGGTGTGATCCACGGTGCCCAAATCCAAGTCATTGCACGTCAGGCTCTTGACCACAGCCTCTCCAGAGAAGAGAAGACCGCTGGGAAGGTCCCAGAGACTTGAAGGGTCTTCACCCATAAGCCGGGAAGACGAGGAGATTTCCCCCCACAAGTCTGGGGAGGTAGACCACAGGAGCAGCAGGATCAGAGCCAAGGAAAACACAAAAAATTTGATAAATGGGAGTATCATAGAATTAAGCTCCATAAAATTTGGGATAGATTGGTAGGACTTTCAAGAAAAATGACACTAAAAAAATGCCTAGACAGGGTAACCTCAACCGGAAAGGCAAAAGGAGCAACAGAGTAGGTCCAGGCAGCTTTACGGTGATCTCAAACGCCTTGGTAATTTTGTAAACAAAAGCGGGTTTGAAGATAACAGTTTTAAATGAAAATTTAAAATAACAATAGAGATTATATTGAAAATTAAATAAAAATTTCAAGTTCAAACTCTGTTTTCAAAAGCAAAAGCAGAGAAGACAACAACTAAGCGTTAAAACTCTAGTAGAAGGTCCCAGAGAAGAAGCCGGGTTTGAAACCAGTTGACACAAGGTAAGCTTTAGAACAACAACTAACACTTTAATCTTTAGGCTGTAGAAACTCCAAACCAGATTTCCAATAGCAATAAAAATAAAATTTAAGTGCAAAAAGCTCCAAACTTTAATATTATTGGAAAATAGACAAGCAGGGGACTGGAGGTCCCCTTGCTGTGTTAAAGGGAGGGGATTGCAAAAAGGGGGAGAAATCACATGACCTATGGAACTGGATCTAATTGGCTAGAGGAGAATTTTTGTGGAACAGAACCAGGGGGACTGGAATGTCTCAACCTAATTTCTGCAGGCCCATTTGATTGGCTGGAAGGGGTCCTAAGTATTTGAGGTTTACTTGAGTTTTTGATTGTTGATGTGGCAACATTTGATTGGTTGGTTCTAATAGTTTTCAAATGTGGGCAACACCAAGCCAACAGGAAGTCCAAATTGACCAATGTTTCTTCCCAGGAGGGGGCAACCAAAGGCAACAAATCCGCAGGGTAGCCAACACAAACCTCTCATCAACAGTGTGTTCCAAATCCTATAAAGAATTAAGGGGGTTTGGCTGGGGTTTTTGGACCTTTCTTGGTGTGGCAGGGGAAGATTTTAAAATCTAATATCAGGGGTGGCAGTGAATTTACAGGACCAGGACTTGGCAGAGTTTGCTGTCTACGTTTTCTAAGAAAAAAGGTAAGTTTTTTGATAATTTATTAATTTTGTTTTTTAGGCTACCTTCTTGTGTTTCTTCCTTGCCCGCAGCCTCAGCCGTCTTGGCCATTCTTGGCGCAATCAATTGTGCTGACAATTCAGTATCCTCTGCCCTGGCACGCTTGGCAGGTTTGAGATGTTCATACATCTCTGGGTCATCAACCCAGACAGATGGCGCAGAAAGATTGTATACCTTAAATTGCAGGCCCTCCACCACCATCTTCTGGATGTTGAGAAGACGCTTGATGGTCTTCTCTGGGGTGTCTGGCATTTTTGACATTAGTGCCTTTGTGGACACCTTGTCAATTTTGTCTCCAGTGAGGACGGCAGACTTAACTTTGACTTAGACCTTGTGGTCAATGTCCTTGATTTTGGCAATTGCCAAGTTGAGGTCTTTGAGTAGTTTTTTGAGTTCTCTCATTTGATTTTTTACTAATCTTTCCATATATTTTTATAGCTTTTGCCCCAATAAATTCTGTATTATTTTGATACTGTTGCCTCTTTGTTTATTCCTTTTTGTTTTCCCATCTACTAAATTATCCCATCTTTTTACCCATTTTGTATATGCTTTACGCTCATCTTGATATGTGTTGTTTGCTTTGTGTTGGCATTGTTTCCTTGATTACCATATTATTTTTGGCGCTTGACATAGCCCCTTGTGAAAATATTAACAAAAATTTGGTGATCAGCTAAATTTTAATTAGAAAATTATAGTGTTAACTGTTTTTAGATAAAGTTGTTACTGATCCAAATTCAAAATCTTAATAATAAACTTTAAGCCAATCAGGAGCCAAGTGATAAAGTGATTGTTGTGACATAAAGGGTCATTCAATAATTCTTTGATGCATGTGCGCTAATTAATATGA
Source organism: Entomophthora muscae (assembly GCA_014839935.2). Classification (NCBI taxonomy): domain Eukaryota; kingdom Fungi; phylum Entomophthoromycota; class Entomophthoromycetes; order Entomophthorales; family Entomophthoraceae; genus Entomophthora; species Entomophthora muscae. Next base: position 191,707 of record QTSX02007206.1, read on the forward strand.
TTGGCTGGATGTTTTGCCATTGTACGCCATTGCTGCTGTGGCAAGTTGTTGGTGGACTAGTGCTAACCCAGTAGCTGATTGGGCACTAATCCATCAACAACTTGCCACAGTGACAATTGCATACAATGGCAAAACATCCAGCCAATCATATTAATTAGCGCACATGCATCAAAGAATTATTGAATGACCCTTTATGTCACAATAATCACTTTATCACTTGGCTCCTGATTGGCTTAAAGTTTATCATTAAGGTTTTGAATTTGGATCAGTAACAACTTTATCTAAAAACAGTTAACACTATAATTTTCTAATTCAAATTTAGCTGATCACCAAATTGTTGTTAACATTTTCACAAGGGGTGTGTTTAAGTGCTAAAAATAACTGTGTTCTGGATCTAGATACACGGCATAGTAAATATATAATTTTATAGAAATAAGCTGAACATAAAGAATAAAACCAACTATAAACAAAGAGAACATGAACAATTGAAATTCAAAAAAAAGATAATATAAATAGAAAATGTTTGGTGACAGGGGTTTATTGGGGCGGGGGAGAGTGATGCCTATGAGGCAGAATAACGCAGAAGGAAGACATAGAGGCGGTGCTGGCCTTGGGGGTCTGGGATTGGGTGGGTTGGGCTTGCGGGTTAGGGGTTAGGGGTGTTGGTGGCGGGGGTGGAGGTAGGAGGATTTTGCATGATGGCTGCCATATAACGCTTGTCGTATTCCTCATTGGTCATTGGCTGAATGAGCTGATAAGTGGCAGCGGCATGAGGTGGAAGGCGCTTATCCTTACGTGATTGGTTGCCCATGTTCACATGGGAAACCATTTGCGCAAACAAGTCAGCCACCATCTGGCAGCCAAAGAGAAAATTGTGGTCAAGGACCCCAAGATAGAGGTTGTTGAAAGCCTGAGGGCAGCACTCCCGTAATATGGATCCCATGTTGAAGAAGATGACATCAGCCAGATGGATGTCTGCATGACCAGCGGGGTAGACTGAGGCCTGGTGCCTGCGTCTCTGGATGGCCTCAAGGGTGGTGGAGCTACCCTCCATCTGGTGGCTCAATAAAACACGGTACTTGGAATTTGAGCCATCCCAGGAGTCAAGTAATCCACTGAGGATATGGCTGTATTAGTAGCCATCAATGAAATCTGGGTTTGTCTGATAGTAGACAAAACCCTTGGCTAAACAGCCAGAAATGCACCAATGAATGTCTCCTTCTTGATCTTCTTCCTTCTATTCTTGGCGGCTTTTCCTTGCTTGCCAAAATTATCAAAAGCTATTGATAGCTTGTAGTAGGAGATGAACACAACATCATCAGTTAGACTAGTCAGGAATTGGACCAGGGTTGATTTGATGGCAGTGTCATATGGGGAATCCTCAGCACCATCCCATTTGTTGCCGGCAAAATTGGTAAGAACCCGTATGGAAGCCACCTTCCCATACATCCGGAGCTGCACCATGCGCTCAGACACCCATATTTTATGGTGCATAAGTTGCTTCCAGGCCTGGGTCAATGGAAGCTTGGGATCCTGCTGGAGGAGGTCAAGCATGATTGGGTACGCCTCATTGATTTGGGACTCAGGGGCTTTCTTGGGCTTCTTGGCCATCCCAATCAGATTCCCCCTGTTCATCAGGTTGTTGAATTCCCGCATGACAGTAGCTTGGGTGAATTGCAACTGGGCAGCAATCTGTTCCCAGGACAGACCCTGTAGATTCAGTACCACAATTTCCTGAAGAATTTGGGTGGTGATGATTTGTTGCTTGGGGCACTGGGCCGGGGGAGCTGAAGCCTGATTGGCTGCAGGGGGAAGGTTGGCTGGTGGCAGGAAGTTGTTCCAAATCAAGGTTGCCATCCTGATTGGTTGATTGGTGGGCAGCTTGTGCGGGGGTGGGTATGGGAGCAGGGGCAGAGCTAGACTCTAAGTGACTCTCAAAAAAGTCAAAGCCATAGGGGTCGGGGGTCAGGTACAGGTCAGCTTCCTTGTTACCTGCCTCAAAGGCTTGGATGTAAACAGGTGCCTCCACGTTCTGAGCCTTGCCTCCATTGAAGCTGGTCTGGCTGCTACTGGCTTGGCTGCTGGCGCTGTCAAAGATATTGCTTGTAAAAACCATTATAAAAAACCTAGGATAAAATCACTAAAAGTAGAAATTTTAAAATTCAGTGATTTATTTTTATTGTAATCTCAAGTCCATATTTGGAAGGTTCTCAAAAACATTCCATACAAATCTGGAGCCATGAAAATGAATAAAATGCCTCTGTTCCTAAATTGGATAGTGGTTGATTGGCTGTTAAACTGTTATATTTCTATTTTAGGCTGCTCACACTACACATCTTGTGTGAGTTCATTTTGTTTCGTGCTTGTGTAATCTCGCTTCTATATTGCTCAAGTTTTGTTTCATTTTAGTCCTTCTGTTGGTGCCTTGTATTAATCCTGATTGAATTATAATATACTCCAGAACAGCATCCATCCATTTCACTTGTTGTGTCAGTTTATTTTGTTTGTGGTTTGAACTACACTGCTTGATGTTTGATATAATTTTGTATAATGGGCTAGTGAAATTTTGTTTTTTGTTTGACAGTCCATTTATTAATTGAAATTTAATAAATTAATTGAATCCTGAATCTTGCGTGACTTGTATTTTGTTTAAATCTGAAATTATTTTGTTTAAATCTGAGGTATTTTTGGTTGTTGCCATAGCTTTTAAAACTACTGTATAAGTGCATAAGTATTTTATTCATAAAATATGGATTTGGCTTAAAAGGTGTCAAACTGACCACTTTTTGTTTTAGAGTGTTAAACACAAGTTTTTTCATTTCTATTAGTAAATTTACTTATAAATTGTCCCTTAAATTGGTATTTTAGCTAACCAAATTATTAAAAAGAGTCAAATTTGAGTAAATTTAAACTCGGTTTTTGGTTTTGAGCCCCTATATTACTAGTATAAATTAGCTTAAAATCAGTTAAGCCAAAAATACTAATATATTCACATATGCAGCACTCAACTCCCTAATACTCAACACTTTGTTGAGTACCAGGGAGTTGAACTTACCACAGTTGCCTGTTCAGCACTATCCACTTGGCAACAGTGGCAAAATTGACTGTAGGGATGTAAAAGTGAGAATTCAAAAGTGAGAATCTATAGTGGCCAAGTTGGTACTTTTTAAATTTTAAAAATGGCTTTTTATAATAAAGTAACTACTTTTTCTTGACTTTTTTGGCTGAGAGAATGAATAAAAGATATTTTATATGGCCACAATAAATTTTAATTTCAGATGAGCTGTTTTAATTTAATTTTGAAATTTTAAAATTGTTGACTTGGCCACTTTTAGATTCTCACTTTTGAATTCTCACTTTTACATCCCCACAGTCAAATTTGCCACTGTTACCATCCACTTGCCACATAAATAGTTTGATAATTAACAAATCTGAGGTGTGGATGTAAGCTTAAATTATTAAGTGCGGCTCTATAGTGCTGGTCCACCCACTAAACCAACACCTTACCTGGCTGGCTTGCAGAGGAAGCTTCATATCATCCCATCACCCACCATGATAAACAACCCACCCCCAGCCCCTTCCAGCATAATAACAACCCCAATGAACACCTTTCTGTGTACTTACCTTTTTAGATTATGTTTTTTAAAGAGTTTCATATTTAAAAAACCCTGCTTTCTGCTCAACTTCCAAGCCTTCTGTTGATCCAAGCAGGGTTTATATGGAAGACACATAGCACTCTTGAACCAGCTGGCTGGCTCTGGGAAAGTCAGCGGCAAGAGTCCTGCCTGCTTTTGCACAGCAGCAATGACTTGGGGTTAGGCTGGCTGGCAGCGCCAACCTCAACGCTCTGTATTGATTGTGTGGTCAACCCCTAATGAAACACTCTTTCTGATAAAAGGGTTACCCTGCTACACCACATTATACCCCTGATATGTTTACCTTGATTACATGCTTTGTTCTGCTGTCTCTATTTATACTTTCTGGGGTTCTGTTGTGGTACCCAAGTATTGAGCATAGGACTTTGGTACTGTAGGGGACAATTTTTTCAGTTGGGACCCTGCCAAGGGAGAGACAACTAGATAGAGGGTTGTAATACAGAGGAAGGCTTTTCAAAGGATATGGTATTGTCTGAGGCTGCTGGCAAGGTACAGAAGGTGTAAATTTATGCCTTCCTGTTGGGCCTCTACTTTAATCCTTGCCAAAAGCTTGAGGATCTCTGTCAGATCACGCCTGGATATTTATTCAAAGATTCACTGAAAAAAAAACAAGAAATGTCCTCACACTTTATTTGCTGAATTAGTTTGAAGATGCCCCCACCTAACCCAACCAAGAGACACCTCTGGTTAAATATCATGTACAAGAGCGGCAGAGAGCAGTGTTAATTGCATCCAAGACAGGTTCCTTGATTTTAGTTGAGCCAGTTTTTCTGTCATGAATGACATTCCAATACTTGTATTTAAACCCCAGGAATTAAACCCCAGCCCTCAGTGAATGCCTTGTGTCAACCAGGGTAGACGGGAGCCTGCCAGACTGCCAGTTGTCACAAACAACATTTTAATGCTTGTATCAAAAACCCAGGAGTTAAACCCTGGCCCTTGAAATATTCCTTCCACCAACCATGATGGACAGGGACCCACCAACATGTTGAGTCACAAACTCAAGTTGGTGAATTACTCCAAAACCCGCCAGCTTGTTAAGGGGATTCCTCAAATGATCAACAGATTGCTGTCAATCTTGTGCCACCAAAGACCCAGACCTACACAGAAGTTGTGGCTTGCCTAAAGGAGGTTAAAACAAGGCCTACTACTGGCCCCACCAATGATCACCAGCTGCTGCCAGTCTCCAGTCCAGAATGGGGTAATGCAATTGGCCTGCTCAGGTGATATGGCAAACAGCTGTAGCAGAATAAAGCATCATCACTTCTGTTCATCAGAGCAAGCACAACCAGGATCCACCACACTTGAAACCAAAAGCTGAGATTCATGTCCTTCCAGCAAATTATCCACGGGCCTGAAGCTTGCAAAAAGCAAAGTAGAAGAATCACCTGGTATAAGAATCCGACGGTATAGGGATGACTCTATTGTCGTTTTTGATAGTAAAGCTTTATGAACTTTTGGTTCAAACAAATCCCATCTTATCTAGTTTTAATGATCTTTCATCTCAACTCTGGCCAAGTAGACAACCAGGCAACTGCCTCTTCTAGAGACCAACCTGCTTACCTGCCTCAGGCACTCTACCGTCCCCCCTGGAGCCCCCTTTAGACCTGTGCATTTTACTGAATACTCACCCAATCCCACCTACTTGGAGTTTAACTTTGAGAAAATCCTCATTGCTAATCCCTTGGCAAGGATTAGAGAAACCAAATACATAAGACGTAAAGGAAAGTGGTACAAGAGGCCTAAGATTGTCCAAAGACAAGTACAATTATCTGCCTGCCTACTTTATCCCCATGACTTCACCCTTAACCCCTGCAACCTGACTGCCCAATGAAATCTACCACCACTGCTTGACCACGTCCAATCAGCTGTTTGGAGTACTTATCCTTACTCTCACAGGCTTAGTGGACTCTATGATACCAAACTCTGGTCCCTGGTCCTTGATTGGGTGATTTCAGGGAGCCAGCCTATAGTGGTTTCAGGAGAACTTGAGGGCAGACAGCCCGCAGGCCCAGAAGGAAGGGCCCACCACAGGATGGGGCTAACTTTACAATGTAGGATTGTGATTTCCTGAGGTGTCAGGGATCCACTCATTGGGAAGTCTCTCTCTAATTGAATGAAGGAAAGCTCCCAAGTTGAATTTGACTAGAGTAGACCCAACTGGAATTCCTATCATTAACATGTGTAGAAGGTGACCAAGTAAGCGTAATCTTCCCAAGAAGGGAGTGAAGTGGTTTAGAAGATAATAGAAGCTGGTGTACCCCAAGACCAACCAGGGGGCCTTGGGGTGGATAATAGGTGGGAATCATGCTGTTTCTACATAGGGAGCATGACAGCAACGTGGTCCAAAACAATACCATATGAAATCCTCTGATTTATTGGAGGAGGTAGGTTCAGGACTTTTGAAGTTCACGTTGGCTTGCCCATAAATGATTAACACACAAAAAGTCCATACAAGGAATATGAACTTCATGCTGTTAAAGGGGAAACCTTTGGAATCTACTAATCAAGTGTTTAGAGGTTGAAAATATAGATTTATTGGTTGATAATAATAAAAGGAATTGTTGGAGCAATTTGAAAGGGAAGAATTTGTCAGTTTAAATACTGACCTCAAGTGAGAGAGGGAACATTGTGGTTACCAGGTGATACTACAAGAGTGATTTGAGAAATATTGCCTTGCAGGACTGCAGCAGGCTGCAGCCTGCAATGCAAGAAGAGGCAGGTTGGGATATTACATTGCAGTATTGTACCTCACTATGGTTGGGGATGGTATCTGGGGTTGGATGTGAAGTATTTCTTTGGCTTGGTTGGTTTGCTGGGTTTGATTGGCTTTCTAGGTCCCTGAATATCTGGTTTGGACAGTTTTTGCATTTAAATTTAGATTGATTGGCTGTTTTGTAATTATTGGAGCCAATATTACATGTTGAATTGTTATTCTTGTCATTGTAATTGTTGCCTGAAGCCTTAAATTCCAAGTTTTAAGTAGAATTTATATGTTGTTCTTGGTTTTTACGCTTGCTTTTGTTTTTGTGTTTGTTTTCAATTAAAACACATTCATTTATCAATTTCAAATGTGTTTTTGAAAAAATTGAATTAATTGTTTCATAACTATTCTTAGTTTTTAAATTTGCATTTAAAAATGCAGTTTCTGGTTCTTGAATTTTACCCAAAGTCCTTAAATTTGGTCTTATATTTGTGTAAGGTATGGAATCCCTTACATGAGGATGGCCCAGGGTACGCTGATGGGCACCATAGAATCAATTAAGCCAGTGAGGGTGATGTACATGACTCCAAATATCTGGGTAGAGGTGGACTCACTAGTAACAACAGGTTCTTGTGGGTGGTCGGGCCGCAGGGTCAAGGGAGGGGTCATTGTTATCAAATATGCGGACAGGTAGTTATATTTGTTGCAGAATAGCAAATGTGGCACAGTGATTCAAGCTCCTTCATAACCAATAAGCTTTGTTTCTCTGTTATAGGCTTCTGGGCCGTAAATTAAGATCTCCTCTAAGGTAAACTCTGAATAATCTGGGTTTAGAGGATACTCTGTAAAATGTACCGGGCTGTATGGTGCTCCTGGGAGACAGTATAACTCAGGAAGTTGGTCCGTGTTTTCTTGGGCTTGGTGGGAAGCAAAGACAGACCTGGGAAGATCAAATTGAAAATTTTAAAGCGCTAAAATAATGTAGGGTAAGACCTGTGTAGACCAAAGGTTTATAACACTTTATTGAAAGAATGGCAATGAGCATCTTCCCACCATTCCCTGGGTATAATTATGCTCATCAAAACTGTGTCAACTTCTACAAATACTTGTGGGCTGGGTGGTAGCATTTACCAGGGTTTGGAAATCCTCAGTGGCATCCAACATAGATGATTCATCATTGGCTGGGATGGGACAGGGAATCTTGATTTCCTTCTTTGAGGCATGGGATTTGTCATCATTTGGCGGCCCTTGTTCTTAGAGAAATTTTAGCGGCACTCCATTGATGGTGGACCAAATTATTACAGATATATTTCTTGGGTTAGGGCTCCTATTGGCTAGGATAAAATGATCCTTCAGAGGACAGGGTTTGATCATAGAAGGTGCTATGCTGGTGGGTTTTGGAGGTTTCTCTGAAGTCAAATCTATTCCTGATTCAAGCCCAAGGAAACACCAGCAGCCGGGCCTGCGGGCTGGCGGCCTGCAGGGTCCCGGGGTTTGAATCTTGTAGTTGGGGGTTTTCCTTGCTAATTGATAGCAGGAATTTGTCACTCATGATACATCCCCCTTCTGAACAGTATGGTGGAAAAAACAAGAGACTTGGGAATGGTAATGGATTGAGTTGCAGTTCTATCACTATTCTGGTGATTGTCAGTTGATTGGGGACTGGGATTATTGCTGTGCTTTGCAACTGTAGCATGATATGGGAATAGTCTAGCTTTATCTAATTGGGCTTTTGATGGCTTGGCAAGCATTGTGAATGGGGAAGTTGGATTGGGGATAGCTGGGGCCTGTCCCTTATTAGCTGAAGCCGGTTGTAGCAGATTCAGCTTATTGCTGATCTTCTGCAGGACTCAGTCAATTTAGGGTGTTGAATGGGCTCCTACCAGCTTCTGAGGGCTACTCAGCTCATTTGTAGCATTGGGGCTGGGTGCTCCCAGTCAGTTGAGGGCCAACATCCCTTCTAGGCTAGTTTTAGAACTGGCCCTAGTTGTTTTGGGCTGCTGTTTGTAGCTCAAACCACCATTATGTAGGCTGGTGGCTTGAACTGCTCTCTGGCTGCCCTGGTGGGTCATTTTGAGTTCAATTCCTGGAGCAGCCTTATTTCAAGCCCAACCCCAATTTTGAACCTAGGCTGTTACAGTAGCAGACACATCACAGTACCCATCCAAGCCCAATTATAAAGGATTCACACTTGAGAATCTGTTGCTAACCAACCCCCTAGGTAGTAAAAGAAACCCCTAGTGAGTGAGCCAAGAAGGGATCTGATACACTCTACATCTGCCAGTGTTCCACAATAAGTACAACTGTCTCCCAGCATACTTAATGCCCATGTAAACCTCCTCTCACTCCCTAACCTGACTGTCTCTTTGTTGCTGAGACTCCTAGAAGCTCCCATCTAAGCCAACTCTTTGGAGTCAACTACATCACCCATACTGGGTTAGTAGCTTCTGCTGTACCAGCAACTAGTCCATGGCTGATATTGAGCAAATCCTTTTCATACCTCATCAAGTTAGCCCCATATTATGACAAGACATGCCAACTGGCTTGCCTATGAATAGGTCACCAATCAGTGGAAGCACAGCCATGGCCTGAAACCCTGACAACCTTTTAACTTGTTTAAGAATAATAAATTTGATATAAAATGTTTGAATACTATTTCAACAAGGGGAGTAATAAAATTTGAGCCGTCAGTGAGTATACATATAAGATAGTGATATAGCATTTTTTAACTTAGTGCATATGAGTTATATTTTTTAAAAAAAGGTATCATGGTCATAAACACCACTTTGATATATCAAATTTAATATCTGCTTTGAATTTCTCAAAATAAAGCTTTGGGGATGAAAAGGGTATTATAGCTACCCTGAATGAATCAGATAATTATATAGAGTTTGATAGCATTTTGATATTTTTAGCACATAATAAACATGTATGCTTGAACAGAGCAAGCTCAAAAGGTGACTTTAAACTTATTTTCTATTGAGCCACCTCTTGTATCTTTGATGTGCAAAGTTATTTGGTTTAAAATAGATAAAACACACTTATGATGTTTTATTTTTAATGGAGATATATGTGTACTAAAATACAAATAAAACCGAAACTGAAATGTTACAATTGCTCAATTGACTATGTGCTCTTGAAAATAGCCTTTTTATTCCTAATCCTAAATTTAGAAATCACAATGAATACTAGAAGTAAAAACTATTACCGGCATATTTTTAGGGCTATCTAACTAAAGCAATCAACAAATATAATCGCTAAAGACAAATTCAATTTTCAAGCAAGTAAAACGATAAAATAATATAATCATTGTACTGTGTATCGAGTTCAGTGATTTATAGCTAAGATATAGATTGCTTTTTCAGAGAAAATTATATGCTACAGATATTACCGTTAAAGCTAAAACTTAGTGGAATACGAGTATATTGTCTAAATTGATACATAAAAAGTTCAACGTTATTTGATCTATTAAACATTATTACTTTCCTTCTTGAGATCAATCAGCCGTTTAAGACCTATAAGCCATTTGGAATTAGATTCATAGTTAGATAACATCAGCTGAGTATGATATTTTGTCGCAGCGTCTAGATCCTTATTTTCTAGTGAGGTAATAGCTGAAACAAGAGCTTCAAAAGCATCAGGAGAAAGACTTGTAGGGTCAATGAGATTCAAGCTGCTTCAACCGCATGGAAGCATCATTAAGTTTTCTCTGATAATCAGCTGCCCCCGTTGGAGCGAGTCTATCCAGTATCCCTTTCAATCTTTCAACACAGTTGGATAGGTCAGCTGTACCTGCAGCCAGGGTTGAAGATGTTTCGGGATTTTCCTGGGAAGAGTTTGCTTTAGATTTAGCAAATAATTGGGCGGGTGGATCATTCAATGGCCCTTATCTGCATGTCCTTAGCATGTGAAATCTTTTTTATTTGAACTGGACATTAAAATGTAATGGGCTAAGCTGGAAATTGTTATTTTGTATAATCAGTCAAAAAACCTTTGGGATAATGAATATAAAGAAACTGAAGCCAAATATGGCATATCAAAAATTAATAAAATAACAACGGCTCAGGGCTTAAATTAATTACTAAAGAGAGAAAACACAAAGGGTCCGAGAAATACATGTCAATTGCGATTTTAAAATAACCCACCTTGTTAAATGACGTGAATCTTGAAATATGTAGTTAAAAAGTAAAGCTAATGAAAGTGGATTTATAGCTTGATTTGTGGCTTGGTTATAGGCATTTGAGAATCTTTGGGATATGTTCCTATTTGAAGCATTCTAATACGCCGATTTATCCGCCAACCTATCCCTAAGTGTATTAGGCCTATGTCATAATTAGTTCTTAGTATCCTTTTATTCATCCTTTCGGAATTTGTGGTCAGACAAACTAATATAACTCAGCCGCGTGTGGCTCACCAGCCAACTTAACATTAACCACTCATCCAAGAGAAATGATCCTGACAAGCATAGCCAATCTTAGTATGGGGAGCTAGCGTAATATAGCCGTCCTGTTTAGCCATATTGTGTACCTGAGTTTGGCAGATATTCATAAATCACAAGTATATCAAACTCTCATCAATAGCAAATATGGAAATAATACCCAGATATATCTAACAACTACCAGAACAAGGAAGAAAATATATCTTAAAACTCGAATATAGATCTATTGGGGTTTGGGTAGAATACATACTATTCTGTAAATGTGACAATCAAACACACCCATTGATCTGTTCAATTGGGAGGACGATCAGAATTAACTGGATTTCAGTTGGAGATCAAACTGATTTGTACATGTTGTCACTGATGGTTCCATCTTGGCCAGAACTGACCATCCACCCAAAGTCAAGGACTAAGGAGCCTGAACTAAAAAAGTGCCCCTAAAAATATGCTGACATCAACCAAGTGTAAACCCCATACATCGCTGGGAACTTGGACAATATGAGCCTGGGTAGCTGTCTGAAGGAGAAGCCTGTTAGTTGGAACATGACTGGTCATACAATCATCATGAGTCTAGCAAATTTGGCGATAGGATTGAGGTGGCCAAAGGTGTCATGAATGACATTTCAATACTTGTATTGAAACCCTGAGAATCGAGCCCCATCCCTCAGGAAATGCCTTGTGTCAACCAGGGTAGATGGGAGCCTGCCAGACTGTGGTTGTCACAAACAACATTTCAATGCTTGTATCAAAAACCTGGGAGTTAAATCCTGGCCCTTGAAAGATTTCTTCTGCCAACCATGATAGACAGGGACCTGCCAACCTGTTGAGTCACAGACTCAAGTTGGTGAATTACTCCAAAACCCACCAGCTTGTTAGGGGGATTCCATGAATGGTCATCAGATTGCTGTCAGCCTTATGCCACCAAAGACCCAGACCTACACAGAAGTTGTAGCTTGCCTAAAGGAGGTTAAAACAAGGCCTACTGCTAGCCCTGCCAATGATCACCAGCTGTCACCAGTCTCCAGTCCAGAAAGGGTAATGCAATTAGCCAGCTCAGGTGACATGATGAACAGCAGCAGCAGAATTAAGCATTGCCACTTCTGTTCATCAGAGCTAGCCAAATCAGAACTTGATGCCCTTAAAGCCCTGCTTCAATGACCAGAACTGTCAGCAAATTGTCCACAGGCCTGAAGTCCGCAAAAAGAGAAGAAGCAAAATCACAGGGTATAAGAACCCCAGCAGTATGGGGATGACCCTATTGTCATTTTTGATAATAAAGTTTTATGAACCTTTGATTTGAAAAAAACCTACCTTATCTAGTTTTAGTGATCTTTCATCTCAACTCTGACAAAGTAGACAACCAGGCAACCACCCCCTCTAGAGACCAACATGCTGACCTGCCTCAGGCACTATATGTCAGGATTCAGAATCCTGACAACATTTTATATCAATTTACTTGATTTTATCATGTTCGAACTCAATTTTAAATAGGTTTTTATATTAACTTGATTCAATTGTGCCATTTTCGAGTGCTTTCGCAGTCTAATTACCTTTCGGACTATCTGTCTTCCTGCGCATAATTGCTGATCCTCAAAAAATCATATCTCTGCGGCTAGAGAACCAATCTTAACGTTTAAAGGCATTCCTGAAAGCTGAGACCAAGAGGAATCTATTGGTGTCATTATTGAACCACTGTTACATGTTCTAATATACCTTCGAAATGATATATCCCTCTTGTTACATACTTGATCCTCTCATTCAAGAATTGATGAGTATAAATTACCTTTCCCTTTCTCTTAACCCTTATCCATCATTCTCTTTATGGTGCTTCAATAAATCTTATGGTTCTTCACTCCTGTCCTTGTCTTATGAATTATCTTGTTGTGTCTCTTTCTGGATCTTCTTGGATTAATTATAAGATAATTAGAGTAGCCAATGGTTTGAAGTTCTGGTGGCTCATGGAATCTTATTTCCATACTTCATTCCTGACACTATACCGCCCCCTGGAGCCCCCTTTAGACCTGTGCATTTTACCAAATACCTGCCCAACCCCACCTAATTGGAGTTTAACTTTGAGAACATACTCACTACTGACCACTTGGCAAAGACTAGATAGACCAAAATTATAGGGCACAAAGGAAAGTGGTACAAGGTGCCACCAAGATTGTCCAAAGACAAGTACAATTATCTGCCTGTCTACTTTGTCCCCATGACTCCACCCTTAACCCTTAACCCTGCAACCCGACCGCCCAATGAAACCTTCCACTGCTGCTGAGATCATGTCCACTCAACTGCTTGGAGTACTCTACATTACTTTGATAGGATTGGTGGGCTCTATGGTGCCCAACTCTGGGCCCTGGTCTTTACTTGGGCAATATGTATCCCATATTATCAAGTTAGCACACATCCTATGGTGGGCATTACCCACTGGCCCGGTGGTACCCTGCCCTGAGTCACCTAATGCCTGTTTCTATGCCTGCCTTCCTGACAGAGTAGGGAGAGCATGGGCCAGTCTGGGTCTAACATATCATTCCCCGTGATGGATGCTACAACCAACCTGGAGAGGGTGTTGGCTGTGAAAAGTTTCTTCCCAGGTTTGTACTCAATGTGCAACTGGTACAGGGACAGACACTCAACTCATCCTACCTGGCGCCATGTCAAGTGTGACTGAGTGGTGAAATACTGAAGAGACTTGTGACTGGTCAAGACTTGGGGTGGAAATGTGGCTCCTTCCAGGTAACAGCGCCATTTCTTGACGCAGTGCACAATTGCTGCTAACTTCTTATTGTGTATGGGGTAACATTGTTTCAAGTTGATAAGCTTCCTGGATTTTCAGGCCACAGGAAGAAAGGTACTATCATTGGTTTCCACTCTTAGCACACCCCCTATGGCTCTATCAGAGGCGTCAGTCTTGAGTTTGTACTGGCAATCCCAATTGGGGAATTTTAGTACAGGTGCAGCTGTAAGCCTCTGCTTTAACGTCTCAAAGGCCTGGTCTCTGGCAGGTGTCCAAAAAAAGCACTGTGTGGTGTTTAGGAGCTTGGTGAGGGGTGTATTTAGTTCTCCACAGTTAGGGATGAACTTTCATATGTACACAACCATGCCCAAGAACATGTGCATCTGACCCACATTAGTGGGAGATGGCATGCTTGTGATTTGCTTGAAGAATCCTGCATGATGGCAACTGTGGTAAGTTTGACTCCCTGGTGATTGAATCCCTTAAAATTGACTCCCTAGTAGTCAACACTATAGTAAAGTGAGAATTTAGCTTTTGCCCTGATCGACAACTGGAAATTGACACTTTTTTAATTAACAGATCTTGATGTACTGAAAACTTTTAGTATGAAAAATAAGCCTTACAGCTATGGTATTCTAAAGTGACCCCAGAGAGCTCAAAAATAAAATAAAAACAGTACCCTAATTAATAAAAGTAAGGAGAAATAAACAATTATTTCTCATTTTACTATGCAATTTACACTCTTCATTATAAAAATATTTTCAATCACCATATGAATTAAAATTCCAATGAAACAAAATGTATAAAAACACAACAAATAAAGTTATGCAAAATATGAAGAAATATTAATTTTTATTTGATATAGTTCATATAAGCACAACTGTGAATATCATATGTTTTATTTGGAAATTAACAAAAATTAAGATATTTCACTTACTTTCAACTATAAATATTCATCTCAAACTTATCATGCATACATAGAAAAATCACTGCTATCTAATTAAATCAAAAAATTAAAAAATTTAAAAATTAAAACTAAAAACTAAATGTTCAAAGCTAATAAGTAAAAATTAAAGTTAACAAGTTAAAAGTTAAAAGTAAAAATCATATAACTGAGCAAGCAAGCAAGTTTATTCCTCATCATTCTTTCCCCGTTTCATTTTGGCCCCTTTCAGGAGGGCAGTGGCAATAAGCTCAAGCTGCTGCTTAAGCTCAGAGGCCTTATAATTGTGCTTGGCCACACCCTGGATGGCCTTGGTGAAGAGGGTGGAGTGGGTTGTAGGCTTGGTGGGGGGATGTGGTTGGCCAAGTCACACAGCTTGGAGATGGTTTTCTCCTGCTTGTGCTGCAGAAGTGATAGGAACTTGTTAAACTTTGGATGAAGCCCAAAGTTGGCTTTAAGATGCTTGTGATAAGCCTCTAGCACCAAAGTGGTCTTGAGCTCATCATTCACTGCTGTCTGGTACACATTCCAACTGGCCTTACCTCGCTTCTGCGTGACAACCTTCCCAATCCACTGGGGCTCCAAGTACTTGAGGTAAGGCTTGAACTCCAGATGCTTTGCTATGTAAGGATCCTTTTAGAGAGCCTCAAACCCCTGCACAGTTTGCTCTGGCTTTAAAAAAGCCAAGGCACTGAATTGTGCTAGCACAAATTTGCAGGCGTCTGAAGTGTCCCTCCAGCTCAACCTACTAAGCTCAGCATGGGCCTGCAAATTGCGAGCAACTGCTTGGCGGAAGGTGGCACCCCTGCACCTCCCTGCTAAACAGCTGCTCAAATGCATTGAACTGAGCAGGCTCAAAGTCTATTATGCACATGTGGGGCCCTAAAGCTCTGAACCTTTCCTTTTCCTCCAAGTCCAGGGTGGCCTGGTCCTTTTCAGCGTCAGGAGGGTTTGCGCAGGTGTGGGGGGTCTTCTTGGCATCATCATTGTTGTCAGGGGGGAGGAGGGAAAGTGTGCTGCAAAGAATTGAGAACACGCGGGTGTAAATGATCTTGGTGGCCCCAGGGAGGAGGAAGAAAGAAAGTGAAATTACCTGGATGTCAATCTGGACATGAATCATCCAGAGCTGGTAGAACATCTTAGGGCAAGTGCCAAAGGACTGTCAACTAGCCAGGTTGAAGCCCTTTTCAACTCCAGCAGGTTCTGCTGAGTGGCATAGCAGATTATACAGTCTTTGGTGCTGGGCCTATCATCATGAAGAAGGAAGCGCTCCCCACTGGAAGCTGCTTGAGCTCGTGGGTGAGCATAAGCTCTGATAAGACGTCTGAGGCCTTGGGGGAGGGGGACTGGTGGCAATCCGCTTATTGCTGATAAATTTGATCAACTGCTCCTGTGTTGGTACCAACTTAAGACTGTTGGGTTTTAAATGCTGCAGGGCCTTTATGGCCAGATCAGATGCCGGGAGGTGAGAGGAGGTGGGGATTACTTGAACAAGGTACCACTTCAGCATCCAAGTGATTAGACAATTGAGAGGCTCACAAGTGTGCTCCCCCTTCTCAGCAGTTACCTTCTCCCAGCCCTCAGTGTTCAGCCAGGCCCAACAAGTCTTATCTCCACAGACAAAGTGATTGATTTTCCTTTGCCGCTTTTGGTTGTTGCAATTGAATATGTAGTTGCCAGCAACATAACCAGGGCTGCCCTTTACAGACATAAATTGGGAAGTACCAGGGGAAGCGCTTTGGAACTTTGAACTCTCAGTCCACATTACAAAGGTTGTGGATGGCCAGTGAGTCCCAAGCCACGTGACCAAAATATTTGAACTTCTTGGAGTACTCCTCCGGCTCATCTTGGGGGTCAGATGAGGAAGGGGGAAGAGCCATCAGGAGGGGGAGGGGAAGGGTTCTTTGAGGCCTGATTAGATGCCTCCTTTTTCTTACCAGAAGAAGAGATGGGCTCCTTGACAGCGTTTGCCTTCTTAGTACAGCGCTCCTTGATGGGCTTGGAGTCAGCCTCTGACTCATAAAATGAGTAATCAGTGAGAGAGTCATCACTTTTATTTGAGGACTTGGGGGGAATTTGAAGATGAGAGTGAAGGGGGGAGGAGTGGGAGGAGATGGGGTGGGGGAAGATGAAGTTGGAGACTTTGCAGGCTTCTTGACACACTTGGGGATGGAGGCAGTTTCTTTGGAGCCCTTGGAGGCTTGGCGCTTGGTAGGCTTGTTGGATTTAGATGATCTTGGCTAAAGAAAAGTTTAGTTTTGTAAATAAAATGATTGAGAAGATATGTCAAACACAAAGAGATAAAGCAAAGCAAAAGTTAAATAAAAAGTATGCAAATAAAGTTTTATTTATCAAAAAACATAACAAAGTAAATAGAAGCAAAATAGAAATTCAATGTATAGATATAAAGGTTAAAACATAGAAAATAAGTGAATTTATGATGAAGCATCAAAGATGTTAGGTTCAGCATAACATCTTAGTGCTAAATCAATGTAAAAGTATAATTAAAAATCAAAAAATATAGAAAATTATATGAAGAGCAGCAGAAAAAGTAGTAGATTATAATAGCAAAAAAATTATTATGTGGAATTTTTTTATTGGGAGTTAAAAATTCAAAACATAGTAAAGTGTCAAGTTCAGCACTGTAAATTGGCTGGAAAAAGCTGAATTTCACTGTCAAGTATGCCAGAGTCAAGCAGAAACATCAAAATTTACTATTTTTTTACATATAAAACTTGCTTAAATTTAAAACGGGTTCAAAAGTTAACCCAAAAGAAAGGCAGTATCATATGCTCAAAAATTAAAAAAATACAACATAAGTTAAAAAAGTAAATGAGTTTAAAATTGTTTTTATTAGTGATTAAGGTATGCTGGGAGGAGCTGGGAGTGAATTATTTACCATAGTGTTGGCTAAGACGTTAAGAAGCTCTCTGTACTAATCCCCAAGTTAAAGTGTCAAGTGGGTGAGTGTTGAGTGGTGCTCATAGTGCCTCACATATTAATTTAGCCTTAATTCCAAGCCTTTGATTAGTTAAATATGAAACCAATTGGGTGTCAAGTGGATAGAGTCAAACAAAGAAAGTGTCAAGTTTCAGTACTTTATAAATTACATATGAAATCTCTTAATAAATTGGGCTTAATTGATGTGGCACCACTTAATCCAAAAACCCGGAAAATAACATTAATCAAATACCCCACTTGTTTTACTTTATGTCTATGAACACTAAATCCAGTATAGTGGTGCTTGGGAGCCTAATCAACAACTATGGATACTAATAATAAAAATATAATAGTAAATAATAAATTTTATATAAGCGCATATATGTATTTTATTAATAAAATTAAAATTTGGCTTAAAAAGTGTCGAACTGGTCACTTTTTGGTTTAGAGTGTCAAACACAGGTTTTTTTCATTTCTATTAGTAAATTTACTTATAAATAGCCCCTTAAATTGGTATTTTAGCTAACTGATTTATTAAACAGAGTCAAGTTTGAGTAAATTTAACCTTGGTTTTTGGTTTTAAACCCCTAAATTACTAGTAAAAATTAGCTTAAAATTGGTTAGGCCAAAAATACTAATAGATTCACATATGCGGCACTCAACTCCCTTGTACTCAACACTTTGTCAAGTACCAGGGAGTCAATCACCAGGGAGTTAAACTTACCACAGTTGCTGCATGACGGTTAAAGGTTTGGGTCCTGGCAGATTGGCAACAGCTTTATCAATTGGTAGTGGGTTATTGGGTTCCCAGCCTATGGGTCTGGCAGTCTGCAAAGGGTTTTTTCCAGGGTTTGACTCTGGTTCAGTATTTTGGGATTCAGGAGTATCCAAATTGTCATTCTTGACAAAAGGGGATGAACAAGGGGATTTAGAGACATGTATATGTCCCTTCTTATTCATCTTGACCAAGTACTCTCTTAAGGAAGCTTGTTCCTTCATGTTACAACTGTAGATAGGTCCATGCTTAGATTGGGTTTCTGGGAGGAGGCCAATGGCGTGGTCAAACTGACTGTGTTTAGGCAAGGCTTCTTCTTCTTCTTCTTCTGAGAAAACGGACTCCCATGGCTTCAAAAATTTTGGGATATCAGCTTTACAAGATTCCATGGCAATGTTGTTTAGCTCAGGGGTCTGCTGAGGGTTCAAGCAGGGAACCTCTAAGGTTTGGCTCTAGTGAGTGACAGTCACCTGATGGTTCTTATAGTCCAAGTTCAATTGGTGGTCAAGCCACCATTCAAAACCTATCACTACAGGTTTGGGAAGCTTCTCTATGACGTAGAATCTGATGGGCAGGAGTTTCCCATTTAGCTTCAGGGAGACAGACTCTTCACATTTGTGAGACAGATCTGTTGTCTTGTTACCCAAGGTTACCAGTTGGGAGTTTCCCTGGATTGATACACCCAGTTTCTCTGCTAGACTACGTTCCATGTAGTTGAGGGTTCCCCCACTGTCTAGGAGGGCTATAATGTTCACCTCATGGTGATGGTAACATAAAGTAGTGTCAATGATAGAATAAGACTGGGAAGCATCATTTATTTCTGAAATGATGGCTCCTTGGGTTCCATTGGAGCAGCTAGTGCAGTCCTTGGATAAGTGGTCACTCTGGTGGCAATAGAAGCATAGCCCACTTCTGACGTGGTGTTGGTACTTGTCAGGAATATTCCTGACAACAATATTTTACAAGACAAAAAATTATGCAAATTTGGTCTCACAATTCAAGACAAAAATTGCAGCAGTTCCCCCTGATTGGGAAAACTGCCGCAAAACAACAGGTGGATCAAAAGGAATTTAAAAATTCAAAGATTTTAAAATTCAGGTTTTATATCCTGGCTGTGGGCCGCGCGGCTGGCCAACTGCCCCTCTGCTCCCACCAGCCACCCAGCCAGCTGGCAGGGGACAGCGCACCCCCCACAGCAGGACCATCCACCCCTTCTGGATGGGGAAATTGCCAAATTAGGAAACCCAAAAAGGCAATTTCCCCAAATCTAAAAATAGGGGAAAGTGCTGCCCTATTTGAAACCTACCAAATTTGGATGGGGCTGACAGGCTGCCCTGCAAATCACTCAATGCAGAAATTACAGAAGTGGGATTTGGGTGCATGAAAGTGCCTGAAGAAGCTCCAAAGCAATGCAAGTCAGAGATTAACAATTCATTGCTTGCCAAACCCCTCCAATCCTAATCCCAAAAGGGAATTCCAGACAGCACCAGGTGTTTGGGGTTCCCTGTTAAATGTTTTTCACTATTCATGTCCCACCAAGGATGATAGTATATAATAAAGCTCAATCACTTGATGATAGTTTATGCTATCATTGAGTGAATTACACCTCAATTGTTATCACATAAATCAACCAAGACTTTTACCCTTCTGAAAATTAAACAGGACACTAAGCTTTGTCTGCCCTTTCCCAGGATCAGACAATGAATCATCTAATCTTCTCAGCTGTCCTCACAGAATGCCTAGAGATTGGGGGCCACCAATATAATTAACAGCATGGGCCATTCAACAATCCATCTGGCAAGTACTACTAAGAGGAGCTGGAGCAGCCCAACTCCTCTGATCAGTACTCTTGGCCCACGCTGGGTTTTCCCCACTCTACTCAGTCTGTAGCTATATACACCTTTATATACTATGTACTCACATATTTTGCTGGTAATTTCAGACAATAATGTACATACAAAGGTCTTCTGATGTATGAAGACAGTCTATCTCATTGTGACTGCGCTCACTGGGTTCCAAGTGGTCAACTTGGTACCCTGATTAGCTAAAATACTTCCCCAATTGTTGGGTCTTTAAAGTACTTTTCTGGGGTCATGTTCAAACAAGGCCTACTTGCACCAGGGGTTTGGTGGTTCTGGGGCTGACCAGAGTGGTATCCTTGTGGCTGGCTGAAGTCCATGCCTCTGGCAATAGCCAGGAGCTTGTCTTTGGGGAGGTTGCATTGGTGGTGTCTCATTAGGCTGGTGTTGTGTGGGTTCAGACCGTTTCTGAAATGCAATCCTGATATGTTGTCAGGAATCTTGGCGGCCTTGCCAGGCGTAGGAATTATTGTATGTAGGTCTCCAGATTGTCCCTCCCTTGGGTCAGGTGGATGAGCCCCATGTAGGCTTGGATCTTGGCCACAGCAGGGGTGGTTGTAGAGTTCATTCTCTCCAGGAATTGGTTGTAGGAGAGTATGAGGTCTGGGTCTTCCTCTAGGCTGGTCAAGAAGGTTTCTCTGGCGTCATCCTTCAGTTGGGTGGCCACCATCATAACCTTCTGAGAATTGTCTCTGAAGCTCTTGGGATGGGCACAGAACAGGGCGTTTATCATAATCATTCCTTTTCTGAAACCAGACAAGTCCATTTTTTACAGGTCATGAAAGTTTGTAGGGGCAGCAGTATTTTGGTTCAAGGTGGAGATTGTCACAGTCTGGACCTGGGATGGCTTGGCAACAACTCCTTCTTGGCTTTTGTTTGTTTCTTGTTTCTTGCTCATATACTGTCTTAGGTAGTAAGCTGAGGTCATAAATAAAAGCATACAAGATGCCCCTATAATCAAAGAAGAATAGGGGCCCAGGGTGACTAGTTTCTTTATGGTTGACATACTTTCACGGCCCATACCAGAGTCCAGCTGGACTCCTACGGGGGAGGTGGGCCAGGCGTGAAAGGCCATGTACACAATAGGTGCAATTCTGATTAGAGAGTTGACTGCAGTAGCTATATCAGGGATCCATTCATTGGGAAGCCTTTCTCCAATTGAATGGAGAAGAGCTCCCAAGTTGAATTTGATCAGAGTGGAACCTACTGGAATTCCTATCATTAACATATGTAGAAGATGACTAAATGGGCGGAACCTTCCCAAGAAGGGAGTGAAGTGATGAGGAGATAATAGACACTGGTATACCCCAAGACCAACAATGGGGCCTTGGGGTGAATGATAGGTGGGAATCAAGCTGTTTCAACATAAGGGGCATGTCTTTGACGAGGACCAAAAAGATACCAAATTGAGTCTTCAGATTTTTCAGTAGGAGTTGGTTCAGGGTTTTCAAAGTTAACATTTGATTGCCCATAACTGATAAACAAACATAAAGTCCATAAAAGGAAGATGAACTTCATGTTGTTGGGGAAGAACCTTTATAATCTACTAATCAAGTGTTTAGAATTGAAAATATAGATTTATTTGGTTGATAGAAATAAAGAAAATTGTTGGAGCAGTTTGGATGGGAAGAATTTGTCAGTTTAAATACTAACTTCAAGTGAGGAAGGGAACATTGTGGTTACCAGATGGATCTGCAAGAGTGATTTGAGAAGTATTGCCTTGCAGCAGGCTGCAGCCTGCAATGCAAGAATAGGCAGGTTGGGATATTGCATTGCAGTATTGTACCTTACTATGGTTTGGGATGGTATCTGGGGCTGGATGAGCAGTATTTCTTTGGCTTGGGTGGTTCACTGGGTTCAATTGGGTACTTGGGTCCCTGAATCTCTGGTTTGGACAATCTTTGCATTTAATTCCTGATTGATTGGCTGTTTTATATTTATCAGAGCTAAAATTCAATGCTGAATCATTATAATGGTTGTTATTGTTGTCCAGAGCCTTAGTTTTTGATTTTGGATTAGAATTTATGTTTTGGTCTTGGTTTTAATGTTTGCTTTTGTTTTTGCTTTCAAAATTGATTCTAATATATTCATTTCTCAATTTTGAATTTGTTTTTGAATTGCTTTCATTAAAAGATTTGGTTTTGTCCTTGGTTTCTAATTTAGCATTTAAAAATGCAACTTCTGGTTCTTTAATGATTTTAAAACAATTAAGATCTGGTTTCCAATTTGTGTTAGGGATGGAATCCCTTATAAGCTAGGGGACGTCAACTCCCAGTATGGGGCACAACCTGGTTGGCCAGCCCCAATACTGTGATATAGACAAACCCCAACTTACTGAAATCCTGAGCAGGAGGCGCGTTGGGTGGAGGGGGGAGTAGTAGGAATCTCCTTCATGCTAGTTGGTATGGTCACTCTTGGGTGACCAGAAGGGAGATCCAGGTGGTGAGGGTGGTAGAACTCCAAGTCAAGAGCTCTGGACGGTTTGATCAAAGTGATGGGAGCTGAACCAGGTGGGAATGGATAGGTGTGTTTATAGTGTGTAGTTGATTCACAAATAGATGCAAACAGAATAATTATATTAGAGCAAAAATAGATAATTCCTGCAAGAAAATAATGGGTCCTGAGCGTAGAAGTCATTTATTTCAAGATTTCAATAGTGAGGAGGGCTTTCCCTCCTCACTACTATTACTTACTGGTAATTTTTTGGCCTTTTGTGCCACCAGAAATCTGATGGCATCAATTTCAGTTAAAATTACAATTTTGACTGGAATTTGTGTACTTGGGTCTGAAGATGAATGGTCATTGGTTGTTATAACAAGAATCTTGCTTGAGCTGCAGCAAGCCAAGGTGCTACTACTATTTATAGAACCTGCAAGCAATCAAGAACTCAATTGCGCAATCAAACAATTGTGCTCCTGATGTATCATTTCCTGATAATTAAGAGGGCCAAATTTGTTACTAGAATTGAAGCCAGGGATTTGAGGCTTGTGTGTCTCTCAAATCCCTGGCCATTTGTTAATTGAAAAGTGGGGTTTCTTGCTCTGGGAGACAATTGGTAAAGATTTACAGGCTGTGGGTTGTTTGGCCTCTAGGAAGGCCAGCTGGTTGTCCAGGGCATTCTGGGCCCTGACACTCCCTTAAAAAGCTACTCAAATAAACCAAATATTCTCCTGGTCTAACCTTATTTTATAATGCATCCTGTAGTAGGCCTACTCTGCTACATCCTGTATAATTTGATCCTAAGTCAAATCATTACTGGAAGATGGGGACTGTTGCGCTTTTTGTATTACAGCACCACAATTATTTGAGATTATAGGGCACAGGACATTTTCCAGAATACAGTCATATGTGAGGATATGAGTAGTACTGTATCAGAAGAGCCAGGATTAAACCAAACCATGATTATTGCCCAGCAATGGATTCTGATTGCGCAGAAGCACTTAAGGATTAGGATAAAGGTCAACCAGATTAAGGATAAAATAAAGATGGTTCAAAGATAATTTTATTCTAAATGACTAATTCTTCTTATACCTTCTACCAGGGTAATCTCTGGGCTGGTAGCAATGTCTTCTAGGACATTCTAACACACCCCAATTTTGGATAATTATTAATCTAGGTTTGGCGCTTATTGCACGTCAACCAATAGAATATTTTCAACTTAACCCAGCACTGGTGATCCTTGCTGGCATGGAATAGTTTAGTACTTCAGGATCACTTTCTACTTCTCTGACATACTGTAATCTTAATGCTTATTAAAGTGATAAATATGGGAATTTGAGATTATGGGGAATCAAACCCAGCGCCTTGGCGCTTGATGTAAAAGTAAAGTGGCGCCTGCAATATTTGCCAGGCGGTGCTTGCAATAATTTTTAGTTGGTGTGGCGGCGCTTGACGTAAAAGTAGTTTGGCACTTTGGCGCCTAATCTAATTGCTAGGTGGCGCCGCGGCGCTTGTGTATTTTTAAAGTGCTGCGGCGGCAAATCATGTCTTATTTAATTGCCGCAGCAGCGCTTATCATTGGTTAGTTTAAGGCTCAGGTCAGCAGACTAATGCTGATATAATATGAATATAGTTTATACTACCAATTTATGCAGTTTGGTAGCTGCAATTCATATCTGCAAGCTCCGCCATAATTAGTATCATTGTATTTTGTACTAATAATTTATGGATTCGGTTGTAACAGTCCCAATCTGTGGGCTCTGTCATAATTGGCACCATTGCTTGGTCAAAATTCCCAACAGGGACCTGTTTTGGGTACCTGGTTGTCTGCTCCTCTCAATGTTACTCCAATGGCCCAGAATCTTGGTGTCTTTTCTGCAGAATCCAAACCAGAGACAGTCCTACCTTCTCAATGTCCATAGTTTTACACAGAAGACAATTTAATCCTTTCTCAGGCCATCTATCTATGTCAGGGACCCACTTGAGGGGAAAAAGCCCCCAATCTGGTGGGCCAAGGCCCTTATGTTAAGTCCTGCAATGACCAAACTAATGGGCACTGTGACCATGGCAAGGTGGCCCAAATGGCCCAGATAGACAAATCTACCCATCATGAAGCTGAACCAACCCAATAGATAATACCCTACCAAGTATGTCAACAGGTAGAAGGATGAGTTGGGTCTAACTAGTGAGGGTTCAACTGGAGGAGGAGTGGTAGTGCAACCATAATGGAACTTTCTTCCCCAGTGGCCTGAGGGATACTTGAACCATCCATTGGCCAGGGACTTCTTCTGATGGGCATCATTGGGGGAGGAGTTGTACCAGTCAGTGGTGGGAGTAGGGTTTTTTAAGACCTAATACAACTGTGAGCAGTATGACTAGAAACCAGAACAGGAATAAAATTCCTTTCATGGTTTCAAATGAGAGATCAGAAGATAAGTGTGAGAAAGAGTAGAGTAGAAATAAGTCTTTATTTTTGGAACAAGTAAAAATGATAAATATGGCTCACTTAAATAACCTCAAAATAGAAGCTGGAACTGTGAGAAATGGGGAGCAGGTTAATAGGAAATAAAACCAAGCTCTCAATCACAATAAAATTGTGGTTTCAGCAACAACCAAAAGGTTGCTGCCAACAATTCCTGGGAGGCCAAAAGGGAGAAGGAATCAACTGAACACCAAAAGCAATAGGCAAAACCAGAAGGCCAAATTAAACTAACAAATTTTGAACTTCATTAGAGTAGAGAATGATGAAGCAAGGTCTTTTACAACTCTTGCATTCATTTAAGGGATGGGATAGGGTTAGGGTGGTAGATTGAATGTCACAAACCAATTGACCAATGATATGAGAAGATATGAATGCATTTCTTGAGGCAGGAAGATCTTGACAAATTTTGAATGGACACAGTCAAGAGAAAAACTGAACCAACTAAAATCAGGAATATGCTTTGGATTCAATTACCACTGCTCCTAGCCGCTCTTGCACATGATATTTAACTAGAGGTGTCTCTTGGGTGGGTTAGGTGGGGGCATCTTCAGAATAATTCCAAAATATTAAATTGATGGCCTTTCTTGGGCTTTTTCAGTAACCTTTTAGATAAATATTCAAACATAATTTGGTAGAAATTCCCAAGCATTTGGCAGGGATTGAAGTGGAGGCCTAAGGGGGGCGTAACTTTACAGGAACATTTAAGTGGCTATTGGAAATAAGAGGGATTTGCAGAGGATTATCATGATTATTCTGAGTGAAACTAATACCTGGGTGATCTGTGTCTCAAATTGTGCCTTGAGGATATTCATTATGATATTGGTAAGATCAGAGGAGAAAGACAAAGCCACAAGATTAAAGACAAATAAGTGGTGTAAATGCTTAATCTTTGAGAAGATCAAGTGCAGAGTCAGGTCCAGGAAGATAACCAGTGGATTTGAGAACAAAAAGGAAGAAGAAACCAGCCAATCAGGATCTGAGCAGTAAGTGATGTGTCTAGGAGTTTTACTAATGTTTTTGAAAACAAAACCAGAGTCAAAAGCAAAAGTTGAATGAGAGAGTTCCAAATAAATAGGTAAAGTAAGTTGAATAATTGAATCCGTGCTAACGCTGGGCCCTTTCTTAGGGTTCTGGGTTCAATTCCTGTTGGGTTCTAGACTAGAATGCAACATGTTTCCCAATACTTGGTTGTTGTGTTGATTTTCTTTGCTGTAAATTAAGATATTATCCATAAAATTAAGGTAGTCAGGGAAAGAATCCCTGAAAATCTAGGACTCTTTTGGTTGGGTTTAATCATCTTGTTGAACTCCAGTGTATCTTTGAAAATTTTACAAAATGTTATTTGAAGCTTTGTTGGTGATTAAATATCAACTCCATGTGGATTTGGATGGTTATTACCCACCACATGGGGACTGCTTCTTATTATCTGTTGATTTCTGTCACACCAACAAAAGGACTTGCTAAAAGGAGGATATAGAAGTGGCACACTAAAAATGCCCACGTGCAAAAATGACTGGTTTCATGTGCCTTTCCTTATGGAGGCAAGTGGCGCTAGTTGTGTTGTTCTATTTATAACCACATAGGTAAAGCCTGTACCTGATGCGCAATTAAAAACCAATACAAATACCTGTTTTTAAGGCGTTTGAAATGGGGTTTAAGCACATTAATTGATGACAAAACAGAACAATTGTGCAATTAAATGAGCTTTCCATTGTCTTGAACCTTAAGTGGATTGCCTATTGTCTATTCTATTCAGGATCTGCAACACTAGGGGAAGGCGTGTAAATATTGTGTTGTTGATTCATGTAAAGATGCAATCAGAATAATTATATTGGTGCAAAAATAAACGATTCCTGCAACCAAATAATGGGTCCTGGGCATAAAGACATTTATTATGATGATGTCAAAAGTGAAGAAGTATTCCCTTCCTCACTACTTATACTTACTGGAAATAACTTAGTCTTTTATGCCATCAGAGATCTGATGACAATATCTTCAATGTCATTGATGATTTGTTTGGAAACCTGCGTGTTGGGGCCTAGGAATGGATGCACATTGGCTGCTCCTTCATAATGATGGGTTTGGCTGCAGCCTGCCAAAGTGTCACAGCCATTAATAGAACTTCCAAGGAATTGGTTGCCTGATTGCTTGATTGAGTGATTGCTTGTATGATTTACCATTTTCCAATATAAGGGAGACCTAATTTTGTGTTTAATGTTGATCTCAGGGTTTTGCAGCATGTGGGCCTCACAAACCCCTGGCCATTTGTGGTCATAAAGGGGGGTTCCCTCTGAAAAGGCAATATGTAATTGTTTTCACATAGTTTGTTGTGATGTGACCAGGTGTTGAGAAAATTGGGTTATTGCTGGTATTTTCAAAGCTACAAATAGATGTTATCATTGCCAATGTACTCTACCTAATCCTATGCAAGAGCACTACAGACTAAAATAGAATAGAACTTTAAAGATAACTACATTTATTGGGACTGGAGTACAATCTAGCCAGCGGCTGCAATCTATCCAGGTGTAACTAAGAACTTGTTTTGTTCTTTCAGGCGTCTATATCAATATATACTGCAACAACCCTTGTTATTGTCCTTTCAGACAGTTCTCAGTGGCTACCTTTGCAATATATCCATCTTTGCTAGTTGTGCCTATCCTGATTGGCTATCCTTGGCACATGTGCTGCTACTGACCTTAGCAAGGTATACATGGCACTTCAGCTACAGCCTACACTCTTCTTGAGCTAGCCTACTGGCATTTATCAATTGGCTGTATCTTTACGCACCTTTTATAGCACTAGGAAACTATGCTGTATTTGGTGACACTTAGAAATAATCCCTGTTCTGTCCCTTTACATTGGAAGGTAGAATTCTGGTATTCCTGTTTTCCATTTCTAGGGCTAAATCAGGGATCCTTTTCTGGCTGGCAAGCCTTCTGCTTACAGTAGTTTTAAAAGCTATGGCAACAACTAAAATACTTCAGATTTAAACAAAAATGGTTTCAGATTTAAATAAAATCCAAGTTGTGTGAGATCAAGGATTCAATTGATTCAAATATTTTTGGTTAATAAATGAACTGT
This sequence comes from Entomophthora muscae, assembly GCA_014839935.2. Taxonomy (NCBI): domain Eukaryota; kingdom Fungi; phylum Entomophthoromycota; class Entomophthoromycetes; order Entomophthorales; family Entomophthoraceae; genus Entomophthora; species Entomophthora muscae. The sequence continues at coordinate 219,761 of QTSX02007206.1, forward strand.
CAAACCAAAAATAAAATTTCACTAGCCCATTATACAAAATTATATCAAACATCAAGCGGTGTTATTTAAACCACAAACAAAATGAACTGACACAACAAGTGAGATGGATGGATGCCATCCCAGAGTATATTATAATCCAATCAGGATTCATATGAGGCACTAACAGAAGGACTAAAATGAAACAAAATTGGAGCAATCTAGAAGCAAGATTCCACAAGCACAAAACAAAATGAAGTCATACAAGATGTGTAGTATGAGCAGCCTAAAATAGAAAAATACCAATTTAACAGCCAATAAACAGCAATCCAATTTAGGAACAGAGGCATTTAATTCATTTTAATGGCTCCTGATTTGTATGAAATGGTTTTGAGAAACTTCCAAATATGGAATCAAGATTACAATAAAAATAAATTATTAAATCATAAACTTCTACTTTTAGTGATTTTATCCTAGGTTTTTTATAATGGTTTTTAACGACAACATTTTTGACAGCACCAGCAGCCAAGCCAGAAGCAGCCAAGCCAGCTTTAAAGGAGGCAAGGCTCAGAACGTGGAGGCACCTGTTTATACCCAAGCCTTTGAGGCAGGTAACAAGGAAGCCAACCTGTACTTGCCCCTAACCCATATGGCTTTGACTTGTTCAGTAGTCACTTAGTGTCTAGCTCTGCCCCTGCTCCCGTACCCACCCCTGCACAAGCTGCCTGCCAACCAACCAATCAGAATAGCAACCTCAATCCAGAACAACTTCCTGCCACCACCCAATCTGCCCCCCCCTCAGCCAATCAGGCTTCAGCTCCCGCAGCCCAGCGCCCCAAGCAACAAATCATCACCGCCCAAATTCTTCAGGAAATTGTGGCACTGAATCTACAGGGTCTTTCCTGCAAACAGATTGCCGCCCAGTTGCAATTTACCCAAGCTACTGTCATGCGGGAATTCAACAACCTGATGAACAGGGGGAATCTGATTGGGACAGCCAAAAAGCCCAATAAGGCCCCCAAGTCTCAAATCAATGAGGCATACCCAATCATGCTTGACTTCCTCCAGCAGGACCCCAATCTTCCCTTGACCCAGGTCCACAAACAACTTGCACACCACAACATATGGGTTTCCAAGTGCATGGTGCAGCTCTGGATGCATGGAAAGGTGGCTTCAATACAGATTCTTACCAATGTTGCCAGCAACCAATGGGATGGTGCTGAGGATTCCCTGTATGATCAGGCCATTGAATCAACCCTGGTCTGATGCTTAACAAGTCTATCAGATGACATCATGTTTGTCTTGTATTATAAGCTATCAATAGCTTTTGACAATTTTGGCGTGCAAGTAAGAGCCGCCACCTAAAAAGGGAGGAAGAAGGTCAAGAAGGGGACATTCATTGGTGTGTTTCTGGCTGTTTCAGCCAAGATTTTTGTCTACTATCAGACAAACCCAGATTTCACCAATGGCTACTAGTACAGCCGCATTCTTAGTGGATTACTCAACTCCTGGGATGGCTTGAATTCCAAGCACCAGGTTTTCTTGAGCCACCAGATGGAGGGTAGCTCCACCGCCCTCGAGGTCATCCAGGGATGCTGGCCCAGGCCTCAGTCTACCCAGCTGGTCACACTGACATCCATCTGGCTGATGTTGTGTTCTTTAATATTGGAGATACACTCCAGGAGCGCCGCCCTCAGGCTTTCAACAACCTCTATCTTGGGGTCCTGGACCACAATTCTCTCTTTGGTCACCAAATAGTGGCTGACTTGTTTGCCCAAATTGTCTTCCATGTGAACATGGGCAACCAATCACATAGGGATAAGCGCCTCCCACCCCGTGCCACAGCCACCTATCAACCAATCCAGCCAATGCCAGACAAGGAATACCAACAATGGTATATGGCAGCCATCATGCAAAATCCTCCTGCCTCTACCCCTGCCACCAACACCCCTCACCCGCCAGCCCCATCCACCCAATCCCAGACTCCCAGGCCAGCACTTCCTCAATGTCTTCCTTCCTGCGCTACTCTGCCTACTAAGCATCACTCTTCCCTGCCCCAATAAACCCCCTGTTGCCAAACATTTTCTATTTATATTATCTTTATTTTGAATTTCAATTGTTCATGTTCTCTTTGTTTATGGTTGTTTTTATTCTTTATGTTCAGCTTATTTCTATAAAATCATATATTTACTATACAATGTATCTAGATCCAGAACACAGTTATTTTTAGCACTTTGTACAGCCCCTTGTGAAAATATTAACAACAATTTGGTGATCAACTAAATTTGAGTTAAAAAATTATAGGTTAAATGTGTTTAGGTAAAGTTGTTACTGATCCAAATTCAAAACCTTAATGATAAACTTTAAGCCAATTAGGAGCCAAGTGATAAAGTGATTGTTGTGATATAAAGGGTCATTCAATAATTCTTTGGTGCATGTGTGCTAATTAACATGATTGGCTGGTTGTTTTGTCATTGTGCGCCATTAACACTGTGGCAAGTTGTTGATGGACTAGTGCTAACCCAGCAGCTGATTGAGCACTAGTTCAGCAACAATTTGCCACAGCAGCAATGGCGTACAATGGCAAAACATCCAGCCAATCATATTAATTAGCGCACATGTACCAAAGAACTATTGAATGACCCTTTATGTCACAACAATCACTTTATCACTTGGCTCCTGATTGGCTTAAAGTTTATCATTAAGGTTTTGAATTTGGATCAGTAACAACTTTATCTAAACACAATTATTCTATAATTTTCTAATTGAAATTTAACTGATCATCAAACTGTTGTTAATATTTTCACAAGGGGCAGTGCAAAGCGCCAAAAATAATATGGTAATTAAGGAAAAAATGCCAACACAAAGCAAACAACACATTTGAGATGAGCATAAAACATGTACACAATGGGTAAAAAATGAGATATTGTAGTAAATGGGAAAACAAACAGGAATAAACAAAGAGGCAATAGTATAAGAATAATACAGATTTTATTGGGGTGAAAGCTATAAAAACATATGAAAAGGTTAGTAAAAAATCAATGAGAGAATTGGAGAAACTTCTAAAAGACCTATACTCTGCAATTGCAGATATCAAAGAAATTGATCACAAGGTCAAAGCAAAGGTGAAGTCTGCCGTCCTCAAAGGCAAGAAAATAGACAAGGTGTCTGCAAAGGCGCTTATGGCCAAAATACCTGACACCCCCAAGAAGACAATTGAGTGCTTACTAAAAATTCAGAAGACGGTAGTTGAGGGCCTACAATCTAAGGCATACAACCTTTCTGCGCCTTCTGTCTGGGTTGAAACCCTGAAATGTATGCACATCTCAAGCCAGCCAAGCGCGCCAGGAAAGAGGACACAGAATTGCCCACTCAACTTCTTGCGCCAAGAATGGCCAAGCCTGCCAAAGCCGCTGGCAAAGAGGAAACACAGGAAGGTAACCTAAAATATAAAATTAATAAAATTTTCAAAATACTTACCTTTTTTTGTTAGAAAATGTTGACAGTGAACTCTGCCGGGTCCTGGTCTCTTTTGTCCCCCCCACCTTCTATGCCAACTACGCCAATCACATGGCTAGGCAGCTGTTTCTGTCCCCCCCTGTCTGCAGGAGCTTGAAGGCAGGATTCACAGATCTTTTCCAATGTTGCAGGAGGCATTGGCTGATCTTACGCATTCTGAGGGGGCATCTGAGTGGGCAGTTACTGCCTACAAGGATGCCCAACTGGTCCGCCTGGACCCAGTGGTTATCAGTGGAGTTTACACAGTAAACTCCATTGAGCTTGTTTGGGACATCCTGGAGACGCTCCCATTCAATAATATACCAGAGATAGCCAGGCACATGCAACTGCTTGCTTCTGCTTCCCAGTGAAGCACACAATATCTTACCTGTGGGAGAACTTTGGGCACCCGGTAAGTAAATTGGCTGTTGCAGACACAACAGCTGTAAAGAAGACTAAGACCCTCCTGGCGGACTTTGGGCTGGCCTGGAGCGCCAATGAGATGGGGCTCCCTGCAGCCATGGATCTTTACTTTGCAAAAACCAAGAATGAGAAAAAAATCAGCACAGTATACAACAAACTTTGTGAGTTTACAGAAGCCTTTTCTGGACAAAGGCTTCATCTTGTTGTTTACCTTGGGTATCTCTACTACTTCAAAATGAGCGCCAGCGTGGAGGACCCTAGATGTGTCAGGGATTCTTTCCCTGACTACTTGAATTTTATTGGCAACTTTGAAAAAAACATATCCTCAAATAAACACATCAACAAAGAAATGGAGTCCAGTTTTTTTGAACAATGAGTTCATTGGGTTTCAAACTCTGAACCCTAAAGAAAGACCCAGAGTTAGTACAGAATTAACTTTTCAACTTAGTTTACCTTTATATATGGATTGTATTCATTCAACTCTTGCTTTGACTTTCAAACCAGGTTTCAAAAATGTTAATAACCTACTTAACAATGTCACTTACTGCTTGCGCTCTGATTGGCTGCAGCTGTGTTTCTTGCCGCTCCAGAATTGATTACGTCTATATTTGAACCAAGCTCTGTACTTAATTTCAAGTGATGGCCATAACACAACCTGCTTAATTATGAGCAGCCTTATGGCTTTTCTTTGGATCCTCTGCTTTAACATTTTAACTACCCATATTATTAAGTTTCATTTGCATCACCATTTGAGAAAAGGTATTAATTTGAGTACACATCCATGAAAATCCCTCTAATTCTCAAATATGTCACTTAAATATCCCAGCCTTCATTGTGAGGGTATTTAAGTGAATTATTCTTATTATTTCTCTTTGTTCCAACAAAAAAGATTTATCCTACACCTTGCTACTCCTTATTTTCTGATAAACACATTTTTGAAGCCATGAGAGGAATTCTATTCCTATCCTGGTTTCTAGCTTACTTCTTGCCAGTGGTATCAGCATTGGAAAACCCAACACCTATAAGTGACTGGTACAACTCCTCTCCAGATGACGCCCACCAAAAGGAATCCCTTGCCAATGAATGGTTCAAATACCCTTCTGGACACTGGGGACACAAGTTCTAATATGGTTTTTGTTTACTACACCACCTACTGAACCTAATCTGGTTAGACCTTACGCCTCCTTTTTCCTCTTGATGTATTTGGTGGGTTATTATCTGCTTGGTTGTTTCAGTTCTATGTTTGGAAGATTTGCTTACCTAGGGCACCTTGGACATCTCACAATGGTCACAGTTCCTATTGGCTCAGTAATTGCAGGTTTGAATGTGGGGGCCTTGGCCCATCAGCTAGGGAGCTTATTCCCTGCCAAGTGGGTCCCTGACAAGATGGGGTCCTTCTTGGGATTGACAAGGCCTGGCTCTCCTTGTATGGGAAGAAGGTCCTCCCTGTGACAAATGGGGTTGGTGCTCCACCTTGCCACAAATGCATTGGGCAAGGTAGACCAGGCCAGGCCCCAAACCACAGAGACCATTATCAACAAGAACCAGTTTCAGGCGGGCAAAAACCGCAGATTCTGGTAACTATTAAAGATGGTCAGAAGGATTGCAAAAGTGAGTCATGAAATTTGAGAAAAGCTTAGCTGAAGCATTTCCTCAAACAACAAGAGAAAATGGTTCTGCTTAAATTTTATTTTTTTCAAAATTTAAAATCAATTTCAAAATGTTGATTTCTTTATGCCAATTGGTTGTTTTGTTGTTTGTGAGATTAGGCTGATTGACCACAAATGATCAGGCTAATCATTGCATGCAGATCTTAATCAGTTACACGCTGTATTATCACTTGGTTATCATTATATTAAGTGTAGTAATTATACACCGTATAATCACCAATATATTATAATGGATATGGCAGTTATACGCCATATAATCACTAATATACTATAATAGATATAGTAGTTATATGCTGTGTAATTGTTAGTTTATTATAATAGATGTTGCAATTATACACTGTATTATCACTTGATTATCATTTCTATGTGTCATGATTATACGCTGTATATTACTTGCTTTATTATAATTAATGTAACAATTATACGCCGTATAAACGTTAGCCAATATAGTGTTTATCATTGATTACACACCGTGTAATCACTAAATCATAAATTGTATATTGCTCATTTCATCCTGCTGGAAGTTGTATCAACTCAGCCTCACCCAGCCTGATGGGCGTATATGATCATAAAAAACAAGTGATAGGCAAAAGATCAGGAAATACCGAGTTTGGATCAGAGCTACACGGTGTATAATTGGGTTTCTTATTGATTTGGGTCAGCATTACACGGCAGATAATCCACAGGTCAATACTGGATTGAGTCTGCTATTATACAGTGTATAATCCTCAATTCAATCTGTTGCATCAATAAGCAGAAGACTTGCCAGCCAGAAAAGGATCACTGATTAAGCCCTACAAATGGAATACCAAAATTCCACCTTCCAATGCTGGAAGACAGACTAAGGACCATTTATAATTGTCAACTAAATATGGCGTAGTTTCCCAGCACAATAATAGGAGTGTAAGATACAGCCAATTGATAAAGGACAGTAGGCTAGCTCAAGGAGAGTATAGGCTGTAGCTGAAGTGCCATGTACGCCTGCAAAGGCCAGTAGCAACACATGTGCCAAGGATAGCCAATCAGGATAGGCGCAACTAGCAAAGATGGATATATCGCAAAAGTAGCCACTGAGAACTTTCTGAAAGGACAAGAACAAGGGTTGTTGCAGTATATATTGATATAGACGCCTGAAAGAACAAAACAAGTTCTTAGTTACACCTGGATAGATTGCAGCCGCTGGCTAGATTGTACTCCAGTATCAATAAATGTAATTATCTTCAAAGTTCTATTCTATTGTAGTCTGTAGTGCTCTTGCATAGTATTAGGTAGAGTACATTGGCAAGGCCAACATCTATTTGTAGCTTTGAACATACCAGCAATAACAGTAGTTGCTCAACATTGTTTTTACTCTATTTTATTATAAATTTAGGAAACCAAGATAACTTCCAGGAAGCTATCATGGTAGGTATTCAGAGAAAAATAAAAAAAGTCCATAATGAATATGGAAGGAGATAGATGATTAGATAAAGGACAGAAAAGGGAAAATCTGTTATCCAATAGTGGGTTTTTGGAATCCAACTTTGTCAGTTGGGTTTGTTACACTCCCAGATACAACTTGGTGGGCCACGTTATCCAGGACGCCTTGGTCCTAGCTGGAATTTACAGGTTTGCAGCCCTGCCTGAAAAGCTGCTGCTTCACTTCCACCTGATCCTACTGCCTTTCACCAGCAGGCGGGAGTATTTTAACCAGGGTGTATCCACCGTATACAGTGTTGTGGTGGAGGTTGTGCACCACCTCTATTGCCAGGTGGGTACATACCAAAGGACTCACTATAGGCGCACATAATAAAAAATATGATTCCAATAAATTTTATTACAATTTATATTATTTTTATTATAATAAATTTTTATAATGTTTATTTTAGCAAACAAGTTTTGAAAAAAACAGAGAATGTCATCATATAAGCATTAATATATTTACTTTAATAAAATTTACTTCTACTGTGTACATTTTACATTAATTTTTTTAAAACTATTTTTATATTTATTTGACAAAAGTAATATAAATATATTTGCGTAATCCAGTATTGAGTGTTTGGGATAACCTCAGATGGCATAATAAATAATATAAAAAAATATTTACCTCCATTGATGGTCTTGCCAAATGTGATTGTGGGCTTAGAAGCTTCTAAATATAAAATGTAATTAATAAATCTTAAATAGTAAATTAGAGAATATAAAATAGTTAGACACACAAAGCCTTTAATTGATTGGCTGTTTGGTTAGGCACGCAGGGATGAACAAATCAGTGTGGCCATAGAATTTGGCCACAGTCTCAGCTGGGAGGGTGTGGATCCCGGCCTGGAGCAAATCAAACAAGTCCTCAGTCCCAGTTGGGGTTCCTCACTTGACAACTCACTTGAGCCACCCAAAGACTTCCTTGATGGGATTTAGGAATGGGGAATAGGTAGAGAGAAAGAGAAGGCGCAAATTTGATGTGGCCAATTGCTGGGGGCCCACTGTAATGCTGGTGTTAATTGTTGGAAATTCTGCAAGGATATCTGCCTTTTTGTGAAGAACAACATTGTCCAGTACTATTACATTAGTGAAGCCTGGTCTTGTGCGCTTCAGGTGCTCCTGGACCTTTCAGAGGAATGTCAGAAAGGTCCGACTGTTGTGGGAGCCTAGTATCATTTGATAAAGCTCAACCCCCTTTTGACCAAGGAGAGCCACTATTGATTAGGCTGTGGCGCAGACTTCAGCACGCTGAGCCATCCCATCATTGGAGCCTTTGGGGACATATCCATACTCATTGCGCATTGACGAGGCAAATACCAATTTGTCAATATAATAAAATTTGACTGTCCCCTTGGCTTTGAGGGCAGTGTACACCTCTGCGTATTTTTTCTGGATGTCAATGTTGGCTGGGCTGTTTCTGTTGTAGGGGGATACCCCGAGATTTTTCCAGGAAAAGTGCATTCCCTTGATCAGATGGTAGTAAAAGAAAATTGAGGCCTTGACCCCAAAAGTAGATTTAACCATGTCCTGTATATTTACCAGGTCAAGATGGCAGTCCCAGGTTATCCACTGGCAGATTGCCCATTTGTGCTCCTTGGTGGGTATGGTAGAAACACACAAGGATTTCTCGGCGGTGTCAAGGGTCTGGATGTACAAGCATTCTGGCTAGTCCCAACCTACTTAACATCCAGCCATTGCCCAATTTGGTGCCCTTCCAATATACCATTTGACATACCAAGAATGGTAACCAAGCACTATCACATGACAATCCAAGTATCCAGTGGCCCAAACCCATCCTGCACATGATCAACCCCTAGGTTAAATCTAACTAAATCTCTGCCACAGCCCAATCTATATAAGTCTAAAATATTATCCAATAAAATATACTTCTCTTCTCTCCTAATTTCATATTTGAGCTTCCCCAAAAGGCACTCCTTATCACTGGTAGCAGCTACAGTTTTTTGACCATGCCCATGAAAGAGAAAATGACTGACCAAAACCCGCCCACCTTTGCTCATGTAATCAACCAGGCCACATCCCAAGAGAACTGGAAAATGTACTTCTGCGCCCACAACATTGACAAGGATATACCTAGTGGATGCATTGTATTCAAAGGTCTGGTCATGCCCAAAGCATGTGCCAAGATAATTCAATACAGTCACTCTCTTCAACCACAAACAAACGCACAACCACCTATCACAGGTGAAGTTACCAATGCCAAATACATTGGTATTAACAATTCTTTGATAAAAACAAGGAAAACATCATCAACTGGCTAGACCACTCAGCCGCTAAACTCCGCACCAGCCGCATCCCCCATGAGAAATGGGTCCAGGAAGCCAGCAAGCTCCTGTACAAGGCCGCAGCTAACTGGTTTGCCACCTGGGTTGGCTCACAAACTGACAGCCAGCTTGACAACTGGGAAGAATTCAAAGCGGACATCATGCACAATTTCTGCTTCACCAAATCCCTCCAAGACATTGCAATACAGCTCAGCAATCTTCCTCAGAAGACCACTATTACAGCTTACGCCAATGAATTTGAGGAAATACACCTCAAAATCCAAAATCCAGCATAAGCTGATAACGTACATACCAGAGCCTCATTAATCAACAGAATTAAACCCTCTGTTGCTGCCCTCATTTGTCCAGAGGCCAACACCTCCATGCCTGCGCTCATTGCAGAAGTTAAGCGCGCAGAAAAACGCGCAAACATAGAATATGCTGCACACAATGGCAATTGCTCCTCAAAGGACAATGGCAGAGAAAACTTGAATGGCAATAAACGCCAAAACACCAATCATAGCAACAGCAAAACTAATTATAACAATGGCAATCACAGCCAAAGAGCAAACAGCTCCCGTCCCAAAAAAGAGGACACTGCCAAAGTAAACAATGCTGAAATAGCAACCTGCTATGAATCTGACCCCACATTCTCTGACCTTAAAGGTCTTGAAACAGAGGAACAGGGAAAAGAGGAGGGGGAACAGGATTAAGTGCCCCTGTCTCCCCCCAACTTGACAAGAAACTGTAACAAGGCACAAACTTTGCTGCTTGCATCCCATGTGTCCTGCAATCCTCCATTTTTACAGACTTAAAAATAAAAGATTGCTCACAACTTCTTGTCTATCCATACACTTATAAATTGCATATACATAAAATTTTATTTGACTCTAGTGCACAACATACTATGGTTAGCAAATCATTTGTAACCAAGTACAAAATACCAGTTGTTAAATCCAACTTCAAATACATCAGAATGGCAGACAAATCAAAGGTTCTACTCAAAGGCAAAACAACTCCCTTCAGAATTGACCTCCAAGGCATACAAACTTCCATCAAAGGACTTGTCATAAACAACATAAAATATGACATTGTAGCAGGCATGGACTGGTTTACCTGAGTGAACCCCAGCGTACGTTGGAAAACAAAAACCATGACCATCAAACCCAACGGAGTCAATTTTAACATCCTCAAAGAACCCAACAACCTCATTCTAAGAGACACAGTATTTGCTCAGGCCATAAACCAAGACAACTCAGAAATTCTAACCAAAGACAGTCCCCTTTACATAATAAGGTACATCAAATTCAATAATATACAAACAAACAAAATCCAATGTCCAGAACTTGCGGCACTCCTAAACAAATACACACATGTATTTAAGGAAGAGCTAAAAGAGCTACCCCCCAAACAGGAGATCAAACATAACATCAACCTATGTAAAGGCATGCCTAAACCTGCACCTCTCTACAGAATCTCCCCCATAGAGGCCCAAACCCTCAAAAATCACATTGAGGATAACCTAGCCAAAGGATTCATTTGCCCATCTGAATCCCTGTGGGGGCAGCAGTGTTCTTTGTAAAGAAAAAGGAAGGCACTCTACGTCTAGTAACTAACTACAGAGCACTAAATGCAAGCACAGTAAAGAATAAATACCCTCTTCCACTTATAGAGGATCTGTTTGTAAGACTCTCAGGAGCCAAATTTTTCTCCAAAATTGACCTCACCTCAGGTTACAACCAAGTTGAAGTAAAGGAAAAGGACATACCAAAGACCGTGTTCTGTACGCAATTTGGATCCTTTGGGTGTAGGGTAATGAACTTTGAGATGACCAACACTCCTGCAATGTTTGTCATCATGATGAACCAAGCGCTAAATGGTCTTTCAAATATATTATGCTACCTTGAAAATATCATCATATTCTCAAAAACAAAAGAGAAACACCTCATGCATGTCTGCAAGACACTCAATCAACTTGCAAAGCACAAAATTTACTCAAAACCAAGTAAGTGCCAATTTATGAAAAAGGAACTTCTGTTCTTGGGCCACATTGTCTCTGACGGTGGCATCAAAGCAGACCCAACCAAAATTAAATCCATAAATAATATGCAACACCCCATCTCTATTAAACAAGTTAGATGCTTTCTCAGAATGGTAGCTTACCTAAGGAAATACATCAAAGACTGCAGTAAACTCACCGCATCAATCAATGACTTAACCAAGGGTAATGGCAAAAAGAAATTTATCTGGACACCAGAATGCAACAAGAATTTCCAATTATTAAAAAAGCTTTGATCAAAGCACCAATCTTGAAATACCCTAATAACAACTGGTGCTACAAGCTAGAGTCAGATGCCAGGACACTGCCATTGGTGCAGTACTGCGCATCTGCTAGCCAGGGCAGCAAGACTTTCTGCCAGTATGTTACAAAAGTATAAAACTAACCAATACTGAGCAGAGGTATCCAATACACAACAAGGAATTGCTAGCAATATATCACGCATGTAAGAAATGGAGATGTTATCTAGAAGGACATTTAAATGTCTGAGTACTAACTGACCATAAATCCTTAATATATTTCAAAACTCAGAATGCACTTTCACGGCAACAAAAAAATGAATGTCCCTGCTGGAGCAGCTCAATTTGGACATCCAATACAAAAAGGGGGCAGAGCTGGTCACAGCTGATGCCCTCTATAGACTATGTCAGCCTAGCAAGGATCATCCTGACCACCTGGACCCTGACTGGCCAAACTTATACAACACTGAATATAAAACCAAAGGGAAAGACCCCTCAACACACAAACTGACCCATGATACATTAGTAAGGAACAAAAAGTATTTCCATGTATCAAATGGTACTGTATATCAAATCATTAATGACAAACATGTCCTGTACATCCCACTTGCACAAAGAGTTGGCATCATACTAAGACATCCCCACCTACTAGGACATACAAAGGCTAACAACATATATCTTACATTAAAAGGGATAGTATGTGTGATGGTCCACATGTTTGGTGGTTTTGCAGGTGGGGCTAATGTTGGCCAAGAAAAAGTTTGGTTGTTTGTTTAAGGTGAGCCTATTAGATAACATGGTCTACTGGGGTAAATGAGGCCTGCCTGGTAGGTAATATAGGACTACCAGGGGCAGATGTTGCCTCCACCCAGCAGAAGATATTGGCTGCTATGGGCTATAGTTCTTCACCTAGCAGGGAACTGTGGCTGCAGAAGGGTGAAGACTGAGATAGCAAGCAGGGAACTTTGTCTGTCTGGGGGGGAAGGTTTTGGACCCCTGGCAGGTAACGCAGGCTTCCAGGGAGGGGAAGAGCTCTGAGGGCTCTACATACCCTGATACGCTTACAGGAGGTCTGTGAGCAAGCATCCTAACTAACAGACTGGTAGGGTGTCCTTATTTATAGCCCTATGGGAGCTTTGGTGGAACTCAAAATGAGCATTGGAGGGTATAGACTTGCTCAGAGGTGTCACCAAGGCGGCTTGCTCAGGGAAGCAAGCTGCAGAACTTGGTGTTAAGACCTCTGGGAAGTAGAGCTGATTACTCTGCAACTGAAAGACCAGACTTAATCACCCGGGTGAGTAAAGACAACACATAGACATTGATCTATGGTTGAATGGCCTAAGTGGATTGCCACTTGCAAGGGCCCAGTCAAACACCAGTTCAATGTAGACTCATGCATGGGTCTACAAGTTCTGGTAATGGGGACTGAGATAAAGAACCAAGGTGGTTCACAGAATTAACAGAGAAGACTAGCAAGAGGGACTGTTTGATCACAGTGAAGGATAGTTGATGGACTGTTAATTCATATTGAATTAAAGGAACCAATATGGTTCAGTGTGTAGAAGGAACAAAGGAGGTTCCTAGTGAGGATCTGTTGAGGAAATGGTTGAGGATAAGTTGAAGGACAAGAAGATTATGATGCAGGACTAGCTGATCATGAAGCAGGATGGCCAAAGGACCAGAAGTTGGTGCTGAAGAACTGAGAGTATGGACTAGCCAGACTAGGTGCAAAGGCTAGAAGAGCTGATTTTAGTGGTTTTTGAGAGGAAAATAGATATAAAAAAGAAGTTAAATAATAATTAAATACTGCCTGATGATGATTAAAAAAGGATTGAAAATCACATAAAAGAAAAGATAGAGGAGGAAAAATAACATATAGTTTGTTAGAACTATAGGTTATTTTAAAAAGAAGGATTCAAGAGGAAATGAGCCAGAAAGAAGCTGGAAGAAGAACGGAGAAACTATGAAGGCAAAAAAGCAAATTTTGCCAAGAACAACTAGGAGAGGTGAAAGAGCAAACAGCAAGCGGGTTTGAAGTTGTGAAACATTGAGATAAACACGGAGAAACGTTGAAAAATTGAAGGGTCAAAATTTTCCTAAAGTAAAACATATGTGGAAGCGCTCAAGATTTACTGGGGAAACGTGACAGGAATTACGGCAAAACCATTTGAAACGCGGAGCAGTTGTTTACCTGGAGCAATACAGCATTGAGTTTGAACCAGGGTCAAGGACAGGTCATCCAGGGAAACCTTTTTGGCAAAACTGTTGAATCAAGGTGTATGATTGGCTGCGAGCCAATTTCTATTTGATCAGTGTTTTGAGGGCTTTAACTTAAGAGTTAAAGCCTAAAAAATGAGGAGCAGAAGCAGGAAATTCAGGGATGTCATTGGCTGAAGTAAGTTTAAAGGTTTAATATATTATAGAAGAAGAAAAACAGGATAGTTTAAGCTTTGAAGAACCAGAGTTCTAAGAGAGGTTTTTGGTCTGAAACAAGGGGCTATAAAAGGGGAAGCTATCTGAGACTCTTCAGGGACTGGATCAAGTGGATTACAAAGGCCACAGAAACTGCAGAAGGAGCCAAAAACTAAGAATAGAAAGCCAGAGCTAGGAACAGACTGCAAGAGGCTAAGATGGGAACACAGGAGCCCAAGACCAAGGTACATGAATACAAGACCAAGTTGCAGGAACACAAGACCAAAGTGCAGGAGCCCAAGACCAAGGAGCAGGAGCTGAAGATCAAGTACAAGGAGTCCAAGATATTGTTGAAGGACTCCAAGTATTGGTAAATCCATATTGTTTCCTTGACCCCCCGGGCCATATACCAGAAGGTTTCTAAGGGGATCTTCCTTCTGAGATTGAATAAAAGCCCATTTTGACCCCTATACATATCTCTGAGATACATTTTCTCTTAGTAAAGAATGACAAACCCTTCCAGCCAGTCCCTGGCTACAATCCAGGACACACTTGGGGACTGGCAGACAGGAACCCCACAGTATGGTGGCCCAACCTCAAACAGGATATAGTTGATGTTCTGAAAAAGTGCACAGTGTGCAAGAAATACATCAGTACAAAGGCTCCTCAGCCAACAGTCAACCCAGTACCAGATCCTGAACCATTCAAGGTTTGGGGACTGGATGTAGTGGGCCCCTCCCCAGAAACAAAAACAAACCAAAAATTCTTAATTGTAGCTATTGACTTTGCCATAAGCTGGCCCATCTGCTGGGCAACAAAGGACCATAAAGCAGAAACCATCAACAGTTTCATTAACAAAGCAATCATAGCCAACTACGGCATTCCAGACTACATCATAACTGATGGAGCAACTGAGTTATCAGTTCACATAGTAAACAACAACTTAAAGTCCAAAAACATTAAACATTCCAAAACCTCTCCATACAGGCCACAGGCCAACAGCAGAGTGGAACGCCTAAATGGCAGCCCTATCAGGACCCTAGAGAAAATAATGGATGAAAAAGCCAAGGACACATGGCCACTATACATGAAACATACATTACTAATATCCTGGGTCCTCACCAATCAAGGGATAGGCTATTCACTGTTTGAGCTAACCTACGGATACAAACCAGAAATAACTACCCACAACAAGCAGTCATACACAAAGATCCCCCCATGGAAGCCCCCTACAGTAGAACAAGTACCAAATTTACAACACATACACCTCAAAGCTAAAATAGCAGAAATAAAAAGGCTCAAAACACAAAAGTTAACCTCCACAGAGGAACCACTTCCTATCAACTCCCCCATCTGGGTTCTAGATGGCAACATAAAGAAACTAGACTCAGTACACAGGGGACCAGGAAGAATCATCAAGCACATACCAGATCACAACACCTATCTAGTAAAATTCCAAGGTTCCAAACCCCCAATTGTCAAGAAATATCACAGAACCCGTCTTGGCCTCAGTAAAGGAGAACACTCAACCAGACTGGTTCCAACTAGTAAACAGCTCCAGGAGCATCAGGCAGCAGCTGTTAAAACAAAGCCCCCTCCTTATGCACCAGAGTAACCCCTTAAGAGGGTGTGTGTCAAGGGTCTGGATGTACAAGCATTCTGGCTACCAACAACCTACTTAACATCCAGCCATTGCCTGATTTAGTGCTCTTCCAATATACCGTTTGTCATACTGAGAATGGTAACCAAGCAATAGCACATGACAATCCAAGTATCCAGTAGCCCAAACCCATCCTGCACATGATCAACCCCTAGGTTAAATCCAACTAAATCTCTGCCACAGCCCAATCTATATAAGTCTAAAATATTATCCAATAAAAGATACTTCTCTTCTCTCCTAATTTCATATTTAAAGCTTCCCCAAAAGGCACTCCTTATCAGCAGTAAGGACTCAACCTGTGTTGATGAACTTGTTAAAGGTCTTGCTGGCATACTTGATATCCACTCCAACAAGGGCCGCAGCTGTCTTGTAATCACCAGATTCACACATTAGCTTAAGCAGGATGATGCATTTAATATCAGGGATGCGCTTCTGGGCGGGCGTTTTGGCGGTGGGGATTGACTTGTTGGCATTGGGCACAGGACATTGGTACCTTGGTGTAGAAGGCTGAAACCTTTAAGAGCACTAACTGTCCCTCATCAGTTCTGAAGAACTCAGGCTCTTTGTCCTCATCCTGATTGCCATTTCTGACGTAGGGCTTGTAGCTAGTATCAAGTACAGGCTTCACCTTCTCCAGCATGGCTGACAGGACTGACTCTTGCCAGTACACAACGTCAAACACATACAAAGTAAGTTCTACCTACTTGTTTCTAACTTTCTTGGTGAAGGTAACCTTGGTGGTCTTCTGGGTCAGCTTGGGGACCCAAGGGTTGATGCTCCGTACCCTAGCAGCTTGTGCTCCCCAAACTGGCTGTGTCAGTGCAGCGTCACTATCAAACTCTCCTCTCTCATCTCCTTCCTGAGTAGGTGTTGGGAATTTTGAACAAGCAATGATGCCAATTATGACAGAGCCCACAGATTGGGACTGTTACAACCAAATCCATAAATTAGTAGTACAAAATACAATGATACTAATTATGAAAGAGCTTGCAGATATGAATAGCAGCTTCCAAACTACATAAATTAGTAGTATAAACTATATGCACATTGAATCAGCAGTAGTCTGCTGACCTGAGCCTTAAACTAGCCAATGATAAGCACCGCTGCGGCACTTTAAAAATACACAAGCGCCGCCTAGGAATTATATTAGGCGCCAAAGAGCCAAACTACTTTTACATCAAGCGCCAACTGAAAATTATTGCAAGCGCTGCGGCGCCGCCTGGCAAATATTGCAGGCGCCAAAGCACCACTTTACTTTTACATTGAGCGCCAAGGTGCTGGGTTTGATTCCCCATAATCTCAAATTCCCATAATTATCACATTAATAAGCATTAAGCTTGAAGTATTCCAGAGAATTAGGAAGTGATCCTGAAGTACTAAATTATTCCATGCCAGCAAGGATCACCTGTGCTGGGCGAAGATGAAAATATTCTATTGGTTGACGTGCAATAAGCGCCAAACCTAGATTAATAATTACCCAAATTTGGGGTGTGTTAGAATGTACTAGAAGGCATTGCTAGCAGCCCAGAGATTACCCTTTCAGAAGATATAAGAATTATTAATTTACAATAAAATCATCTTTGAACCATCTTTATTTTATCCTTAATCTGGTTGACATTTATCCTAATCCTTAAGTGCTTCTGCGCAATCAGAAGCCATTGCTGGGCAATAATCATGGTTCCGTTCAATCCTGGCTCTTCTGATACAATACTACTCATATCCTCACATATGACTGTATTCTGGCAAATATTCTGTGCCCTATAATCTCAAATAATTGTGGTGCTGTAAAGCAAAAAGCGCAACAGTAGGCATTTGTGTTGCACTAACTCTGTTCTTTGACCCGCGGGGGCAACCACAACTGTGGTGCACAACAAGTGCAATGGTACTCTGTTGTTGTGTTCTTTTCACTTTATAATTTAATAAAATACTAAATAAAATTCAATTAAGTTACTCCCTAATTTTAATTTTTGCTTTTATCTGAATATAGATATTTAATTAATATTCCCTCCTGCTAGAGCCCAGAATGGACCAGACAAAACCCTATGTTACATAGTTTTAATGCCTACAATTGAGCAATTGCGTGACCAATTGATTGAGTTGTTGATTACGCAGATTCACCCAAAGGAAACGTTAATTCCAAGTGGGGAATCAAACCCTGGTCAAGGCTAAGCCTGGGGGCAATTGGAAACCGTCCTAAATCCAAGCAAAAAGGATTTTAATTGGCCCACACCCTCTGAAACCCAGAATTGGGGACTTGGGTTGCCAAATGGCCCAAAATTCCCCTACCATCTTCCCCAGGTCAAAAATAATGAAAGGATTCATCCAACTGAAGAATCAGGAGTCACCAATGGGGCCCAGCTTGAGAATAGCCTATTGACAACCAATAAGAAGTTGCCAGTAAGTCCAATTGCAGCTTCCCAGCAGGATATAGCTGGGAACACTGGCATCTCCTTTCTTTGTTGACATCTTCATCTAATAAACTTTGTTGTTTAATGCACACTGAGCATTTATACCTTTCAGGGGTTTATTACATTATTACAAATTTTATACTGCTGGTGCTTTCAAACAGAGAGTACCTCCAGTACCAATGCCAGCGCTGGGAAACAGAGCAACTTCTAGCTGCCTCCAAACAACCACCACCAGCCTTTACCTCATCTCCTAGAGTGCTGGACCAAGAATTAATTCCTGCTTCCGCACCACGCCCCTCCTTTCCCGGTATTACTCTGCTCCAACAACTTGCCCAGCCAAGCCTGACCATGAGCGCTGCCAAGGAGAACTTCCTCTCATTCCTTCCTCTTCATCATATGACTACAGTAAGCTTGGGTTTGTCTATTTGACCATGCTGGGGCTCACTGAGCAAGTGATACCCCACATGGAAGTGTGGCGTCCTTGGGCTACTTCTGCCAATTATGTGATGCAGATGGCCCCTGTCATCTACTGGGCCTTCCAGGCTTGACCCTTCCCCTCAACTGAAGGTTCCCCTGGGAGTCACCCAGGCCATGACAGTATGACAACCTTATCCAAAGCTGTAAGCCTGAGCCCCTATATTCAATTGATAATAGGGGCACTTTGTATGTTTGTTTTTATGATTGCAGCTTACTTCACTACCAGTTTTGCACCGTCTGCACTATTGCTCACAACAAACCTAGACCTGAATCCCACCCAAGTACTACACAAGTACAGAACGTCAACATATCTACCTCAAACCAGAACGCCTACGCACCCACAGGTTTCCCTGACCTACCCAAGATGGACCTAGCCAGCTTCAAGAAAGGCATGGTCATGATTAACGCCCTGTTCAGGGCCCACCCTGAGAACTATTGTGACAACGCCCAAAAGGTGATGATGGTGGCAGCACAGTTGAAAGATGACACCAGAGAGGTTTTCCTCAACTTGCTGGTGGAGGACCCTGACTTGATCTTGTTGTATGAGGCCTTCCTGGAACGTATGAATAGCGCCACCACCCCCGCAGGAGCAAAAATACAAGCATATATGGGCCTTCTTTGCCTGAGCCAAGGTAGAGATGACCTGGAAGCTTACATCCAGAGATTCTTGAGACTTGCTGCAGCTGTTGAATTACCTGATAACATCTCTGGCCTGCACTTCAGAAATGGCCTGAATAATCACCACGCTAATCTGATGCGCCATCACCGCTGCAACCTCCCCAAGGACGTACTCCTAGTCGTTGCCTGCAGGATGGATTTCAGCCAGCCTCAACAGTATGAGGGTCCCCCTAGAAACTACCAGCCACAAGGAAACCAAACTGCTGCACGCCCTTGCCTGAACATGGCCCCGGAAGAATACCAGCGCCATGTACAAGCAGGCTTATGTTTCTACTGCCATCAGAATGACCACCTGTCCAAAGACTGCCCTACAAGAAGCTCCATTGCCCAGAACCCCACTATTTCTGCAATAAACAGCTCTTCTCAGTCTTACCATATTATCCAAGCCACCTTGCTGTATTCAGACCAGGAGTTGAAGATACCAGCTCTCATGGACAGTGGAGCCATCCACAATTATATTGAATGAGGCTTAGCTGAAAAATTGGGACTAGAATTGGAAGATAAACCCACCCTGATCACCCTAGGAAATAAGTCTACTGAAACCTCCTTTGAGAGTAAAGGAAGTGTTCTTATGAAGCTGGGTCTTGCCCAGATCAAGATCAAATTCTTGGTAATGGACAAGTTGCCCCGACCTGTGGTGTTGGGGTTTAATTGGTGGGTAGAGCATGAGTCTAATATCAACTATGCCAGACAACAGGTTCAATTTGTACATGCAGGTACAACCTGGAAGCTACCCTATGTGACCACCCAAACACCTCCCCTATTGAACAGCATGTTGGTGGTGCCTTGCAAAGAAGAAATACCTGCCTGATTAGAGAGATGGAAATCAGTGTTCCCTGAGACCATGGCCACAGCTCTCCCCAAGCACACCAGGCTTGACCACACTATCAACTTGATCCCTGGAACCCAGCCCAAACATGGCCCTGTATATGGATGCAACATGAAAGAGAAGGGGGCTCTCAGGGAATATCTAGACACCATGTTGAAGAAAGGCTACATCTGCGTATCCAAATCCCCTTGTTTGTCTCCCCTGCTGTTTGTCAAGAAAAAGGGCAGAGAATTGAGGCCTTGTGTAAACTACCAAAATCTCAACAAGATTACTGTAAAGAACCACTATTCTGTTTCAAACGCTAAAGACCTTTCAGATCAGCTCTCTGGAGCAAACATCTTTTCCAAAGTTGACTTAAGGGACGCATTCAATCAGATACGTATCAAGCCTGGATATCAATGGAAAACAGCTTTCAAAACAAGATAAGGGCTATTTGAATACTTGGTTATGCCATTTGGCCTCTGCAATGCCCCCAGCACCTTCTAAACCATGGTAGACATAGTGCTTAGTGACCTCAAGAACCAGTGCTGTGTAGCCTACCTAGACAACATCCTCATCTATAGCCAAACTCCCGAGGAACACACAAAACACCTACAAATGGTAATGCAGAGACTCTGGGATCATGGATTATTTGTAAAGCTACCCAAGTGTGAATTCTTTCAAGATGAAGTAGAATTCCTTGTCTACCATGTCCTGAAAAGAGGTTTTTCCATGTCACCAGACAAAATTGAGGCTGTCATATCATGGCCAGAGCCCACTAACTGTAAGGAAGTACAGAGCTTCTTGGGTCTGGCAAACTTTTGCAGAGAATTTGTCCAAAATTTTTCTTCCATCTGCCTTCCTTTGACCTGCCTGAACTCTGAAAAGCATGCCTTTGTGTAGGAAAATACAGCGCGCACAGCCTTCAATACACTCAAAGAAGCCTTTGTTTCTGCATCGGTCCTTGCTATGCCCAACTACACTAAACCCTTTGTGGTAGAAGCTGATGCCTCAGACTTTGCCTTGGGGGGGTGTTGCTTCAGGAGGGGCATGATAGTAATCTTCATCCTGTAGTTTACTACTCCAGGAAGTTCACTGCACCAGAACTGAACTACCCAATATATGACAAAGAGATGCTGGCAATTATCCAATCCCTGAAACATTGGAGAAGATACCTTTGTGATGCTGCCCACCCAGTGAAAATCATGACAGACCACAAGAATCTGACTTACTTCTTCAAACCACGACAAATCAACCAACGTCAGGCCAGATGGATACTATTCCTAGCTGACTACAACCTGAAGATCAATTACAAACCTGGGAAGATAAACATTGTACCTGACGCCTTGAGTTGAAGAGCTGATTTCTTCACCAGTTCCAAAGAGATAGAGGAGTTCAACACCCAATCACTATTATCTTCACACATGCTGGAACCCATGCTCTTATTCCTAGGCCTGGCTAGTAGTAAAGAAGAAATCCAACATGATCAGACCCTGGACAAGCACTTTATTACCATCATAAAAGACTTAGCTGAGAACATTGACTGTAAAGTTACGCCTCCCCCTTAGGCCTCCACTTCAATTCCTGCTGAATGCTTGGAAATTTCTACCAAATTATGTTTGAATATTTATCCAAAAGATTACTGAAAAAGACCAAGAAAGGCCATCAATTTAATATTTTAGAATTATTCTGAAGATGCCCCCGCCTAACCCACCCAAGAGACACCTCTGGTTAAATATCATATGCAAGAGCGGCCGGGAGCAGTGGTAATTGCATCCAAAGCATATTCCTGATGTTAGTTGGTTCAGTTTTCCTTTTAACTATGTCCATTCAAAATTTTTCAAGATATTTCTGCCTCAAGAAATGCATTTGTATCTGCTCATATCATTGGTCAATTGGTTTGTGATATTCAATCTACCACTCTAATCCTATCACATCCCTTAAATGAATGCAAGTGTTGTAAAAGACCTTGCTTCATCATTCTCTACTCTAATAAAGTTTTAAAATTTTTAGTTTAATTTGGCCTTCTGGTTTTGCCTGTTGCTTTTGGTGTTCAGTTGATCCCTTCTCCCATGTGGCCTCCCAGGAATTGTTGGCAGCAATCTTTTGGTTGTTGCTGAAACCACAACTTTATTATAGTTGAGAGCTTGGTTTTATTTCCTCTTAACCTGCTCCTCAATTCTCACATTGACAGCAAATATTACAGAGCAGGTTATTCACTACACAGAAGATTCCTAAAACTAAATGGACAAACCTACATACCTGAAGGTTCACTGAGATTGGAGATTCTGAAGGAGTACCACAACTCCCCCATGGGTGGACACCCAGGCCGCACCAAGACCTTAAAGGGTATCCAAAGAGCGTACTTGTGGCCAAGAATGAAGCTGGAGATAGATACATACATTAATGGTTGTGAAACATGTGGCCGCTCTAAACCCAAGTGAGGAAAACCTGAAGGCTTGCTCCAACCCCTCCAAATTGCAGTAGGCCCTTGGAAGTCAGTATCTATGGACTATATAGTAGAGCTCCCAGAGTTAAAAGGCTACAACACCATACTTGTGATTGTTGACAGATTCACAAAGATGGGTTACTTTATTCCTATCACCACTCACGTGACAGCCAAGGAGACCGCCACCCTCTGTAGGGACCACATTTTCATGAATCATGGCTTACCCAAGGAAGTTATCTCTGACCGTGGCCCCTAGTTTACATCTGTTGTGAATTGGCCTGGTGGACATCTTTTGTTGCTTGGTAGAGTATAGTAATAGGCATAAACACAAATTAATACAGGTCCAATGACTCTTTAATATTTACCTTTAATTAATAGGTAACAACTGAGTTGAGTAAAGGCAAGAATTAATATGTGAAAAAGTGTTTTTTATTTGGAAAGAAAGGAAATTTTATATACCATTCAGGCTGCACAATGGATGCAGGAGTGTTATTAACACCTGCACCATTGTTAGGAACATTACATGATCTTCTGATATCCACCAGGCTCTTGCATCCATACTTTTTCCATCTTAGGACAATCCAGACAATCTGATGGAGAAGAGTGGGTGCGCATTATCCCGGAGTGGCTGCAGCTTGCAGCTGCCCATTACGGAAGCTGCTAGTAATTCCCAAACCTGATCCAACTTGGATGTAATAGCATGGCTGACCTATTGTAACGTCTAAGATACAATTAGAATTACATATCTGTCAGATCCGACAGATTTGGGTGCAAACCAGTTTAGTCTTGACTATCAGGATTAATTCCACTGATAGCCTTGACCATTATACACATGCCGTCTAATTTATGACGTTTCCCACCACTAGAATGGGCAAGGGTATAAATAGAGGGCACAGTACTCAAGGGTTGCATATGTCAGATAACCAAACTAAATTACCAAGGGCTTCCAGAGCTACTACCATTAGGGCCAGAGTGGCAGCCAGTAAAGCTGCCAGATTGACTAAAGAAAGGAGTGCCCAGAATAAGAGCCAGAAGAGGGCAGAATGGTTGGTTAAGCACGTACAGGCTTCTCAGGCACAGGAGTCAGTGGTTCAACTAGAGGCTCAACAGGAGGAAGGGATCACCTGTTTTGATCTTTCCAGTGTTCTGGACTGGAAGGAAGCCAAGGAGGTCAAACTTGGGGAAGGGCCCCACCTTCATGCCTTATTTAAAGAAGTGCTGAAGGATTCCTCTATGTTAACTCAAGCTAAAGTCAAGGAGGGGCATTTTTATCATTTCTGTTTTGACCAAGAAGCAGCACTGAAATTTGCTGAGAGTCAACTTCAAGCATTTGAGTGGTAAGGGAAGAAGTTTGACCAGGAACAGATAGACCTTGTTTTGTTGGTACTCTGGGGGATGATCAGGGCCTGGTGCCATGAAGGAAGAGTGGATATGGAAGTAGCCAGCTGGTTTGATAAGGATTGTAAGAACTTCTGTATCCAACAAGTGACAGCTGATTTTCTTACAGCCTTGAATCTTAAGAGCAAGGATATGTATACTCGGTTGGCCTTGCTTGGGCACCTTCTCACAGCTCCTTTGGATAAGCTAGTGGTGGCTGAGGTAGAGGACATTCCCATGTTGATAGAGGGACTCATGCGGGAAATCTAAAAGCCAGATATTGCCTTGAACCAAAAGTACTGGAGCAGAGAGCATCTGTTCTGGGATGCCTTGGTAGTGGGAATTGGATTCCCCGTCTGGATGGGCCTCAACTGAGCACAGGCTTGGGATAAATACCCCAATTACCCTATCTTCTGTCTGTGGCACTTTAAGGAGGACTATGCGGAGGAGTATATGGCAGCCTGAGTGATCCTTCTCACAATGGCTTGTCATTTAAAGGCAGTGGTCTCCAACCACTGAAAGTTCCAATAAAGCCTTTTTTAGTATATATGCCTTATTTCTTTCTTTCTGCAATGTGGACAACAACCCATGGCATTTTTTATTAGGCTTTTCTTTTCCGGATTGTTGTCCTAAAGGGGGATTACTCCTGATCACTAGGAGCCATACTCATGTATTGCGCATGAATTCTGGTGACCAGTTGTCCAGTGGCAGGTTCCTTCAATATATAACTATTGGGACCTACTTTCTGGATGACCTTAACAGGTCCTTGCCATAGGGAGGCAAGTTTGCTTTCACATCCATAGCCTCTGTTGCTATAGAAGTATACTAAGTCTCCAATTTGATAACTGGGGAGGGCTGGACGTTTAGCTTGGGCAAGCTCCACATCCTTTTGCTTGGTGTTCAGGTTGATAGTATAGGCTTTGGCCTGTATTCTGATCAAAGTCTGAGCCAGCTTATGGAGGTAGGCTTCTGGGGTGACAGCCAGGTTAGGTTTCACCAAGGAGTACATATGAGGAGGTAAACCAGGCTGACGTCTATACAGGAGTTGGAAGGGGGTTTTGCCTGTTGCTTTATGATAGCCAATGTTGTAAGCAAAGTTGGCTGCAGGCAGGTAAGTTTCCCATTCTGACTCATGTTGTGTGCTAATTTCCTGAGGATCTGTACCAAACTTTCATTAGTCTGTTCAACCATTCCATTAGTTTGGGGACAATATGGGGTGAATAATGTGTCTCTGATACCCATCAGTTGATTTACTCTAGGTATCATATAGCTAGTGAAGTTGGTTCCATTGTCAGTTAGCAGCATCTGAGGACATCTGTGGCGGTAGATGATGTGTTCCAAGATGAACATGGCTGTAGTGAGTGCAGACTGATTTGGGATAGCCTTGACCTCAACCCATTTGGTCAACTGGTCCCCAGCCACTATGATGTACTTGTTTTCCCTTTTGAGACTGGCAAGGGTCCCACCACATTGATGGCCACAGTATGAAAGGCAAATCTTGGGCAGATCAGCTTGTGCTGGAATCTTGCTACCTTTGGCCGTTCAACATTGTAGTCATGACAAGTAGCCAAAATCTCAGCGACATCAGAGGGCATTCCTTCCCAGTAGAAATGCTGCTGTAACTGATCAAGGGTTTTTTGTATTCCTTCATGTCCTGTAGCTTTGTGTGAAGCAACTACAGAGTCTGTTCTGAGTGAGGGGCATACATATGGCAACCACTTATCCTTGTAAAGCTTAAAGAGTTGACCATCTTTAACCTTGGTGTCTACTGAAAGCCTTTTAAGAACATTTTGGATTTCAGTGGGCTCTTCCCCCCACAAATATTGGTCAACCAGTAGTTTTTCATAAAGCTCATTGGCAATAGAGGACACAAGGGCAATGGTAGGCAATCTTGAGAGTCAATCTGCATTCTGATGGACTGCCCCAGCGCGGTGCACTATGTCATAATTAAAGGCTTGAAGTTTGATGGCCCAACAAGCAAGTCTTCCTTCAGGGTCCTTCAGGGTCCTTCAATGTTTTTAGCCATTAGAGGGAAGTGTGATCAGTAACCACAGTAAACTGTACACCATGTAAGTATACTCTAAACTGATGGTAAGAGTAAATTACTGCCAGGCATTCCCTTTCAGTCACTGTTTAGTTGCTTTAATGACAGTTCAAGGTGCGAGAACAGTAGCCAACAGGGTATTCTAGTCCATTGTTGTCTAGTTGTGAAAGGACACCACCAATGGCAGTAAGACTAGCATCTGTGTGCACCACAAGAGGTTTCTCAAATTTAGGATAGGCCAGTACAGAGGTACACATCAGAGTCTGTTTCAGAGCATCAAAGGCTTTTTGATAGGCAAAGTTCCTGAAGAAGTCTACATCAGCACGTAGAAGGTTGAACAAGGAGTCCCCAAGTGTAGCAAAGTTTGGGATGAACCTGCAGTAGTAACTAATCATTCCCAGAAAGACTTGGATATCATGCTTGTTGGCTGGTACCTGCATCTTGGCAATTGCTTCCACTTTAGCAGGTACAGGGTGTAGGCCATCCTTACTTATCACAAACCCTAGGAATTCTAAGTGTTCCTTGAAGAAACTACATTTCCTTGGCTTCAGTTTCAGGTTGGCTTTGAGTAACCTTTTGAAAACCTCTTTTAAGTGTTTTAAATGCTCAGTGAAGGTTTTGGAGAAGACATTAATGTCATCCAAGTATACAAGCACCAATGTGAGCTTCAAGTCACCCATAACTGCATCCATAGCTCTCTGGAAAGTGGCAGAGGCATTTTTTAGTCCCTGGGGCATCTTTGTGGGCTGGAAAAGTCCTTTCTCAGTAATGATAGCACACTTTTCCTGATCCTCAGGTGGAAGATCAATCTTCCAGTAGCCACTGATTAGATCCATGGCACTAAAGAACTTAGCTCCTCCCAAACAATTCAAAGTATCATCAATACATGGAAGGGGATAGGAGTCCTTCTTAGTGATGGAGCTCAGTCTTCTATAGTCAATGACCACTCTATCAGAACCATCCTTCTTTTTGACAATAAGAAGGGGAGAGGACCAGGGGCTTTTACTGGGTACCAACAGCCCAGAGCTTAGTAACTTATGAAGCTCTTTGTTATCTATAGCTTGGTTTGCTTGGCTACAGCAAATAGGGCAAGACCAGATTGGGGGTTGTCCTTGGGTATCAATGGTGTGCTCTACTCCAATGGTTTTCCCAAGTTCCAAGTCATCCTTGGCAAAGACTTCCTTGCATTTGTCAAAGAGAGCCAGTGCCTGGTCCTTTTTTGGTTCAGTGAGGCCAATCAGAGAGTCACAAGGAATTATAGGCAAGACCAAGGGCTGGTTCACTGGAAGTCCTAGCTCATCAAGTCCAGCAAAGGATGACACTTGGAGCAAGTTGGCATGTTCTTCTAGTCTGATATATCCCAATAACTGATTTTTCTGCACAGTCAAGGGGACAGGATCAAGGTTAGCTAGTAGGACCTGGAGCTCTTTGGGTCCAGACATGACTAGTCCAGGACAGATCCATGGTTCCAGGCAGGAGGCACCATGATGACCAAAGACTTCACCATGTAAACCAGAAGGAATCTCTAAGGACAGACCAGTATGGTGAATCACTTGAGATCCAGAAGGAATGGTAAACAAGGAGGAAACGTACAAGGGGATCCCTTTATACTCCTTAGTTGACAGGGGAAGCATCCTAAGCTTTCTTTGCCGTAAGGTATAGGCCACAGGAATATCACCGTCAGCATACTCCATGTTGATTAAGTGAAGCTTCTTTTTGGGAAGGTCAATCACCTTAGCACTATTGTAGTACATGGGGATAGTCTGACCTAGGATTTTGAAGTTATTATCACCATGGTTGGTAATAGTCCCATACCTTGTCATGAACCCTGTTCCAATAAGGATATCATAACTGTGATTGTCCAGAACTATAGCAGGGGCAGTTACAATCAATTTCCCAAACTGTAGGGGCAATGATGAGTAAGCGCCCATGGCTTTAGTGGTAAGTGGGCCTGCTGTCCCAAATACCTCTTGGTAATCCAAGTCTGGGGCCAACTTCAGTTTCTTGACTAGTTGCAAGGAGATGATATTTCCTGGTGCACTGGAGTCAATGATGGCTTGGACCTTAACCTTGTGGACCATCATATCAATGTAGGTGCAGTCTGTTCTATCAGTTCCATCACTTAGAGATGTTACTTGATAGACATCCATATCCTTGTATTTACTAAGGAATTCCTCCAAAGTTGTACACAAGGTAGGACTAAATCCTTTCAGGGCATCCAGAGAATCAGAGACATTAACAGACTTGAGGATTTGTGCCATTTTCTTGACGCTATCACTCTCATGTGTGACTTCAGTAGTAAGGAGGGTCAACTGCTCAGCGTAAGGAAGTGCAACTGTCTCTCTGGCTTCAGGGGTAATCAAGGGTTCCTTCATTATTCTCTTGCCTCTGGTTAGGGCGTTGATAGCAATAATTCTATGAAGCTGGTCTTCTTCTATCTCCTGGGAGTCAGGGTAGCAGAGCAAGGGGCTAGCGTCAGGATCAGTGGAGCCTAGGCTAGGGCTTGCTGGTGTGAGGACTTTGGAGTCTTTGGTTTCCAAATTCAGAGCTGTGCCAGATTAAGAGACACAGCCAGGAGCACCTGGGTCTTCAGGTGGGAGGGGAGAGGGTAGAGAGAGGGGAGGTATATGTACATGAGCAACCAGGGATTTCTTCTCATCCTGGTTGCTTAGCAGTTTTTTGGCTCCTCATCTTGAGAGGCCTCCTCATCCTCTTGATCTCCTTCTGAATCATATTCCTCTGCTTCTATGTGGTTTACCTTGGGTGCTGGTTGCTTGCATTCTCTAGACATGTGTCCTAGCTTTCCACACTTATAGCAAGTGCAGTTGCTATTGGTACCAGCTGTTCCTTGAGTGGTAGAGCTTTCCCCAGCCTTAGGCTTGTCAGAGAAAGATGACTTGTTTCTATTCTCTTGGAATGCTCTTGATCAGAGGGCATGGGCACTTCAAAGTCATCCTTGAATGTGAGCAGGTTGTGGATCAGGTCAGAGACATTATGGGCTCCATAGATTCTAGACTTCAGAGCAAGAGAGAGGTTCTTGTTAGGTCGTACTGCATTGAGCAGAGCAGACTTAACATCAATGAAGGAAGCAGCCTTCAGGGAGATCAAATTCTGGGCCTCTATATAGAACCTATCAGCAAACTCCTGCATGGTTTCTCCCTTTTTGATGCCTCCCTCCACAAAGTCCATTTTCCGGTTGTTGAGGGCCTCTTCACTGCCAAACTCATCCATTAATGCCTTGGAGACATTGGCAAAAGTCCATCCACATTCTGGGAGTCTAGGCATGATGATGGTTTGGGTTTCAGAATCTAGGCAGTTGAAGATGGCAGAGTTCTTCATTGCCTCATCAGCCCCATACATTGTGTTCTCATACAATCTCAAAAACACGGTGACATTACTTTTCCTATCAAATTTTGGAAAATTGACAGATTTGAAGTTAGGGATCACGCTGCTTGTGTTGAACAATTGTCTGATGGGAGAGTGGTTGCTTCTTGAAGCTTGATACCTAGCTTCTGAGGCAGCCTGGTTTTCCTGCAATCTGGTTTGCTCAGGAGTAGCCAGGGGGTTCTCACTACTCTCTAGTACTGCTTCAGCCACCATGATGTTCCTAGGGACATTTCTCTGGTTGACATCATCTTCATCATAGCTATGGTAGGATTTATTTCCAGAGGAGTGTGCCTGGCTACCCAAGGAAAGTCTACTAATTGACCTAAGTTCCTCAAAATGTACTGTCCTTCCTCTAGGCAGGGAGGCTGGTAGACAAGCAGTAAGGCGGTCAATCTGATCTTGGAGAGTGAATAGAGTGGCTCTAGTATCCTTGAGCTCTTCTCTGATGACTTGTTTTTCTTTTACCAGTCCATCTACTTCATCTTCTAAGCCTTGGATCTGTTGACAGGTGGTCTCAGCAAAGGTCTGTTTGACCTGCTCTAAGGCGGCCTGTCTCTGTTGGTCATGCTTGGGACCAGCATGGATGGCCTTAAGATCCTTGATTCCTTTGGCTAATTGAGCCTGGAAAGTGCGTAGGTCCCCATACAAGAAGGTATTATCCTGTTGGAGTTCCTGCACGTCCTTCTCCAAGGAGTGAAAGTGACTGAAGAGTTCCATCACCTCTTTATGGAGCATGCTGTTGTCAACCCTGGCAGTCTTGTCTGCTGTAGTACCAGTGGTTATCTTTTCCAGTTCCTGTACAATGGCCTGGAAGAGGTCTCTGGAGCTTTTGACGTGTCCAGTTACTACAGAGATCCTATGTGGATCCAACCCATAATTGCTAAGAATTTGTTGAACCACCTGGGGAATGTAGTTGTGGAAGGATTGTTCCATGGTCTCCATGAACTGGGTGGAAGACATCTGGTTTCTGACCAGCTCAGCAATCTGTTGGTTGACCAGACCAAAGTTTGAACTGAGGTCAGAGTACAAGGTCTGTAAGAAGTTCTGTTGGGCGCAATCAATTACCCTTGATGCAGAAGAACATTCTCTTGACATGCAAGGTGGACACAATTATGACAGATAGCAGGGTGTAAAAAGTAGTATAGGTACTCCTTCATCTGTTTAATTGTCTTCATGTCCTTCTTGAGCTGGTTTGGAGTGATGTGGCTCAAGGTTTGGAATCTCTCCCTGATGGAGGGTCTATATGCTGGCAGGATTGCCAGGCGGGCCAAATTTTCTCCATCTTGTACTGCTCCTTCATTCATTCCTTGGGTGATAGAGTCTAAAATTTGGGAGGAGGGTACAATATTGGCATTAACAGGGTTAGGGATTGCCACATTCAAATTTAGGGTTTGTAGCATTGAATGGAGTGAGGTCTTTGCACATCTCCCATGAACTGGCTCAGTACAGGCAGCTCCTGGGGATTTTGGGGAGAACCATCCTGGTTGGTGGTCTCCAGAAAGGATAGTTCTGGCGTCTGCTGGAGTATGCTTTGCAGGTAGGCTAAAGCAGAAGCAGATAGTGGACCATTACCTCCCTGGGCTGAAACAGGACCACGTCAGGAGTGTCCTGCAGGTTTGGTGTGTTTGGAAGAATACATTCTAGGAGTGAGCACCAAATGTTGTGAATTGGCCTGGTGGACGTCTTTTGTTGCTTGGTAGAGTATAGTAATAGGCCTAAACACAAATTAATACAGGTCCAATGACTCTTTAGTATTTACCTTTAAT
The DNA here is from genome assembly GCA_014839935.2 of Entomophthora muscae. Lineage (NCBI taxonomy): Eukaryota > Fungi > Entomophthoromycota > Entomophthoromycetes > Entomophthorales > Entomophthoraceae > Entomophthora > Entomophthora muscae. The sequence continues at coordinate 250,835 of QTSX02007206.1, forward strand.
TAATAGGTAACAACTGAGTTGAGTAAAGGCAAGAATTAATATGTGAAAAAGTGTTTTTTATTTGGAAAGAAAGGAAGTTTATATACCATTCAGGCTGCACAATGGATGAAGAAGTGTTATTAATACCTACACCATTGTTAGGAACATTACATGATCTTCTGATATCCACCAGGCTCTTGCATCCATACTTTTTCCATCTTAGGACAATCCAGACAATCTGATGGAGAAGAGTGGGTGCACATTACCCCAGAGTGGCTGCAGCTTGCAGCTGCCCATTATGGAAGCTGCTAGTAATTCCTGAACCCAATCCAACTTGGATGTAATAGTATGGCTGACCTATTGTAAAGTCCAAGATACAATTAGAATTACATATCTGTTGGATCCAACGGATTTGGGTGCAAACCAGTTTAGTCTTGACTATCAGGATTAATTCCACTGATAGCCTTGACCATTATACACATTTGGTTTAATTTACGACAACATCCAAGTTCTGGGCCCAAATCTTACAAGACCTGGGAATCAAGAGATCACTATCCACAGTGTACCTCCCCCAAAGTGACAGACAAACTGAAAGAGTTAACCAAGTATTGGAACAGTACCTCTGATGCTATGTTAATGCAGAACAAGACAACTGGACCAAACACTTACCCATGGCGCAATTTGCATACAATAATCAAGACCACAGTTCTACAGGAATGTCTCCATTCAAGACCAACTATGGATTTGACCCTACTTGGGACCACCTTCCCACAGAAGAGTCCAGCAACCCTGAGGGACAATATTGGGTGGCTACCATTCATACCACCCAAGAAGAGTGTGCCCAAAACCTGAAGCAAGCCATACAGACCTACAAAGACTTTGCCAACAAGAGGAGAAGCCCTGGACCATTGATAGAAGTTGGGGACATGGTTTACCTCAGCACCAGGAATATCAAGACTACAGCGCCATGTGCAAGCCTCAGCCCTAGGAAAACAGGACCATACAAAGTTTTGCAACGCATAGGAGAAGTAGCTTACAGATTAGAGCTCCCGTCTAACTGGAAGATCCATGATGTCTTTCACCAATCACTATTGTCCAAGAAGAAAAGTACCTCACACCCTCATCAAGTTGTTTGCACTGCCCCTCCCCCGCTCAAAGTAGGAAGCTTTCTAGAGCATGAGGTTGAACAGATTCTAGACCACAAGATGAGATATTGACAACTACACTACTTGATCAAATGGAAAGATTACCCACCCAAAGAGAATACCTGGGAACCTGAAGATAACCTTTCTAATGCTAGTGTCCTCCTGACTACAGCACAAGACTGAGCATCCAGATTTAAGCTGTAAGAGCTCAACTATGGTGGGGGATGATGTCAGGGCCCAGAATGGGCCAGACAAAACCCTATGTTACATAGGTTCAACGCCTTCAATTGAGCAATTGTGCAACCAATCAATCACATTGTCAATTATTCAGATTTACCCAAAGGAAACTTTAATTCCAAGTGGGTAATTGAACCCTGGTCAAGGCCAAGCCTGGGGGCCATTGAAAACCGTCCTAAAGCCAAGCAAAAAAGATTTTAATTGGCCCACACCCTCTGAAACCCAGAATTGGGGACTTGGGTTGCCAAATGGCCCAAAATTCCTCTACCATCTTCCCCAGGGCAAAAATAATGAAAGGATTCATCTAACTGACAAATCAGGAGTCACCAATGGGGCCCAGCTTGAGAATAGCCCATTGACAACCAATAAGAAGTTGCCAGTAAGTCTAATTGCAGCTTCCCAGCAGGATATAGCTGGAAACACTGGCATCCCCTTTCTTTGTTGACATCTTCATCTAATAAACTTTGTTGGTTAATGCACACTGAGAATTTATACTTTGCAGGGGTTTATTACATTATTACAAATTTTATACTGCTGGTGCTTTCAAACAGAGAGTACCTCCAGTACCAACGCCAGCGCTGGGAAACAGAGCAACTTCTAGCTGCCTCCAACCAACCACCGCCAGCCTTTACCCCATCTCCTAGAGTGCTGGACCAAGAATTAATTCCTGCTTCCGCACTGTGCCCCTCCTTTCCTGGTGTTCCTCTGCTCCAACAACTTGCCCAGCCAAGCCTGACCATGTACGCTGCCACAGGAGAACTTTCTCTCATTCCTTCTGCTTCATCATATGACTACAGTAAGCTTGGATTTGCCTATTTGACCATGCTGGGGCTCACTGAGCAAGTGATACCCCACATGGGAGTGTGGCGTCTTTGGGCTACTGCTGCCAATTATGTGATGCAGATGGCCCCTGTCATCTACTGGGCCTTCCAGGCTCAACCCTTCCCCTCAACTGAAGGTTCCCCTGGGAGTCACCCAGGCCATGACACCCCCCAATATCACAATTATAGATTTTTTGTTTCTTAATTAGTTGTTTTTGGTTTGACAACGCCCATTTTAGAATACTCAAAAAAATCCACCCATTTCCCCAGATTTTACTGCCAAATTTAAACACCCAACTGTAATACCCAGAGATGGTAGGTACTACTTGTAGCATGTATGGCAGGAGGTTGACAAATTGGAACCCAGTCAGGGTGGTGATGATTGGGTATATGGTCATTAACCAATGGAAGACTTTAGCGTGGATGTTGTATCTTCCAAAGTTTCCGGCAAAGTAGGTTAAGATGTAGTACAGAGTGGTGTACACTGCAATAGACAGTGTGGAATGCGGGGACACCAGGGGAGGCCAGGAACCAGTGTGTGAGGAGTTTAGTTATCCAGGGTCAAAGTGAGGGTCATGACCTAGCCCATCTGGTGAGGGCCCAAAGAACTCTTATCCCTGTTGGTAACCCCTAATCCCAAGGTAATCTGTGAGTACAGCTTTGAAGATGAGGTGGTTCATCTTCCTTGGATTGGAGGGGGGTTGGCTGGGGCTTGAAAATTAAAGTTGACTTAAGTTGTTTTTAAGTAAGATTTCACTTTATTGAGGGTATTAATCTCAATAATAGCACAGGCTATTACTGAGGGGAGGGTCCCATATTTATAGTGCTTCCCACTTGCAAAACTTTGCAAGTGGGAATGGAAGCAAGGGATTGGGGAACCCAAAAGTTTGGACAAGGTGATTGGGAATTGGGGTTTAAGCAGGTGGTCAAATTCTTGTTCCCTGACAATCTGTTGGGGGTTTGGCCACTCTTGCCTGGAGCCAATGATTTTCCCTGGAAGTGGAATCAGGTGATGTTGAAAACTCATGGAATTTCCAAGTTCTATTTTTGTCTTGGGAGGCTTAGTCTGACTGGGGTCTGGACCCAAGCATGTGATTTGGTCCCTTGAAGCCCATTGGTCTGGAGGTGAACTGCTCTTCAATTTTGGAACCTGGATTTTCTTATCTTCTGGGGAGTCAGAATATTCCACAGCATCTGAACCCTGAATTTGCCCTTCTTCTGAAGGGCAAGAATTAATCATCATTTTTTCCTTGCAAGGCAGGGACTTTTTTGATTGGCTGCATCTGGTGGGAACATCTGATTAGTTGTGGGATAGGGCCTGGGACCTGGGTGGGTGGGTGGGTGGGTGGGTGGGCTGGGGGGTGGCAGCGGGCAAGCAGGCGGCTGGGTGGGCAAGCAGGGGGTCAGCAGGAGGCCCGCTGGCGGTTGGCTGGGCGCAGGGAGGCTGGCAGAGGGTGCTGGCAGGCATGGCAGGCGCCTGCGCGGTTGCGGCAGGCGCCTGCTTGGATGTTAAATTGTTACAGCAATTTTTAAATTCTGTTTTGTCTTTTGTTTGATTTTTATTTCCCCCAATTAAAGGGGGAAAGTCTTTATTAAATTTTGCCTCCTTGACCGTAAAATATTCTTTTCTTTTCCAACATTGTTCCTTGTTAATAATTTGATTTATGTCAGGAATATTCCTGACACCAACACAATATTTTTAAAATTTGTGTTTCAGATTGTGTGCCCTATTTTAGATACCTTGATATAATTCTTGATTACAATACATTACACTCAATATTTGAGTGATTTTGTTTACATAGTGAGTTACTATTGTGTTTTGTTTTTAGATTGAGTTTTGCACACTGCACTTGAGCATATTTTGTCACTGATTCACATAGTAAATATATGTACACCAAAAGTCAACTCACACCATTTTGTTTGTGAATCATGTATTTTGGATTATATTTTGAATGTTTTTGCTTTGCATGTGAGCACTTCTTTGCTGTGTTGACCCATTTTGCCCATTAATGCCACAAACCCCTGTTAAAAGAGTAAATATTTTAACCTAATAGTTGTATTTTATTTAAATCTGAAACCATTTTGTATAAATCTGAGGTATTTTTGATTGTTGCCATAGCTTCTAAAACTACTGTATTAATATGACGTGTCATGGCCTGGGTGACTCCCAGGGGAACCTTCAGTAAAGGGGAAGGGTCAAGCCTGGAAGGCCCAGTAGATGACAGGGGCCATCTGCATCACATAATTGGCAGCAGTAGCCCAAAGACGCCACACTCCCATGTGGGGTATCACTTGCTCAGTGAGCCCCAGCATGGTCAAATAGGCAAATCCAAGCTTACTGTAGTCATATGATGAAGCAGAAAGAATGAGAGGAAGTTCTCCTGTGGCAGCGTACATGGTCAGGCTTGGCTGGGAAAGTTGTTGGAGCAGAGGAACACCAGGAAAGGAGGGGCGCAGTGCGGAAGCAGGAATTAATTCTTGGTCCAGCACTCTAGGAGATGGGGTAAAGGCTGGCAGTGGTTGGTTGGAGGCAGCTAGAAGTTGCTCTGTTTCCCAGCGCTGGCGTTGGTACTGGAGGTACTCTCTGTTTGAAAGCACCAGCAGTATAAAATTTGTAATAATGTAATAAACCCCTGCAAAGTATAAATGCTCAGTGTGCATTAACCAACAAAGTTTATTAGATGAAGATGTCAACAAAGAAAGGGGATGCCAGTGTTCCCAGCTATATCCTGCTGGGAAGCTGCAATTGGACTTACTGGCAACTTCTTATTGGTTGTCAATGGGCTATTCTCAAGCTGGGCCCATTGGTGACTCCTTATTTGACATTTAGATGGATCCTTTCATTATTTTTGCCCTGGGGAAGCTGGTAGGGGAATTTTGGGCCATTTGGCAACCCAAGTCCCCAATTCTGGGTTTCAGAGGGTGTGGGCCAATTAAAATCTTTTTTGCTTGGCTTTAGGACGGTTTTCATGGCCCCCAGGCTTAGCCTTGACCAGGGTTCAATTCCCCACTTGGAATTAAAGTTTCCTTTGGGTAAATCTGCATAATTGACAATGTGATTGATTGGTTGCGCAATCGCTCAATTGCAGGCATTGAACCTATGTAACATAGGGTTTTGTCTGGCCCATTCTGGGCCCTGGCATGACGGTTCAAATTGGGGATTATAAACTGTATAATAGCAGATTCAATTCAATATTGACCTGTGGATTATCCACTGTGTAATGCTGACCTAAACCAATAAGGAACAAATTATATGTTGTGTAATGCTGATCTGAACTTGGTATTTCCTAGCCATTCACACATCACTTGTTTGATATACTCATATACACCCTTCAGGCTGGGTGGGACTGTATCAGGAATGACAATTTGGATGCTCCTAAATCTCAAAATACGGAACCAGAGTCAACCCCTGGACAAAACCCTTTGCAGACTGCCAGACCCATAGGCTGGGAACCCAATAACCCACTACTGATTGATAAAGTTGTTGCCAGTCTGCCAGGACCCAAACCCTTAGCTGTCCCACAGAATTCTGCAAGCAAACCGCCAGTGCAAGATACTGGGATTTTCCCAAGGTACCAATGCCTGACACTGGCGGTTTGCTTGGTAAAATGCTGAAGTTTCTTAATGAGAGTTATTCCAAACTCCCCAAAGCCCCAGAGGAGGCGCTGAACCTGAAGAGGTACCCAATACACAAATCAACAAACAGAAGGATTCAAAGTCTTCTCATCCCAAAGCGGCCAGTGACAAACTGCCAGTGCGGAGCGCCACACTGCCATCTGAGACACCCAATGCCAACCTGCCCAAGCCCAGAAAATCCAACCAGGAAGTGAAGCCTGGCAGTGTGGTATAAATCTCTGCCAGGACAAGATCAATCCCCATTGTCATTTTTAAATAAAGGTTATGAGATATTGGTTTCCCCAATTATTGCCATATTTTATTCTTGTCATCTGCCAGTTAACTCAAAGATCATCTGACCCTCCTGCCAGCCCGCCAGCTACGTACCGCCTGCCATGTGCTCTCTTTGGTCCTGTCTATTTCACAGAGTACCCATTAAAGCCTGAGTACAAGGACTACACTGCCAACAACATACTAGCCTGGGATCCCTTGGCCAGAGCTACAGAGTTAACCAGATACAACTGAGAAGGCCCTTGGTACGTTACCAAACCCTGCCTGTTCAGAGATAAATACAACTTCCTTCCTGCTTATCAAATAGACATGGAACCACCTGTCATCCCCAAACCCATGCCTGCCACTGCCACTGAGCTCCCGCTGGACCATACCAACAAGCTTTTTGGAATTGTATATATTACTCTCACAGGAGTAATAGATACTATTGTCCCTGCTGCTGGTCCTGGGTAGGCAAGTCAATGTCCTACCTCATTAAGTTAGCAACAATCCTATGGTGGGCCCTGCCCACCCAGTCCACAACCCGCCAGTTCCCAAACACTAGCAAGCTAGCAGATCAGGGTTGGTTCCCTGACAGACTGAGTTGATACAATGTCCAGTAGGATGGAATGAGAGATATATTTTTGGTGATATGGTGATTACACAGTGTGTAATCAATGATAATCACCATAATGACTAACAATTATATGGCGTATAAGTGCCAGATCAATAATAATAAACTGGTGATTATATGGCATATAATCACTACACCTTTAAAGACTCAACAATTGGGGGAGTATTTTAGCAAAATAAGGTACCAAGTTGGCGACTTGGAATCCTGTGAGCGCCGTCACAATGGGGTAGACTGTCATCATCCATCTGAAGACCTTGGTGTGTACATTATATCTTCTGAAATTACTGGCAAAATATGTAAGTACGTAGTATACACAGGTGTATATAGCTACAGACTAGGTGGAGTGGGGCGACACCAGTGTGGGCCAGGAGTACTGCTCGGAGGAGTTTAGCTGCGCTGGCTCCTTGTAGATGTACTTGTCAGGTGGTTTATTGTATGGCCCATGCTGGTGATTGTATTGGTGGCCCCTGATCCCTAGGCAGGCTGTGAGTATAGCTGAGAAGATTAAATGGTTCATCTTCTGATCCTGGGAAAGGGCAGACAAAGCTTAGTTTCTTTAACTTTCTTGTAGGGTAAAGTTCTGATTGATTTATGTGATACTATTGAGGGGTAATTTCACTCAATGATAGCACAAACTATCATCAAGTGAATTGGCTTTATTATATACTATCATCCTTGTGGTGGCATGAATAGAGTAAAACACTGGACAGGGAATCCCAAACACTTGGTGTTGTCTGGAATTCCCTTTTGGGAGGGGAATTGGTAGTGGTGTGCAGGCAATGAATTGTTACTTCTGGGCTTGCATTGGCTTGGTGTATCATTGGATGTTTTCATGCATCCAATTCTGGATTCTGCAGTTAATGCAGGAATGGATGGGTTGAGCAGCTTGTCAGCCCCTCCCAAATTTGACAATTTTCAAATTTGGGCAGCAGTTCCCCCTCCATTTGGGTTTGGGGAAATTGCCTTTTGGGTTTCTCCATTTGGAAATTTCCCCATTCAGCGGCCTGGGCAGAGTACTGGCTGGCAGGAGTGGGCGGGCGGGTATAAAACCCGTCCAAATTAAAAATCTTATTTTTAATTTTGTTTTCCTGGCCTCAACTTTTTGCGGCAGTTTTCCCAATAAGGGGGAACTGCTGCCATTTTTATTTTGTTTATCAAGTTTGATTGTGCACAAAATATTGTCCTGAACCAAAGTGTTGTCAGGAATATTCCTGACAACACCTAATAGAATGATAATCTAGTGATAATATTGTAAAGTTACGCCTCCCCCTTAGGCCTCCACTTCAATTCCTGCCAAATGCTTGGCAATTTCTACCAAATTATGGTTGAATATTTATCTGAAAGGTTACTGAAAAAGCCCAAGAAAGGCCATCAATTTAATATTTTGGAATTATTCTGAAGATGCCCCCGCCTAACCCACCCAAGAGACACCTCTGGTTAAATGCCATGTGCAAGAGCGGCCAGGAGCAGTGGTAATTGCATCCAAAGCATATTCCTGATGTTAGTTGGTTCAGTTTTCCTTTCAACTATGTCCATTCAAAATTTTTCAAGATCTTCCTGCCTCAAGAAATGCATTTGTATCTGCTCATATCATTGGTCAATTGGTTTGTGATATTCAATCTACCACCCTAATCCTATCACATCACTTTAATGAATGCAAGTGTTGTAAAAGACCTTGCTTTATCATTCTCTACTCTAATAAAGTTCAAAATTTGTTAGTTTAATTTGGCCTTCTGGTTTTGCCTGTTGCTTTTGGTGTTCAGTTGATCCCTTCTCCCCTGTGGCCTCCCAGGAATTGTTGGCAGCAATCTTTTGGTTGTTGCTGAAACCGCGATTTTATTGTGGTTGAGAGCTTGGTTTTATTTCTTCTTAACCTGCTCCCCAATTCTCACAAATATGGCATGTAACCGATAAAGATCTGCGTGCAATGATTAGCCTGATCATTTGTGGTCAATCAGCCTAATCTCACACCAGACATGTCAGCTGATTGTCTTGGGCATTCTGGGCCCTGACATTACCAAAAATGTTGAATTTTGTTTTGGCATGAACCTATTTCACTTTGAGTTAGTAGATTTACATTTATTTCAACAGTTTGTAAAGCTAATGTACTATTGTACATTTTGATTTTATAAGATATCTTTTAATTGTATAAGCAATTTTACCAAACCATTGATCACATTATTCATCTTTAAAGACTAGTCTAAAAGAGTAAATTATTTTTTTCTGTTCATAATTTAGACTTTGATAGTCTAGATGCTTGTCAGGGCCCAGTAGGTCTTGACGGGTCTCCATAGGAAACAACTTACACAGATTTAATATGAACTTTTCAAAATCAACTAAATCCAACTTATTTTTATTGGGCTAAACTTAGAATGATCACAAGGCGATCATTGTGAGCAACACCTTTATATACCATTTCATTAGATTCTTTAGAATCTTCCAAAATCTTCTAGACAGTCTTAGGGACTCTGCTGGTGGCATCAGGCTGGGGTTTTGGGGGCATCTTCTGAACAGCATGACTCATGTTTCTTTGCAAAATCCCGCACATCGGGCTTTGCATCCGTATTTTGTCTAAAAATAGCATAGGTCAACTATCCTGGTGTTTGGCTTCAAAATGCGTGTTTGGACGTCCAAATCCGTCCAGTGGTTGCTGAGTTATGCTCAAATTAAGATTCACATCAATTCTTGTGCCTTGGTCACATATTTTCGTCACTTCACACTGGTTAGGAAGTTTAGCTGGCAGCCAAACTTTAAAAAGCCATAACTCATCATCAAGAGCAGCTAGGAGAGTCATCAAACTAGCATTGGGATCGTAGAGAATAGTAGGGTTTTCCCAAGGCATTTCTGTAACACAAGATGTGTCAGGATACGCCCTGAAAATGCTCCTGTACATTTATAGATAATCATTAACACCATCTTTATCTTTTTTATGGGGTGTGTATTGGTATGCTTAATTGAATATAAAGCCTATTTGGGTTGGAAGCTAGCATTAAGTGCTAGTATTGAGTATGTAGACTTGGGGAAGTCTGGTGATTGGAGGAATAAATGTTGATATTTCAATTCTGGTGAGGGCACGGATAAGTTGTGTAGTAATCATGGTTCGACGGATTGTGGATGGGCGTTTAAGGATATCCAAGATGGTTTGACCAAGAAAAAAGTCTTTTTGGTTGATTAGAAGAGTCTAGACTGTCCTTTTAAGAGCTCATGGATGTAAAATATTGATTTTAGATTAAGTGTTTATAAAGCAATCATTTTAATGGGCTTATGACTCGTCTATTACACTTTTTGATTGATAATCATTCCACTCCGTCCTGAATTGTTGTGGTAACGGACATTCAGCCTCGGAGAAATCCAAAATGCATAGATGGTTGGCTGAAATCCAGTGCCACTCTGCTATGGCATGTGGCTTTATAATCTTCGAATAGATTCTTTTATCATTTGCATCGCGCTTAACGAAAGTTAGTTTCCAAGAATGGTGGGAGATATTTTTATATTTGGCCGAAGTGAAAGCTCATTGCTTGATCTCGGGCATAAAGATATATATAATTTGCCGAAGTGCAGAAATGAGCAGATTCAGTCCATTGAAGTCAACTTTCAACTGAGAACAAAGTTCATCATCTGATTCAAGTTTACCCAATCAAACTTTTAACATACATTCAGAAGGGTGCAACAAAAATTAAGCAGCTATTTTGCCAGCCCTTTCCTCATCTAATGGACACTAAATCGTTCCCCTCCCTTAAACTCGAGCTGGACCAGTTTCCTACCAAGGCCCTAGTCTACCCTCCTTTTGGGCGCTTTGAAAAACGCCCCCTTGACCCTCCCCCAGTTCTTCACATTGTAAGCTCTGATACTAATGATCGCTCCCATATGAGCAACATTAAGCTTCACGTCAAGGCAGTCTTAGTATTCCCTAATACTTTTCAAGAAGTGCCTATTATCGACGATACATATACTCCACTCTCTGGCACCTTGCTTCAGTCTGTCATCAAGCTTGAAAATCTGGAGAGAAAGAGCACAGGCTTCTTCATATTTGGTGATTTATCTTCTAGATTATCCGGTGTATTCCATATCAGGTTCGGATTATTTTGCTCTTCTGAAGGCTTGCTTTACAAGATCCACGAGATCATCTCTGCCCCTTTTGAAGTTGTACGCAAGAGGGCTTTGCTGCCAGTGTTTGAAGCCTCTCTACTAACCCAGACTTTAAAAAGACAAGGCGAGAAGTTGCGTACCAAAACCTCAACCAAAAAGAGCAAGATTAATCCTAGTAGCTTAATACCTAGCCCTGTGAAATATCAGATTGAAACATCACGGGGTCTACTGCAAGAACTTCACTTGAAGGTATCTCCCCCCGAGAAACATACACAATCGGAATCCTTTTCCTGGAGCTATGCAGCCTCACCTCAAAGAGTATCCTTCTCTTGTAATCAGATTTCTCGTCTCTATAGAGATGTTAATCTAATGAACACTATTGAACTCCCTTCCAAAGGATTAAGTTCAAAGTCTCTCAAAATAGAACCTGATGAGTTCGGCATGATGTTTTCCAACTTTCTCAAGGATCGAGGCATTTATCCCATTAACTCATCACGCTGATGTATTATTGAATAAACCAGTATATGTTAATACTTTAAACATTCAGGCTACTATTATTCCACACTCCTACCAGTCGCTTTGTTTAGGATGCATGTTTCGATAATAATAGTCGAACCTCAATTACATTTCAATATTCCTCCCCCACATTGTCCAACCCTTCATTTTGGGTTTAAGCTGAGGGATCTAAAATCGACCTATCGGGCTGATCCGTGGCCTTGAGACGATCCGGTATTTGAAACCTAGCCAGTTTGCAATGAACATCAACTCTTAAGCGCAAAACCTCGCCTCAACTCTGGTTTCTAACCACCTTAGCTTCAGAAAATGTATCCAGCTGAGCTTCAAGCCCAGACTCACTCATTCTAAACTAATTCAAAATCCACCCAACCAGACCCACCAAATCAGTTCAAAAGAGCTGATTCCTGCTCCACTTTCAATCCAGACCCAAATCCCCGAATATCCAATCATTCGGCCAAAAAATTCTGCAACCAACCTTTCTATTATGATGTAACTAAAGCTCTACACCTTTCACCATATACATCAGATACAAATGCTGAGTGGTCAACTACAAACCCCCAAAAACAAAGCAAAGAAACAAAGGACATTTATTTGAAGTGAATCCATCTTTATAGCTATAAAACAGTATCAATCAATTTATCTGAACTTGTTGGATTTGGCATTGCCACCCTCACCTCATCCATTAAACCAAGTGTGGTAGAGTTTGAGGTGGCTCCTGTTCACCAGCTATAAGAAGCGCACACCTTCACTATTCTCAGGGTGATGGTTGAAGTTGGTTCCAGCACAGTAAACCTAGTAGGAACCTGACCATTATGTCTTAAACTGAGTGAGACAAGACTTGTGGAGCTTGGTCTTTAGGGCCCTTTGGCCAACCTTGAATATCAGAAGTTGGTGTCAGGGCCCAGATGTCAGGGATCCAGTCTTGGGCAGCCAGCCTGTTGGTTTCAGGGATCACTTGGGCCGGGTTTTTTGTGGGTAAATGTCAGGAAACCAATCCTGATCTGCCGGCTCACTAGCGTTTGGGAACTGGCAGGTTGCGGATTGGGTGGACAGGGCCCACCAAAGGATTGGTGCTAACTTAATGAGGTAGGACATTGACTTGCCTACCCACAACCAAGGACCGGCAGCGGGGACAATAGTATCTATTACTCCCGTGAGAGTAATATATACAATTCCAAAAATGTCAGGAATGACAATTTGGATACTCCTAAATCTCAAAATACGGAACCAGAGTCAAATCCTGGATAAAACCCTTTGCGGACCACCAGACCCATAGGCTGGGAACCCAATAACCCACTACTGATTGATAAAGTTGTTGCCAGCCTGCCAGCTATGTACCGCCTGCCAGGTGCTCCCTTTGGTCCTGTACATTTCACAGAGTACCCCTTAAAGCCTGAGTACTGTAAATTCACTGCCACCCCTGGCATTAGATTTCACAATCTTCCCCCGCCGCACCAAGAAAGGTCCAAAAATACCAGCCAAACCCCTTAATTCTTTAGAGGATTTGGCACACACAGTTGATGAGAGGCTTGTGCTGGCCTATCCCGCGGATTCATTGCCTTTGGTTGCTTCTTCCTGAGAAGAAATGTTGGTCAATTTGGACTACTTGTTGGCCTGGTGTTACCTACGTTTAAAAACTATCAGAACCAACTAATCAAGTGTTGCCACATCAACGCTCAAAAACTCAAGTGAATTTCAAATGCATAGGACTTCTTCTAGCCAATCAGATGGGTCCGCAGAAATTAGTTTGAAACTTTCCAGTCCCCCTGGTCCTATCCAACAAAATTTCTCCCCCAGCCAATTGGATCCAGGTCCAAAGGTCATGTGATTCATCCCCTTGCAACCCACTCCTTTTAACACAGCAAGGGGACCTTCAGTCCCCTGCTTATCTATTTTCAATAATATCAAAGTGTGGAGCTTGTTGCACATAATTTTAATTTTTAATTTTTAATTTTGTTTGAAACCCCTACTTGGAGTTTCTACAGTCTAAAGATTAAAGTGTTAGTTGTTCTTTTGAAGCTTACCTTGTACCAACCCGTTTCAAACACAGTATCTCCTCTGGGGCCTTCTGAAGAGGCCTTGGTGTATAGTTGTTGTTCTTTTTGTTTTCACTTTCAAAACCTGTCAGGAACCCATCTGCTCGGAAACATACCACCCAAAAGGTGTATGGCCGCAGATGGATTCAACCCTGTGATTAGAGAGCCAATTGGAACAGACATCATCCCCATATGGAACAATTCTCTAATAAGACAGTATTGACCCAAAAGGGGATTGAACCTTCCCAACATGAAGTAAGCTCCAAGATAACTTAGAAGGAAAACAGAAGCCAAGGGATGAAATAAGGAAGGAGTGGGCGTACTGACCCCCATGACCTGTGGTTCCTCTGTGATGGGGGGATTCTGTGACAATGGAGTGGCGGTGTACCATACACCTGTTACTACTTGGCGCCACAACTTGTCCAAGTAATTGGGAGGAGGTGAACCAGAATCTGCTCTGGTTCCAAAAGATAGGCTTGCAGTAAGGGACTGGACAAGGAGCAACCAAACCAACCATTTATACCCAAATGGTCCCCATTGGGATGACTTGGGTAGCATCATGGTGTTTGATTTCAGGTCTGGAGAGCAGGCAAAAGAATAAATCAAGTAGGTAAGGAAATTGAATTTATTAACTGAACAATCAAACACCCTGACAAATGGAGCCTTTTTATAGACTGCCAAGTGCTGTTTTAAATGATAGTTTTCAAGGGGAATTGGAGAATATTGGGGAAATTTGGGGAGGAAAACTTGGCAGGGGGAGCCCTGACTTAAATTTTAAAAAAGATTATTTTTAAAATTAACTAGCCCCTGCTGAGGCTTCTCCAAACAGCTGGGTGTCATTTACCCCAGCTGTTGGAGAACCAACAGCTTGGGGAAGGCTTCTGGTGTGCAGCTGCACACCAGAAGAGGATTGTCATGCCCTGCCCCAAAGGGCAGGCTTCTTTAGATAATTAAGTTATTTTTCACTTTTTACTTATCTTTCAGGTTATTTATTAATATCCAAAATTTAGGTTAAATTGTTAATAATTTAGTATTTTAAAGTACTCTTATTTTTGTTTTTTTTTGTGATTTGCAATCAAATTGTTGTTTTCGTTGTCTCTCTGACCGCCAATTCATTATCCACATATATTTCTACTTTAATTTAGAATAATTTTCATTTATCTTTACCTTTCAAACTCCTATTACGTCCTTGCTGATCTCTCCCCAGCTTCAACGTACTGATCAGTGTATAGTACTGGCTTCTGTTTCCCCTTTTCTGGTTCTGGTTTTCCCAACTTTCTCCAGCTTGCTCCTGTTCTTGGCTGCTGCTCCTTGACTATCACATCCAACCAAAAAGGCTTTTTATACTATAAATAAAGGAGCTTTTGAAGAGTAGGCTTTAAGCTGAAATTCTAAGTGATTTCTTTCCCTTCAATTTTTTCCAAATTTAACTTGAGATCTTAATTTTTAAGAATTTATACATTTTTATTAGTTTCATTTCAAAGTTTAGTTTTTCCTTTCTTTTAAACAGATGGAACTTGAAGACAACAAGCCTTAGGCTTGTTGTATCTGTTGTCTTCCCTTAAAGAAGCATTAAATAGTTATATGTACCAATTTGCGGATGGAGAATATCCTAATATTGACATTCCCTTAGTTACAAATTGTTCACTATTAAATACTTTGTTTTATCTTATTTGCTTAGGGTTTTTACACTCAATCACTCCTTTTGTAACACAATATAGGTTTTTAGCAGGGTTCTGTAAGATTATCTTACAGACAGTTCCTACGTTTCTATATCTTTTAAATTTGAATTCTAATGCCTTGCACGCCCTAGTTTATAACCTTGCGCCATTATGGGCAAGACCTTACAAGGATAAACACTTGTTTACTTGATTGAAATCAAGTACGGAGCTTAATGCTTTCTTAACTTGATTATTGTTTGAAGTGAAATCAATTTCAAAAGCTCCAAGACCTGTTGCAGCATCTGATTGGCTACAGGCAGTCATATTGCATATTGGCAAAGGTAAGTTTGAACTCAAAATACTAATGTTATCTAGGTGATCCATTGACAACTGAGAGGACCCAAGTTTGATCCCCGTGTTGACCCAGGGAATGGCCTCCGGGTTTGATTCCAGGGAAATCAAAGGTAATTAAGGACAGATATTATATACTAATAATTCATTTCTAGGGCCTGGAAAACAGTCCAAATTAGGAGAAGGGTTTTCAGACCCTGGATTTGCCAAGATTTCCTTGTTGTTGTCAGGAAAGGTAGCAAAGGCATTCCTGACAAAACCAGCTCTTGAACTTAAAATTTCAATTGATTTTCACTATAGTTTCTATTATTATTTTGAATCTTTATTAATACTTCTCATTTTAAAACCTGCTTTTGCTTCTTATGTTGCCAAAGACACCCAAGACCACTATAAAGCTCTCCAAGCCCACTCTGTTGCTCTTTTCTGCCCTCCTTCTTGTAATTACCCTACCTGGACCAAATTTTATTGCCAACAACTTTAAAAAATACACCAATCTTTCCCAAATTTTGAGGAGATCACAACTATGATACTCCTGGTTATTAAGTTTGTTGTGTTTTCTTTGGCTCTATTTTTGTTGCTTCTGTGGTCCACCTTGCCAGACTTGTGGGCAAAGATCTCCTCCTCTGCTTGAATTGTGGGTGAAGATCCTTCCAGCCTCCTGAATTTTTCTAGTGGTCTCTTCCTCTCTGGAGAGGCTGTGGTGAAAAGTTTGATGTATGATGACCTAGATTTGGATGTTGCTGATTATATCTTGTCCTCCTCTGAGGAAGAGAGAATATCAATGCCTTCCCTCCCCATCCTGGAAAAGGGCAATTCAGTTCCCCTTGAGGTTCCTGAGGTGCCCCCTCCCACTGCTTCTTGTGCCCCTTGGGTGATCACTGGTCTTGTGTTGATGGGATTGAACTCCTAATTCCCTCAACTGTCTCCAGTGTCCTCCCTCTGGTCCCCCCTTAGAGCGGCCATCTCAGTCCTCCACTGGGCGGCATCCTGGTGGTTTGTTTCACCGGGATGGGAGCCAAACTTAGTTAGTTTAGCTCCTTTCTCTCACATAATAGACAAGCCCATTTCTTCTGCCTTGGAAACCTTTTGATACTAGGTGTGGAGCTTACTTCTTGCCTTCATCCGCGCCAGCTTGGGATCACTTCTTGCTGGATTTCTCTCAGTGTGGGCCGCGTGGTCACTTCTGTCCTCCCTCAAGTTGTGTCTCACCAAGAAGTCTGCTTCTCCTTCCATAGCTTCCTCAGCTGCATCAGCGGTGAATATTACCCTGGTGTCACCCTGCACCCCCTCCTCTGTGGCTGTCTGTGAGAAGGTCCTGGACGCCCTTGGGGAGCTGCAGCTTTGCCTCTCTGCAGGCTTGGCGTCCGCAGATACTCCCATCTCTGACGCTCAGAGATCAGTGGCCCTCTTGGATGCTCTTGACAGTGACACCTGTCTCTGGGTGCACACTCTCCTTTGCCAAAGCCAGAAGCTTGGGGACACTTCCTCCCTCCTTACACTGGTCTCTTCAGCGGTGGCTGCTCCAGGTTCCAAGGCCTCAGTTATATTTGAGACCCTTTGTTCCAAAGGCCTTGCCCCTGACCTGTAAGGGATTTTATCCCTTACACAAGTCATAATTCCATTTCTGGAGTTTTTAAGATAGAAACAGATCACTTAAAAAAGATTTTAAATTCAGAAAATTGGATTAAATTACAATCCAGTTCAATTAATAAGATTAATTTAAATCCACATTCAAATTTAATAAATGACCACGCTTTCAAGAACAAAAACAAAAGCTAGATCAAAAGCCAGAGCAAAAGCAAACACTCGAACTCAACATTGAATAAGAAAATCTATTTTAAATTTGAAAACAGTATCCAAGGATGATGAAAGCAACAACGGTAACAAAAACACCTCAGAAACAAGCTCCAAAAACCCAAAACCAGCCAATCAAACTGAAAATAAATGCACTTCAACCAATCACTATGATACAGGGGACCCTTTTAGACAATCAAAGTCAACAAATCAACCAAGCCAGAGAAGTATCTCACATCCAACCCCAGATTCCATTCCAAACCAAAACAAGGTACAATTCTGCAATGCAATATCCCAACCTTCCTCTTCTTGCATTGCAGGCTGCAGCCTGCTGCAGTCCTGCAAGGCAATACTTCTCAAATTACTCTTGCAGATCCACCTGGTAACCACAATGTTCCCTTCCTCACTTGAAGTCAGTATTTAAACTGACAAATTCCTCCCATTCAAATTTCTCCAATAATCTCTTTACTTCTATCAACCCAATAAATCTATATTCTCAATTATAAACACTTGATTAGTAGATTTTAAAGTTTTCCCCCAACAACATGAAGTTCATCTTCCTTGTATGAACTTTGTGTGTGTTAATCAATTATGGACAAGCAAATGTTAACTTTGAAAACCCTGAACCAACTCCTACTGACAAATCTGAAGACTCAATTTGGTATTGTTTTGGTCCGCGTCAAAGACATGCCCCTTATGTTGAAACAGCTCAATCCCCCCAATCATCCACCCCAAGTCCCCCTGGTTGGTCTTGGGGTACACCAGTGTCTATTATCTTCTCAATCACTTCACTCCCTACTTGAGAAGATTCCATCTATTTGGTCACCTTTTACACATGCTAATGATAGGAATTCCAGTAGGTTCCACTCTGATCAAATTCAACTTGGGAGCTCTTCTCCATTCAATTGGAGAAAAGCTTCCCAATGAGTGGATCCCTGACATGACCTTGCCTCTCATGTTGAGTGTTTTACAGTGAAAGCTGCCTCCCTGGATCTCCCTACCGAGATGGCAGTGGCCATGTTCCGCAACTCCTTGGATGCTGCTTTGACTGACAAGAGTGTGTGGGATCCGGCTCCTACTGTCATGCTTTGCCCCAAAGGCAGGCTCTCTAAGTTTATTATATTTGGTATTTTTGCTTGGTTGATGTTTCTGTATTTTAATATTTGAAATTTTAATCAAAAGTTAATATTTAAGTATTCTAAATTTATTACCTTGTTTTTTGATGCCATTTGCGTTCAAATCATCATTGTTGTTGTTTGCTTTGTTGTTTGCTTTTACTTATATATATTTCTACTTTAAAGTTAATTATTTTCACTATCACTTACCTTTCAAAACCCCTGCTTGCGTTGTTGTTGCTCCCCCAGTTTTACGTTGCTGATCTGCTCACAACACTGGCTTCTGTTTCCCCTTTTCTTTGGTTCTGGTACTCCAAACTTCTCTAATTGCTCCTCTTCTTGGATGCTCTCCCTGATGATCAAACCCAACTGAAAAGGCCTTTTTCTTATATAAATAAAGAGCTTTTGAAGAGTAGGCTTTAAGCTGAAATTCTAAGTGATTTCTTCCCTTCAAACTTCTACAATTTTTAACTTCAGATTTGTAATTTTAAGAATTTTGTTTTTAATAATTCATTTTTTAGTTTAGCTTTCTCTTTCCTTAAATCCAATGGAAATTGTAAAACAACAAGCCTTAGGCTTGTTGTATCCATTTTTTCCATTAAGGAATCTTTCAATAGTTATATGTATCAATTTGCCAATGGTGAATATCCTAATATTGATATTCTCTTAGTTACAAATTGTTCACTATTGAACACTTTATTTTATCTTCTTTGCTTAGGGTTTTTACACTCTATTACTCCATTTGTGACACAATATAGGTTTTTAGAAGGTTTCTGTAAGATTATCTTACAGACAGTTCCTACGTTCTTATATCTTTTAAATTTGAATCCTAATGCCTTGCACGCTCTAGTCTATATCCTTGCACCATTATGGGCAAGACCTTACATTATTTTGGCTTCCCATGGGATTAACTCAGGCAATACTTTTTTGATCTCTTCTATCATTTTTTTAGCCTTGTTTCTCTCTATTATTATTGTAACTTTGTTATCTCTAGTAGTTTTTTTACTTGGTTGGCTATATGATAAGGTTTTTGTAATAAGGAGGAGCATACCCCCAATACCTACATCAACCAAACAGTAGTTCTCAATACCTTAGCTCATAGTTCTCCACCCCTAGTATTTTTAACACTTTAGCTTATGCACAGGCCCAATTTACTGCTGATGGTTCTGAGTTCTCCACCAACTCCCATAAGGTCCTCTATCTTGCAGAGAATCTCACTGGTCACTACAGAGATTGGTTTAGCTCTCACTCAATACACAACCCAGGTATCCTCCAGAACTATGATCTCTTTGTCAATTCACTGCCATTCTTCTTTCAGGGATCCACTCATTGGGAAGCTTTTCCCCAATTGAATGGAGAAGAGCTCCCAAGTTGAATTTGATCAGAGTGGAACCTACTGGAATTCCTATCATTAGCATGTGTAAAAGGTGACCAAATAGATGGAATCTTCCCAAGAAGGGAGTGAAGTGGTTGAGAAGATAATAGACAATGGTTTACCCCAAGACCAAACAGGGGGCCTTGGGGTGGATGATTAGGGGGATTGAGCTGTTTCAACATAAGGGGCATGTCTTTGACGCGGACCAAAACAATACCAAATTGAGTCTTCAGATTTGTCAGTAGGAGTTGGTTCAGGGTTTTCAAAGTTAACATTTGCTTGTCCATAATTGATTAACACACACAAAGTTCATACAAGGAAGATGAACTTCATGTTGTTGGGGGAAAACTTTAAAATCTACTAATCAAGTGTTTATAATTGAGAATATAGATTTATTGGGTTGATAGAAATAAAGAGATTATTGGAGAAATTTAAATGGGAGGAATTTGTCAGTTTAAATACTGACTTCAAGTGAGGAAGAGAGCATTGTGGTTACCAGGTGGATCTGCAAGAGTGATTTGAGAAGTATTGCCTTGCAGGACTGCAGCAGGCTGCAGCCTGCAATGCAAGAAGAGAAAGGTTGGGATATTGCATTGCAGAATTGTACCTTGTTTTGGTTTGAAATGGAATCTGGGGTTGGATGTGAGATAGTTCTCTGTCTTGGTTAGTTTGTTGACTTTGATTGGCTTCCTAGGTCTCTGACTAATTGATTTGGATGATTTCTGAATTTATTTTCCAGTTGATTGGTTATTTTATATTGACTGGATTTAAATTTATATGCTGAATTGATACTTCTGTTGTTGTTATGGGTGTATGAAGCCTTGAAAACCAAATTTAAAATAGATTTTATATTTTGATCTTTGATTTTACGCTTGCTTTCAATTTTGCGTTCAAAATTGCTTAATACACATTCATTAATCAATTTCAAATGTATTTTTGAATTGATCTCATTAGCAGATTTGGCTTCATTCTTGGCTTCTATTTTAGCATTTATAAATGTAATTTCTGGTTTCTCCATCTTATTAACACAATTTAAGTCTAATTTGTGATTTGTGTTAGGGATGGAGTCCCTTACACCTTCTCTGGAGAAGACAAGGAGTTGTCCACTCCCTCTGTTTCTTGGTTTGCAGGTCTCACACAAGGTTTGCTTCCACTTGGCAAATACAATCAGAAGTTTTGCTCCCTCCAGTCAAGACTACAAGCCTCTGACACTGAGGCTTGCAGCTTCTACAAGATAGGCCTCAACAGATTGTTCCAGGAATTTTCGGTCCACCACAACCTTCCCAACAAACTAGAACCTCTTATCAGAGAAGTGGTTAAGTGGAATCAGAAATACCTTTCCTTGAAAACACACCCTCCTTATAACCTATCCCCTGAAGCCCGGTTATTTCTTCCAGACAAGGCCCTGCTCTCTTCAACCCCTCAAACTGGCACCAAGCCAAAGTCTGGGGGAGGTTTTTGCCTTACTGCTGAAGAAGTCCTTAGAAGAAGAAACAACAATCTCTGCTCTTACTGTGGATCAAAGGATCATCTTCTACCAGCCTGCCCTCTCTCCAAACGTTCCCCCTTTGTCAACAAGAGCTCCACTCTCACTTTGCTTTCCCTTATTGACACTTCCAAGTCACCTACTGTATTGGTAACTATTCATGGACTTTTGGGAAAGATCTAGGTCCTTGCTCTTCTTGATACTGGTGCTGATGCCAACTTCATTGGGGAGAAACTTGCTAAACTAACTGGACTCTCTGCTTCCAGTTCCCTTGACGTTAAGGCGGGAAACAGCACTATTATTGGCACCACACCTATCCTCCAATCCGTCACCATTGACTTGAAGGGCTCTTCATTTTGCGTCATGTGTAACTCTTCCCCTAACTTATCCTTCCCGTTCATCCTTGGATTCCTGTGGTTGAGAGAGTCTTTGCTTAACTTTGATCACCCAAACAACAAGATATCATTTACATGCAATGACGTTGTCAAATTTTTATCCCTTGTACCTGATACTCTTGGCTTAACTCCCTCCAAGCTGAAACTGACTGCTATCTCTAGTACAATCACAGATACTCTTTCTGCCAAGGACAAAGATGGATTACCTTATTGTTACTCTGACTTCAAGGATTGTTTTAGTGAGGAGGAATGTAACCTTCTACCTCCTCATAGGCCCTACAATATTAAGATTAACCTTAAGCCAGGCACCACTCCTTCCTGGGGAAGGCTTATTCCTCTCTCTGACTCCAATAACACTCTACTAAAAAACTATATCAACAATGAACTCTTCAAGGGTTTCATCTCTCAATCAACTTCCCCATGTTCTTCCCCCATCTTCTTTGTCAGTAAATCCAATGGTTCCAAGCAACCTTGTGTAGACTATAGAGCTCTCAATGAGATCACAATCAAGGGTAGATGCCCCATTTCTTCTGCTGAGGCTCTGACAGATTGCCTTGCTGGTAGTTCTGTATACACCAAGATTGATCTCCAAAGCGCTTTCAACCAGATCAGAGTCTCTCCTGGCCACAAATGGAAGACCAAGTTCTGTACTCCATTTGGGTTATATGAGTACAACATAATGCCTTTGGATTATGTAACGCTTCTTCAACTTTCCAGGCCTTAATGAATGAGGTACTTATGCCCTTTCTTAACGAGTTTGTTGTTGTCTATCTTGATGATATCCTCATATACTCCTCTTCAATTGACAACCATGTTGCCCAAGTCTGCCAAGTACTCCAGAGACTTTGAGACTACAACTTGTTTGCAAAATCTTCCAAGTGCTCAATCTTCTGCACTGAGGTTGATTTCCTTGGCTACATTGTCACTCAAAACGGTTTTGCTGTCTCCCCTAGCAAGGTGGATGCTATCCAAAGCTGGCCTGTTCCCAAGACTTGCTCACAACTTTGTGGTTTCCTTGGATTAGCAAACTATTGCTGTAAGTTTGTGGAAAATTTTTCTTCTCTAGTTTTGCCACTCACTACCCTCACTTCTCCTTCCATTCCTTTTGTCTGGACACCTGAGGCCCAGCTTGCGTTTGAGGCTACAAAGGCTGTCTTTGTCTCCACAACTGTCCTCCTGATGCTAATCCTTCCAAACCCTTTTCAGTTAAGACTGATGCCAGAGACTATGCCGCTGGCAGTGTTCTCCTTCAGCTTGGGGGGATGGGATGCAACACCCTGTTGCTGTCACGGTAGATTCCATAATGCCAGGTATTGTCTGTCCAAGTAAGAAGGCTTGGAAGGCCAGAAAACCTGTATCAAAATTAACCAAGTTAACGGATTTAAACCAAAAGGTTGATTGAAAACGGGTCAGGGCTGCTCCAGTCCGCCAGCTGAAACCAACTCCCCCTTTCAAACTGACGTTGATAAATCAACGTAATATGAGGGTTAACCAATATGAGCTTGTTAATCAGTATGGTTGTCAGAAACTAGTTACGCAAGGGTTCTTTGGAACCTGGACCAGATACTTACTTGGCAATGTGGAAGGAATAGGAGGTCAAGACTCAGGTGGTATTGCTTTGTCAATTTTTCTGATATATATTGAATAGTTTTCCCTGTTTCAACTCTAAGAGTTGAGTCCTCCTAAATTTACTCAATAAAAATCAATTATCCCAAGTTCTAAATTTTAAATTTTAAAATGCATCCTGTGATTGGGTTGTTGCAGTATATCCTGTACAATCTGATTCTGAACCAAATCATTTCAGGAAGATGGGGCCCAATATCTGGAACTTTGTCGTTGGCGCTGCCAAATGTCAATTTCATGCCAGTCAATTTTGTAGCTCCTCCCCCCATTCTTGAAACTGGAAATCATGTCCCTTCTCAATGCCCAGAATTCTATGCTGAAGATGCATTGATGCTTTCCCAGGTCATTTATCTTGGTTTACTCTGGTTAGGACTACTGGTTCTACTTAATCCTAGAGTTACAATTGGAAATTTCACAAAAAAATATCTGAAGCTGCACCAGTGGTTAATAATCAATTCTATGTGGATTTGGGTGGTAATTCCCCATCATTTAGAAACAGCTTCATATTATCCAGTGATTTCCTTCACAGTTGCATACTTCTCTCAAAAACACCTTCCAGCTGAACAAAATTACCCTGTATATAACAAGGAACTTCTTACCATCATCAAAACACTCAAGCATTGGCATCGCTACCTTGAGCAACTTGATAAGCCTTTCCTCATTTAAATGGACCATAAGAACTTGCTTTACTTTGCTGAGTCACACCACATTTCCCAAAGACATGCTAGATGGGTACTGGTGCTGTCAATTTCTGCTTTAAGCTTGTGTACAAGAAGGGTGTACTTAATACCCTACCTGACATGCTTAGTTGTCATCCTTCATTATCCAATGTTGACAAAGACTACAAACTCCTTAACACCAATATGGTCCTCCCACCTGAGAGCTTCCTTGAACTCAATTTTATCAGTACTACAGCCCCCAATATACTGAAGCAAATCCACAAATCCCAGTTTTCTGAAAAAGCCTTGTCTCAGATCATTGACTCTCTTACAAACAATAAGGCAGTCACAAATCCTTCTTTATCCCTGCTAGATGGTGTGTTATACTTCAACAACCTTTTGGTAGTCCCTTCTCCAGACCTTCAAAAGCTCCTAACCATCACGTTCCATGACTCCCTTGCTGCAGGCCACACTGGATATAAGAAAACCCTTTCTAAACTCTGCAATCACTTCTGGTGGCCAAAGATGTCCACCTGTGTCAAGTCATATGTCAGTAGTTGCCTAGTTTTCCAGAGAAGCAAACACTCCACCCAGAAATCTGTGAGCCTTCTATGTCCCCTTACAGTCCCTGAAGGTCCTTGGCAGTCAGTCTCTTTGGATTATATTGTCCAGCTTCCTCAGTCCAAAGGTTTTGATGCCATACTGGTCATTGTAGACAGATTCTCAAAGCAGGCTATTTTTGCTCCCTGAAATCCTAACATTACTGCAAAGCAGACTGCTTCCCTCTTTGTTAAGAACGTCTTCATCCACCATGATACTCCAAGAGATATTGTCTATGACCGTGGACCACAATTCCTTTCCCTGCTCTGGAAGGATTTTATGACTCAGCTAGGTGTTTACCTTTCTCTTAGCACCACTTATCATCCCCAGTCTGAAGGGCAAACCAAATGTACAAATCAGAAACTAGAATGTTTCCTTTGCTGTTTTTCCAACAAACAATAAGACAATTGGGCTTCTCACCTACCTTTGGCCCAGTATTCCTACAATGCTACCCCCCATTCCTCTACCAAGATGACTCTGTTCATGGCAAACTTAGGTTACACTCCTGCCTTTGTCCCTTTTGTCACCTCCTCTGTCCGTTCCCCGTTAGCCAAGGAGTTTCTTGCCCAGCTAAAACTCATCCAGAATTCCTTAAAAGAGAATCTCTCTAAGGCTATTGAGGTTTACAAGGTCCAGGCCAACAGTTATTGTCAGGAGGGAAAGTTATCCAGGTCAACAACCTTGTATATCTAAATACAAAGAATCTTCCTATCAGATGGCCTTTCTGTAAACTTGGCCCTCAGTTCATAGGGCCTTTCCTTGTAACAGAAAGAGTTGGGAAGGTTGCATATTGTATCCAACTTCCCCCAGGGTATCACATTCATGACGTCTTCCACGTGTCTCTCCTCAAACTCCAGACTTCTCCTCCTCCTTCTCATCAGAACAACAAAGCATCTCCTCCTCACATGGTCCAAGGGACCCCTGAATATGAGGTTGACTCCATTATCAACCATTGTTACCAGTATGGTAAACTCCAATACTTGGTTCTTTGGAAGGGATATTCCATTGAGGAGTGTCAGGAATGATAATTTGGATACTCCTAAATCTCAAAAAATAAAATAAGAGTCAAACCCTGGACAAAACCCTTCACAGGCTACCAGACTCATAGGATGGGAACACAATAACCCACTACTAATTGATGAAGTGGCTGCCAGCCCACCAGGATCCAAACCCTTAGCCGCCCCGCAGGATTCTGCAAGCAAACCACCAGTGCAAGACGCCAGGAATTTCCCGAGGTGCCAACGTCTGACACTGGCGGTTTGCCCAGTGAAATAGACAAATTTCTCCCTGAAAGTTCTTCCAAACTCCCCCAAAGTCCCGGGGAAGGCACTGAACCCAAAGAGGCACCCAATGCCTAAATCAATAAACAGAAGGGTTTGAAATCTTCTCACCCCAAAGCGGCCAGTGGCAAACCGCCAGTGCCGAGCACCACACTGCCATCTGAGACACCTGATGCCAACCTGCCCAAGCCCAGAAAACCCGACCAGGTAGTGAAGCCTGGCAGTGTGGTATAAATACCTGCCAGGCCAATATCAACCCCCATTGTCATTTTTAAATAAAGGTTATGAGATATTGGTTTCCCCAACTATTGCCATATTTTATTCTTGCCATCTTCCAGTTAACCCCAAGATTGTCTGCCCCCCTTGCCAGCCCACCAGCTACGTACCGCCTGTCAGATGCTCCCTTTGGTCCTGTCCATTTCACAGAGTACCCCTTAAAGCCTGAGTACAAGGACTACACCACCAACAACATACTAGCCTGGGATTCCTTGGCCAGAACTACCGAGTTAACCAGATACAACTGAGAAGGCCCTTGGTATGTTACCAAACCCCGCCTGTTCAGAGATAAATACAACTTCCTTCCTGCCTAACAAATGGACATGGAACCACTGTCACCCCCAAACTAATGCCTGCCTCTGCTGCTGAGCTCCCACTGGACCATACCAA
Organism: Entomophthora muscae; assembly: GCA_014839935.2. Lineage (NCBI taxonomy): Eukaryota > Fungi > Entomophthoromycota > Entomophthoromycetes > Entomophthorales > Entomophthoraceae > Entomophthora > Entomophthora muscae. Next base: position 277,182 of record QTSX02007206.1, read on the forward strand.
CAATCTTTTTGGAATTGTATATATTACTCTCACAGGAGTAATAGATACTATTGTCCCAGTCGCCGGTCTGTGGTTGTGGGCAAGTCAATGTCATACCTCATTAAGTTAGCACCAATCCTTTGGTGGGCTCTGCCCACCCAGTCTGCAACCCGCCAGTTCCCAAACACTAGCAAGCCGGCTGATCAGGGTTGGTTCCCTGACAAGGAGAGCTCTTGGGAGCCATTGTCTAATCTTGAAAACTGTCCTGAGGTCATCAAGTCTTATATCCAAGCACATCCTGAGCTTGGATCTGAAGGGAGTAATGCCATGCCCTGCCCCAAAGGGCAATCTCTTTAAGTTTATTATATTTAGTATTTTTGCTTGGTTGATCTTTCAGTATTTTAATAATTAAAATTTTAAATTGAAAGTTAATATTTAAGTATTCTAAATTTATTATCTTGTTTTTTGATGCCATTTGCATTTGAATTGTTGTTGTTGTTTGCTCTTACTTTTATATATTTTTCTCTTTAAAGTTAGAATATTTTCACTATCACTTACCTTTTTAAAACCCCTGCTTGCGTTGTTGCTGCTCCCCCAGTTTTACGTTGCTGATCTGCTGCCACAATACTGGCTTCTGTTTCCCCTTTTCTTTAGTTCTGGTACTCCAAACTTCTCCAATTGCTCCTCTTCTTGGATGCTCTCCCTGATGATCAAACCCAACTGAAAAGGCCTTTTTCTTATATAAATAAAGAGCTTTTGAAGAGTAGGCTTTAAGCTGAAATTCTAAGTGATTTCTTCCCTTCAAACTTCTACAATTTTTAACTTCAGATTTGTAATTTTAAGAATTTTGTTTTTAATAATTCATTTTTTAGTTTAGCTTTCTCTTTCCTTAAATCCAATGGAAATTGTAAAACAACAAGCCTTAGGCTTGTTGTATCCATTTTTTCCATTAAGGAATCTTTCAATAGTTATATGTATCAATTTGCCAATGGTGAATATCCTAATATTGATATTCTCTTAGTTACAAATTGTTCACTATTGAACACTTTATTTTATCTTCTTTGCTTAGGGGGTTTACACTTTATTACTCCATTTGTGACACAATATAGGTTTTTAGAAGGTTTCTGTAAGATTATCTTACAGACAGTTCCTACGTTCTTATATCTTTCAAATTTGAATCCTAATGCCTTGCACGCTCCAGTCTATAACCTTGCATCATTATGGGCAAGACCTCACACCTACCTTCCTTGAGAAGGCATTCACGTTGGCCCAAAAGCTGAGAGCCAAGCCTACCTACCAGCCTAAGTATGGTGTGCTGGCCCATCTTCTGGTCTCCAAGACCACACAGGCTAAGCCTCCCAAGACGCCTGCCATCAACGTGATGTACCGCGCCTGCCAGGGCCCCAACTGGCCCACCTCCACAGGTTTCCTCCCTGTCTTTGCGGCTTTGGCTGCCATCCCTGAGGTTTCTTCCTGCAATACTGCCACATCCATTCTGACCCTGCAGAATAAAGATCTTTTCCTATTTTCTTTTTACTGCAACTTTTTACACCAAATCCTGCCAAGCTAAGGCTACAGTTTTGGTAGATACAGGTGCTGCAGGTAACTTTATGGAAAGGTGCCCGGGTTCCTTCCCCCTCCTCCCCTTGGGGTGGGAACTGCCTGAGTCATGCTTGTCTCTTGCGGCAACCCCAGTCTCCCCTCCCAAGCCCTTTGCCCTTCTGGCCATCCTTGCTGCCTTCAAGGACGCCTTTGATGCTACCCTTTCCTGTGCCCTCCCTTCACACTCTTGCCACAATTTGACCTTTAAGGCAACAGTTGACCTTGTAAAAATTGATGCCCCAATGTACCCTATTAACAAATTGGAGGACAAGGGGTTGGTGTGTGGCTGGAAAACATGCTTGCAAAAGGGTGGGTAGTCAAGAAGGCTTCCTTGGTTAGCTCAACAGTGATTTTTGCTAAGAAATTGGATGAATTCCTTTGGCCATGCGTTGATTATACCCTCTTCAACAACGGCAGTGTCCCAGACTGCTACCCCCTCCCCTTGGAAGCCTCAATTGCTCAGTCCATTGCCCAGTCTTGTGTCTCTTTGAAACTAGATCTTTTTAATGCTTTTAACCAGGTCCGTGTGGCAGAGGGGGACAAGTGGCTTACAGCCATCAAAACTTGGCGTGGCTGCTTCCAATTCAAGGTCATGCCTTTTGGCTTGAAGTATGCTCCTGCAATCTTTCAGCAAGTCATTGAGGACGCCTTGGGAGATCTCTGCTTTACCTGTACCATGGCATACATTGATGACATTCTAATCCACTCCCCCACTCCTGAGCAGCACGCCAAGGACCTGGTGGCTGTGGTGGTGGCTATCCACAAGGCCTGGTTATCCATCAAGCCCAGCAAATGTAAGTTTTTCAAGTTTGAGGTTACCTTTCTGGGCAACTTGGTCCTGAAGGACAGCCACACAGCTTCCCTGACAAGGTCAAGGCCCTTTGGGAGTGGGCTACTCCCCAGAATCAGAAGGAGTTAGGCTGCTTTCTGGTTATGGTGATCTTCCTCAAGAAGTTCTCTCCTGCCATCTCTGAGCTTGCCGCTCCCCTGCATCCCCTGGCTGGCAAGAACGCCTCCTTTTTGTGGACCCCAGCATGTCAGGAGGCCTATGAGGCCATCAAGCAGGGTTTTGTCTCCACCCTAGTGCTACTCCATGCCAACACAAGCAAACAGTTCATTGTAGCTTACAGCGCCTCTAAAATGGCTGCTGGGGCTGTCCTTCTTCAAAAACACAATGGTCAGGAGCTCATGGTTGCTTACTTCTCCAGGAAGTTTGCCCCCAACAAGTGCTCCTGGGCGGTGTTTGACAAGGAGCTACAGGCTGTGGTGAATGCCATCACTCATTGGAGACATCACTTGCAGGGCGATCAACACAAGTTTGTGGTTTGTACAGACCATAAGGCCCTCTGTTACTTCCGCAAGCCCCAGAAGTTACTCCCTTGTCAGGCACGTGTCATGCAGACACTCTCTGGCTACAAGTTCAAGTACAAGTTTTTGAAAGGGGAGCTCAATATCCTCCATGACCTGCTGAGTTGTAACCCTGCAATGTACCTGGTGAGGGGCAACAAGGACCCTCAGGTCACTGTCATCCCAGAGTCCTTGATCCTCCTGGACCCCGGCTCCCTCCTCCCCCAAACCCCAGCCACAGCTCCAGTTGTTTCTCCAAAGCTTCTGGCCATTGGCCCTGCTCCTTCATCTGAGGCATCCCCGCCACTGGCTCCCCCCAGTACGCTTCTTCACAATGTCCTGATGGCCCAGCACTCCTCACCGGACAGCCAGGCTATCTGCGCTAAGCTGTCCCCTGACTTTGCGTCCAATGGTCCCTATATTCTTAAGTATAGGATAATTTACCAAAACAATAAAGTGTGGGTTCCAAAGGAATTGCGGCTGCGTGTCATGACAGAACATCATGGTCCTCCCCTGTTTGGACATCCTGGCACCAAAAAGCTGCTTGAGCTCATCAGGCGCACTTAAAGCTAGGTTGGGATAACCAAAGCAGTGGGTCCATGGATTAAGAAGTGTGTCACCTGTGCTTGCTCCAAACCGGACCATTCAGGGAGCAACGGTCTCCTTCATCCCCTGTAGCAGTCCCAAGGTCCGTGGTCATCCATCTCAGTTGACTTTGTGGTGGCTCTTCCCTTGTTGGGAGACTTTGACTCCATCATGGTAGTAGTTGACTGTTTCACCAAATATTCAGTCTTCATCCCATGCCTAACCACCCTGGACTCAGTAGGGATGGCAAACCTGTTTGTGAAACACATCTTCACCAACTTTGACTTACCTCAGGAGATCATCAGCAACCAAGGCCCCCAGTTCACATCCATGTTCTGGGAGTCTCTGCTGGGGATTCTAAACATTAAACCATGCAGGTCCACCTCCTTCCATCCCCAGTCAGATGGGCAAACAGAAAGAGTCAACCAAACCATGGAGCAGCATCTGCGTTGCTACGCAAATGCCTCCATGGACTTCTGGTCCAACAATCTTCCATTAGACCAGTTTTCTTACAACAACACTGTGCATGCCTCCACAGGAGTGTCCCCATTCCAGGATACTATCGGGTTTTCCCCAGCGTTTGTGATAGGTCCCTTGCTCCAGGCAAGCATACCAGCTGCTGCAGACATGGCAGCTCATCTCAAGACCATTCATCTCAAAGTCCAAAGCATCCTAACCAAGTCTATTGAGGTGTACAAGAAAGCAGCGGATAAGAATAGGCGGCCTGCTCCCCATTATCCAGCGGGTTTGCTTGTGATTTTGAATGCTACCAATATTCAAATGAAGGTGCCCTCAAAGAAGTTTGCTCCAAAGAGACTGGGTCCCTTCAAGGTCTTGGAGAATAAGGGTAATGGTGCTTTTGTGTTGGACCTCCCCCCCTCCTATTGGATTCACAGTACCTTCAATGCCTGTTGCCTGTCCCCTTTTGAAGGGGATCTCCCCAGCACCCCTGACCCAATGTCAGGGATTTCTTTCCTGACTCCCTTAATTGTATTGAAGGTTTTAACAGCATTATATAATAACAAACAACAAAAAATAAAAGCCTTCTGGGTATGGATGCCTCTGGCTTGAAGCCAGACAGGAATCAAACTCTGAACCCTAAAGAAGAATCAAATATTAGTCTATCTGCAACAAACAAACTTAGATTACCTTTTTATTTGAATTCAATTCATTCAAAATTTGCTTTTGCGCTTGCTTTCAACTTCAAACTGGTTAATAAGCAAGTTAAGAAGTCACTTATTGCTTCTCAACTGATTGACTGCTTGCTGCTGGTCTGCCACTCTGGAATTTATCATTCCTATATCTTGACCAAGCTCCGCACTTGACTTACACTGTGATAGAACCAATGAACCGCTTAATTGTGCCTAATCTTGTGGCTTGTTTCTTTTGCTTCTCTTTTTATAATATCCTTGTACATATTATTAAGGTCCAGATTCACTGGAACATGGTAAAATTGATAATTTCAGCCATAAGAGTAATGCAACCACAATGTAAATCCTCTCCCATCTTACTATCCTTTTAAATTGCTTCAGCCTCCATTTTAAAAGTATTTAAGTGGGATATCCTTATGATTCCTACTTGTTCCAACAATAAAATTTTTATCCTACACCTGCTACTCCTTCACTTTCTGATAAACATATTTTTGAAGCCATGAGAGGAATTCTATTCCTATCCTGGTTTCTAGCTTACTTCTTGTCAGTGGTATCAACCTTGGAAAACCCAACACCTACAACTGACTGGTACAACCCTTCTCCAGATGATGCCCATCAAAAGGAATCCCTTACTCACAGATGGTTCAAATACCCTTCTGGCCACTGGGGAAATAAATTCCAATATGGTTGTTTGTTTACTCCACCTCCTACTGAACCTTCTCTGGTTAGACCTTACACCTCCTTTTACCTCTTGGACACTTCTGGTGGCTACGCTTTCCCAGGGAGGGATCTGGCCTCAGGAAAAAGGAAAGGATAAT